>VZQC01007963.1:479496-577947 GCA_009823505.1 Rhizomys pruinosus
AAAAAAAAAAAAAAAAAAAAAAAAAAAGAGTGCTTACTTAATTCAATGTTTAAGCTTTACTTAGGTATTATATAGTAATTACAAAACCAAATTCATTCAACTGATCCTCTTGGAGGTTTAACAGCCATACTTAAAGCTCCAATCTGATTTGGCAAGAGGGATTTCAAGGGACAATCTTTTGGCCCTTACCCTCTATGGTCAACTTAAATCTTAGGGTCCTGCATGGCACCTTTCTACATGTCCTAAGGCAGTGAGTGAGTCACTAGTCATCCGGGGTCAGAGAAGTCTTGGAGACTCACTTAAAAGGACTTCATCTGGCCAGTGTCCAGTCAAGGAAGGAAAGTCAATATAGAGGAGAAACTCCTCCTGCTTCAAAGGGAAGCTCCGGTCAAACAAGACCTGACTTTGTCCTCACATAGATGGAACTAGTAAAAAGAGCCAGGTGTAAGGCCTGAGTGACCCCTAAGGATGAGAACCTCAACTGACCTTAACACCAAAACTAATTTAATTTATCTGAGCTAACCATGTGGTTTTAAACAACCCAACAGGAAACTATAATCAAAAGAAGAAAAAAATAAAATAGCTTATACCTTATTATCAGAGAGATAGGTGAGAGACCTACTGTGCCAAGTTAGAAACCTACCGTATCATGTTAGAAAATATCTCAGAGATGGGTGACAGATTTACTGTGCAATCCTAGAAAATAGCACCTTTTATATTCTCATGGTTATGCTGGCTCTCATTCTGGAGCCCTGTGTACTAAAACTGGCCCTCATTCTAGAGCTCTGTGTAGTAAAACTTTTTTCCAATTCCTCAGAATACTGCACAGGTCCTGTCTCCCTCTGGAGACCATAGACAGGGACCCTCAAATTCCTAATGCACCCACTAGGCTCCCTGTTGGTACTATGAAGTCCGTGCATGGTACACTCACATAAGACTCAACTAGTTTGTCTTTTCAGTTGCAGAGAAAATGTCCACTAACTACTGGCCACTATCAATCTGGACCAAAAACACCAGGTACCCAGGGCAGCCAAGATGGGAGACCAGATTCTAACCCTCCAGCCTGACATCCATTCCACCAACACTCCCCCCCCACCCCCCAGCTCTGAAGCAGATACAGAAAAGAGGAAAAGAGACCAATGTCCCATTCCCTTATCATAATCAAAAGGCTGGAATGTTAGTTCTGGGCTTCTCAGAATGCCAAGGGACACTTCCTCCAGAGGCTGTCAATCTTCTGACCTTTTCCTCTGTACCTGGGATCCTACCCTGTGACTATAAAGGGGTGTGCCTCAGTCCCCATCTTGCTGCTGCTGTTGCTGCTGTTGTTGCTGCTGCTACCATGCTATATTACCATGTGCCAACAGGTAGTCAGCTGTGGCAATTCCTGAAGTAAATTATGTTCCCGGAGTGACTAAGCTTCATGTGTCTATCTTTTATTGGGGGTTTGCCCAGTTAAAATCTCACAATTCCTTAGCTGGGTGTGGTGGTGCACGCCTTTAATCCTAGCACTCGAGAGGCAGAGGCAGGCGGATCTTTATGAGTTCAAGGGCAGCCTGGTCTACAGAGTGAGTTCCAGGACAGCTGGGGCTACAGGGAGACCCTGTCTTGAAAAGACCAAAAAAAAAAAAATCTAACAATTCCTTTTGTCAATTTCCTAGCATTCAGTTTTTTATTGTTATTTCTCCCATATCTGACTTATGAAGAAGGGAAATTTTCTGAGCAAAATCCTATATGAATGGAAGAGATCGTTATGGCCTGTCATAAGATAAAAACTAGAGAGAAAAAATATGCTATATTATATATCCTCTCATACTCCTTTCTTGAGCTCCTTTATCCCCATGGCTCCTTTCCATATTTCTGGCTCCTGCAGTTACATCAGGATATATACTCACATCAAGGGATTTGGAGCTAAGATCCACAAATAAGTGAGAGCATGGTTATTGGTTTTTCTGAGTCTATGTTACTTAATTTTGTATTACAGTTTCTAGTTCTATTGCCACATCTTTTGATTACCTTCAAGTTCTAGAACTTGAAGATAAGATCCTATTGCTGAAGACAGGCCACATGTTTGACACAAGACTTGGAGCAATCAAACTAGAACTATCCTGGAAGCCTCTTCCCTGGAAATGAGCTCTTATGGTATCAGAGGATACTATATAAACTGCCAAGGGAAAAACCAATCAGTGGATCTACACAGCTGTAAACCATAATAAACAACCATGACTATCCCAGGAATCTATCACTATTGGTGCAGCACTGACACTTTTATCTTTCAGGCAATCAATAGCTGTCTAATTGGAATTAAGGGCTGCTCAATGGGAGGGATTTCATGTGTGGTACGTACACACAGCTAGAGAAATCATAGATCCTAGAGAAAAACTGACTTTTGTCACATCCTGAGACCGATGAAATTTCTTCTATATTCTAAATATACAACCTCTTATTTATAGACAAGTATACCTTTTGCCCCTCATCAAATAATCTCACTTTTGCAACTTATAGAGACTGTTACAAAGTTCCTGCACTAGTCAAATGCAGATAATAACTGTCTGTTAGATGCTTAACCATAAGTGACACATCTTCAATGCAACCACTACACATAAGATGAATGAAACTCTCAACTCTCACAAGACAGTTTCCTTGTGCAGCACATGGTGATTAACACAGAAAAGCACAATTGGCCAATGTGTAGATTCACAGTAAGAACCTACAGAGTTCTTGTCCCTGAATAGAAAACGTATTTCAAACCTCTGCCTCTTAAAGTTCAAGGATCACTGCAGTAGAGGAAGCAGAAAGATTGTAAGTTCCAGAGGGGTAGATGATCAGAATGAAAGAGTCCTCCAGAAAGCTGATCACAGCAATGAATCACAGCAATGGTGAAATCACAGCAATGGTGACAGTATGTACAAGTCCTATTCAAGCTTGAATGAACCAAATTTCCAGCATAGACGTGGGGAAGTGGGAAAGAAATCTCAACCCACCCTAAGGAACTTTGGGCAGGGGATGGCTGCTGTGAGATGAAGAGACAATGTCTTACAGGGATGCAACACTTGGTGAGCCCAATGGATGGACCTGAATTGAAGTACATTTGAGAACACAAATCAAACTCATATATGAAGATACATTAAATTGGATAGCAGGCACTGGGGAGAGGGGATCTAGGTATCATCAAATTATATAGTATGAAATTTGCAAAAATTCAATTTTTAAAAAGGAATGAATGCCTGTTAATGCTACAGTCTTTTTTGTCTTTTTTTTTTTTGAGACAGGGTCTCTCTGTATCCCCCTCTGTCCTGGAACTCACTATGTAGACCAGGCTGGCCTGAACTCACAGAGATCCACCTGCTTCTGCCTCCCAAGTATTGGAATTAAGGCATGTGCCACCATGTGCTCAGCTATGATACACTTTTAAAGTCACACACTGCTGCATTTCTCCCTTCCTGCTAAAGATGGGAAAAGCCAATAGTTTTGAGCAATGAGAATTGTCACCTCTATAAGTTCTACCAAATTACATTCCAGCTTCAATCTTCTCTTTCTGTAACACTCGAATTTCTCATCTTTAATCTAGATTCCCATATGACGTTTTGAAGAAGGATCTGACTTTTATAACTTTCAAAGTTAAAATAGGTAAATTTGATTCAGTAGGTTCTCATTTCATGAGAGTTTGAAAAAAGTCAGTTTCTATGTGTATATTTATCTTTATTCTTTACTCTTAACTGTCATTAATGATGGCTGATAGTGAGGAGACCTCAGCAAGGATTAATCCCAAATTTTTGCTGGATGGAATGATTTGTAATCCAGGGACCTCTAATGAATGCATGGAGTATAAGCTGCCATGATTTTCTTGATGACCAAATGCAGAGTTAATTGCTGACATTGGATGTTCCATGTTGCCAGGTATCAGACTAGCCCCGAGTGTATAAATAATGCCTTGTAGGAAATCCAGCTCGAATTGCAGGCTGGCTTTCCAACTAGCACATCTCACTACATGGCCGAGGGTCTGGCACTGACCCAAGGAGGAGCAAGCAGCATGGCCTAGGTGCATGATGCTGGGCAGGGCAATGTGTGCAGTGGCATGGAATTGGGGGGGCCTATGATTGGCTTTTGGAACTGACATCATTTATTTTATAAAAGCAGGCTGTAGCAAGGAGTAAATTTGAATTTCATAGTAACATCATCACGGAATTCCCAGCCGTTATTTTTATTAATTATTCTGCACATATAGGATAAAGTAGGCCTGCATTTCGTTCCGGTGGCCAGTGGGTTAGAAAGAGATTCATTCCTCTGTGGATCACCAACCTGGGTAGCTGGTGTTGTGACTGGGTATTGGCTGAAGGGAGGCAATCAGCCGTCAGCCTGAAATTCCTGTCCAGGCTCTGGGCAGGTGAGAAGCCACGGCCAAGAGTGGAACACATGTCTCGTGGGTCCAGGCTAAGGGCCTGAGTTGAAAGTATTATCCAGGCCTGGCTACAGGAAATAGCCAACAGGCCTCTGCACTGAGGGGTCAGCTCCCCACAGTGTCCGCAAAGTGGGCACTGTGTCCCCCATTCCCCTTAGCAGGGCCGCGTGGTCCCTGTTCGGCATAAAAAGAAAGCTTCCTACAGTGCCTGGTTCATGAATCTAAACTGTAGTTCTTTAATATCTTTCTTTCTTTCTCTCTCTTTTTAGAAAGACAAACAAGCACAAAGAATATAAATTAAAAGAGTAAAAAGCTTTGGCCTAAAGTAACATCAAAAAATGTATTTCTGGGACTGAAATACATTTCTGGGCTTAGTGGTTGAGAGCGATTGCTGCTCTTGCAGAGGACCTGGGTTCAATTCCCAGATGCAACATGGAGGCTCATACATAACTCCAGTTCTAGGGGAATTCAATGCCAGGGGAATCTTCTGACTTCTATAGGCATTGCACGTCACAGGTGCACTTTACATACATGCAAGCAGTACATGCATACACATAAAATTAAAATAATAAATAATTTTTAAAAGAAAGACATTTATGTTAGGTTCTGGATGGGGCAGGTGATTATAGAGGACACTGAGATGGGTTATGAGTATTAAAAAGTTTATTGAAAGAGTTACTAGTCAGGGATGGTAGTGCATGCTTCTAGTCTCAGCACTCAGAAGGCAGATCTCTGTGAGTTCTGATAATAATAAAATAAGTTGTTAATACCATAGATAGATGAACAGAGAGGCAGCAGCATAGTGAGGGATCTGAAGAGAGTTAAGGCCCAAGAGGACAGTTCAGGCCCAAGTACCAGAGTCAGACATTATGATTAGGTCTCTGAAGCAAATCAGAGATCCCATGGCAGAAGATAAAGACTTTTTTGAATTTTTTTATTTTACTTTATGTATATGAGTGTTTTCTCTGAATGTACGTAATGTACCACATGTGTCCAATGGCTGTAGAGGCCAGAAGAGGGTACTGGATCCCCTGGAACTGAAGTTATGGACAGTTTTTAGCTGCCATGCTATTGCTGGGGAAGAAAAAAACAAAACAAAACCAAGTCCTCTGGAAGAATAGTCAGTGTTCTTAACCATTGAGTAATCTCTCCAGCTCCAACAAATGTCTTATACCTTTTTTCAGACAGAGGGAGTTCATAGCAAAAGGCTGAAGCCAAGATCTCTGATTCCCAGGCAGGAGGTAGGAAAGAGTTTGGGGGAAAGGGTGTGTGGCTCAAATTGCACAAATACCTTAACATCCATACTCTTTGATGTTAACTCACTTCCCAGATGAGAAATCTTTGAAATGTCTCAGTTGAGTGCCTGTTATAATCTGGGGGAGGGAGAAAACAGTCTTACATTCCATCCTTAGTGAGAATGATTGAGATTAAAGAAATGACAACAGGTGATGGTGTTGATGGAGGGAAAGGTAAAGACTTATTCATTGCTGGTGGAATTGTGAACTTTTACAGTTACTATGGAAATTTTTGTGGAGGTCCTTCCAAAAGCCAAAATAGAGTTCCATAATTATCTTGCCATACCACTCTTGGGTATATAGCCAAAGGACTCTATATCCTATCATAGGTATATCTGCCCATTCATGCTCACTTCATTTGGAAAATTCATAGGGGTCAGTCAACGAGTAAGTGGCCATGTAGAGCAGGACTCTCAAATGGAAAAGAGGTTTACCTAATATTTACAATAGACAATGTCCTTAGAATTTAATAATATGTATACAGATATTCTCAATATGTCAAATTATGAAATTAGTGTAACTTATAGTCAACTCTTAATAAGTTTATAAGGATTTTTTAGTTATGTTGTTATGTCTCATAAGATTTTTAAAAAAGAAAAATATAGAGTCATTACCTTCAGTAGTAATAGCACCAGGCTCCCATGGATAGTTTCAATCCAATGCTCACACAGATAACTTTGCTTAAATTAAATGGGCCACAAAGCAAAACCACACAGTTAGCTCAGATAAATGAAGTTTGTTTTGGTGTTAAGGTCAGTTGAGGTTCTGGTCCTTAAGGGGTCACTCAGTTCCATCTATGTGAGGACAAAGTCAGGCCTTGCTTGACTAGAGCTTCCCTTTGAAGCATGAGGAGTCTCTCCTCTATATGGACTTTCCTCCTTTGACTGGACACTGGCAGGATGAAGTCCTTTTAAGTGAATCTCCAAGACTTCCCTGGTGTGGGATGACTGGTGACTCACTGCCACAGGACATGCACAAAGTTGCAGATGCAGGACCCTAGGACCCAAGTCAACCTTAGAGGGTAGGGGCCAAAATATTGTCCCATCAAATCCCTCTTGCCAAATCAGATTGGAGCTTTAAGTGTGGTTGCTAAACCTCCAAGAGGATTGTTTGAATTAATTTGGTACATTAATTACTATACAACTCCTAAGTAAAGCTTGAACATTGACTTAAGCACTGTTAATAAATTCTTAATTGCTGTGGCAAAAATATTCTGACCAATAATAAAAGTGCATGGTAGGAGTCTGGTAGTAGCTGCAGTACAGGCTAGGAAAGGTTGCTATTTACTGGCTTGTGTTGCTGGATCATATTCAGCATGTTGTATACAATATAGAAATATCTGGCCAAGAATGGCATGGCCCACAATGGGCACAGGCCAGTCCAATGAAGGCAATTATTGAGGTTTCTCAGCTCAGATGTATCAAATTGACATTAAAGCTATGCAGTAAGTCCTACAATTTGTTCTTTAAGGTCTCTGAAGGTCATTTAGGTACTCAAAGTACAATGATTTAAACCATGCAAGGCACAAAGTTTCTAACAACACAGCCCATGAAACAAACCCAAGATAATAAGGAAGTTAAAATCAGTACCTTCTCAAATGAAGACCATGTCACTTGTCCCCAGATTTTGAATTATAGCTTTGAAAAGGAAAAGGAAGGGGGGGCATTGTCACATACCAGCAGCAGGCAGATAATACTTAGGGCTCACCCAAATTGGTTACATTCGGACTGTCCATGTGGTCACGGGAAGTAAAACGTAATTTCTCTTAAAAATATTAAAAGTAACATGTGCAAAGTATAACGTATATAAAACAATTTTAGTATGTATGGGTAACTCTATATATGTCTGTTTCACTTGAGGCTGTAACTAGGTATATAGTACCTGGTAAGTGGAACACAATTTCTTGTATATGCCATAAAAATTATAGAATTCTTAAAAGTGAACAATACTTCATGCATACTCATAAATAAGGTTCTAACAAATAAGTTTGGCGATGACACTTTGTAAAGTTTGCGATAAGCAAAGGCACATGCATTGTAATCATACAGACAGATCTTAATATACTGTTTAACAATGTCATACACTCACATTTATGCACACATTCCTTTAAGAGATTTTTATCCTAGCGGTTGTATTGAACCATTATATGCATTGGAAAAAACACCTTTAGAAACATTATTTAAAACATGTAGCTCTGATTAATTGTACTGCCAAGGCTGAGATGACGTCTTGCACCTTTGGTTTTAAAACTATGATCTTATTGAAATACTTTAACAAGTGATGGAAAACAGAATTATATATAATAATTAAAAAACTGACAATAGCAAAGGTACTTAGGCTGTTTCATTGGAGGGAAGGGATTGCAGGGGAAGCAATATGCCACTGTCCAAGTACCAGAGTATGACTGTATCCATTAACTCTGTACTGTGGGAAAATCCCCTTTTACCTAAAGTTGTCCTTCATTGTCCAGGGCTGTAGACAATTATCACACTTAGAAAGAATCATTTAGAGTTTAAGACATTTGCTTAGGTGGAAATAGACTGTATGCCCTACTGTGCTTTGCAGCACAGGCTGTTCTTGTACACCTGTGAAGGATAGTGGCCTGGGTAAACAGGAAAATCTGGTGGCTTGTGCATATTACCTGCTAATTTAATGAGAATAAATTTAGTTAGTGGAAAAATCAAAAGATCCCAGCCAAGTGAAAGGTTACTCCCTGAGGGAAATGCTGGATGCTAGTGAGACAGGGTATGGTCAGCAGACCTCCTAAATCTCAGATATAGAAGCTTCTCAAAAAATCCCAGACAGGTCAAAGTTTACTGCCTGAGGCAAAAGCTGGATGCAGGTTGGGCAGGGTGTGGTCAACACACCTTCTTAATCTCAGACACAGGGGCTTGTATCCTGAAGCAGACAAAAATGGATTTCTGAATAAAATGGGGTTTATAAGGAAAAAACGACGAAATGGAAAATGCCAAAATCTGAAATAATCCCTTAAAATTTAGGCAAAAGTTTTGTAAACAAAATATAAAAAACCAAAACACTGATTGTACAAAAGTAAAAAATGAAAATTGATTGTATTTAGAAATGGATGTAGTTATAAAGTCTGATGTGAATTCAGGCTCTTTGTCATGCAGGTGTAATAGAGGGTGTGGTTTAGCACAGCCACAGAAACAGGGGCATGCACAGTCAAAGCCTCAAGATGGAGGCTGAGTGGGCATGGATTTGCACAGTTGCCATAGAAACAGTCTGCAGCATGTGTGTTTGAATGCCTGGAGGGGAAAAAGCCATGCCTGGTGCATGGTGACTGGGGCAAAAACCGTATCCGCATGGTGAAGGTGGTGGGTGCAGTGAGGCAGTGGAGAAGGCACAGTAAAAGAAAGAAAAATGGCTGCAGAGGGGAGAGGAAGGGAGGGAGAAGGAGAGGAAAAAAAAGATAAGTGAAGTCTTTTAGTCTCAGAAGGAATAGAGAGACATGGCACCAATAATATTAAGTATAAAAAAGCAGGAAACAATAAAAAAGCACATGAGGCATAGGTCACTCTAGGAGCATGCTTTACTTCCATGTGGGACTGCCATCATAAGCCACCTGCAGACACGTGGTAGGATCAGGCAACATGGCAGGGGGCAGAGAGAGAGGGGTGGGATGGGGACAGAGAGAGGCAGAGAGAGAGAGAGAGAGAGAGAGAGAGAGAGAGGCACAGAGGAGATCCTAGGTCAGCCACCCAAGGTCAAAAGCAGAGGTGGAGTTCTGGTCTAGTGTATAATGAGGGGGACTGGAGTCTTCCTTAGTTGTCTGTGACCCGAACCTGGGTTTTGCTGATTTGGCAAGGAGAACCTGATGGAGTGGCAAGAGGAATAGAGAGAGGGACGAGAGTGAAGGGCAAAGAATGCCTGTACATACAAGCATCCTGACCATTTACCAGAGCGCGGGCAGAAGTCTCTCAACACTGTGAGAATTTGGGGATCTAAGGTACCTGTCTCAGGCCAGACAATATTGTTAACTAATTGATATCCTGGCCAGATAGTAGAGCAGAGTCTCTTAAGGACCTTAGGGTTAATTTCCTTGGAGAGGTTGAGTTCTCGTAAAGAGTGTAGGAGACACTCTAAGGGTGTGAGGCCCAGGGCCTGTCCTTTAGAGCGTGAGGCTCCCATATTAGGGGTCAGAGGATGAGGAAGAGGGGAGAGGAAGAGAGGGAAAGAGACAGAAAAAACAGGTCTGTAGGAAGGAAATGGATTCTTTTTAGTCTCAGAAATCACCCACCCCCACCCGAGTGCTAAGGCACGTCTGCCCTAGTTCTGACCAGTGTGGGAGTCTCTGAAATCAGGGCCTGCAAGTCTGTGAATTTAGAGTCCCAAAATCACAGAGGAGGCCAAAATTCGGGTCCAGAGTCTGTCCCCAGTGTCCTGGTAGATAGACAACAATCTGGACGGGAAAAATTGGAGGGAATCCCTGATTTTGCTGGCACTCAGGAATCCAAAAGGGAATGGCTATAACGGGAGACTAAAAAGAATGGAGAAAGAGGATTGGAGATTAAAAAGAATGGAGAAAGAGGATCGGAGGGAAGGCAGATGGAAAGCAGTAGTTAGGACAGGAAGTGTTGAGGCAGAGGGGGCAGCTAGAGGGGGGGCAGGACATACACAGGGTTACACAGAAGGTAAGGGTGGGAGATAGAATCTCCCCTCACTCAGGTGCCCGTCTGGCCTGCCGCACGCAAGGCGACTTAGGAAGTCTTACCATGAGGGCCACACGTATAAACCCCATGCTCGGTCATCATGAGTGTGATGAGTGCCCGATGAGGTTAAATGAATTTGGTGGAACCGCGGGTTGGGGTCCAGTCAGATCCCATAGCCCAAGAGCTGTGGAACCATAACATGCACTCTTAACTCTCATGCACAGTCACACGGAACTAGAGCAGGGTAGGATAAGAAGAGGAGAGAAGGTACCTTCTGCCGAATGCTGGTGCACGCTGTCTTAGCCTGCACTCAGTATCTGGCTTACTGGCTACCCCAAAGCCACTCCAAGGGTTGGGGGGGTGGGAAAAATGGCAATCCGAGTCACCGGCACGAGAATGTAAGGTTATGGCGTGCTCCCCCTGGAATGAAAAGCCTAATCTCTTTGGAGCAAAGTTTAATTCAAGTTAGCTGGGGCTAGGCTCAGGGAAAAGATAGAGCCAAGCACAGAATGGCGTCTGGCTTGGGAATTTAAGGGAGAAGGTGGGAGTGGGATTCAGTGAGAGTGGGGTGGGTAGCACACTTTGCAGGAATCTGGAATCTGGTGGAATCTGGCTTCCAAAAGGTGAGGCGGAAGATTCCTGAGTAATGGTGGTGGCCTGCTTTAGCATAGCCAAAGGCTAGCCTGGTAGAGCAGGTCCTTGGGCAACATGGATCTTAGGTGTCTCTGCATTCCAATGGGCTTCTGGAGCTCACACCCTGACAGTAGGAATTTGGGAGATATGTTGAATAGTTATTTTGTCTGCAATGCCACTTTTACATAAACCTATATGATTCATTTGCTTTACTACCCAAAAAAGAAAATATATATGAAATTCTGATAATGAATGTAATATATGTGCATTTACTAGGAATGTAAAGTAATATTTTTTCTTTACCTGCATACAACCCTACAGCCAAAATGTTAATCTCCTAAACATGTTTTGGAATTTTCCTATAGTTTATTTACAGACCTCGTAATTTTAGTATGTGTGTGATGTGCATATATGCATGTTTTGAAGCAATACAAATTGAAAGGAACAGCAACAACAAAAAAGACTGGGTCAAAGAACTGACTGAAACTGTAAAATTCTGCCCCAAACAGTAAACTTCTGCATCGAAAACTTAAAAAAAAAAAAAAAAAGACTGAGAAAAAGATGCAAGGCATGTGTGGCAGAATGCACAAACTCTGGTGGGGGGCATGGAAACTGCTCTTGCTTAGGACCCGGGTTTGATTCCCAGCACCCACACGGGGCCATCTTTTTTTTTTTTTAATTGATGCTTTGTGCATTTCATACATCATTTTCCAATTCAGTTCAGGCATATTTCCCTTTCCCTTCCCCCCTACCTCCACCCCATCCCAGATCATGCATTTTGCCATAACTGTCCTGCATCTTTCTCTCAGTTTTTTTTTCATTTTTTAGCTATAAGTGATGATCCATGAGTACAAGCATCCTTCATATGAAACCAATTTGCAGGCTGTTGTGCCCAAACCCCCACAGCCCCACCATCCAGCGGGGGTGAGGGGTTGTATATTCACATGGGGCCATCTTTAAGCCAGGCATGGTGGCACACACCTTTAATCCTAGCACTTGGGAGGCAGAGGCAGGCAGATCTCTCTGAGTTCAAGGGCAACTTGGTCTACAGAGTGAGTTCCAGGCCAGCTGGAGCAATAGGGAGACACATTCTCAGAAAAAAAAGAGAAATATATGAAATGAGCCGAAGGTCAATAAAAATTAAGAAAAACATGTTTAAAGATTAAAACAAAAAAAAAGATAAAATGGAACCAAGGACTAGATGAGATATGTTTAAAATGCTATAAAACCATAATTTAGACAAAACAGGATTTTGTTATGATAACTACATTCCAAAAGATACAAGTAATCACTCAAGGTTTTTAAAAGACAAAACTTAAAGATGATATATATGTTTAATCATTAGGGTTATTAAAGTCTATGATGAGTAAAGGTTGTTAAATTTTATAAGGTCAAAATTCAAACAGATAAAACTGATCCTTAATTATATGTAAAAACTAGGAGATTTTATAAATATTGATTCTGCCAGGAGTGGTGGCGCACGCCTTTAGTCCTAGCACTTGGGAGGCAGAGGCAGGCAGATCTTTGTGAGTTCAAGGCCAGCCTGGTCTACAGAGCGAATTCCAGGACAGCTAGGGCTCCAGGGAGACCCTGTCTCAAAAAGACCAAAAAAAAAAAATAAAGGAAATATTGATTCTACTCTAAATATTTTTAAAATTTACATTGAGAACAAGAGCCTCTACATATGTTTCCTATTGAGTAAAACTTTTACCTGCAGAATAGTCACTACATTAACAGTAGAAAAATTATACTTAAAGAAGCTTTAACCTGACACATCCTATTAAATGATATACAAACAATAAATCCCATTTTTCTAATAATTATAAAACTTATTTTTCTGAATAGATTCTTAAATTTACTGTGCTTATTATTATAAATTTTCTAGACTGCAGATTAAATAAACTGCCAGTAATAAATTGTGGGATTTTTCCACAATTGTTGTCTTCACTGCAACACAGGTTTTATGTTCACAGCTTCACACAATAGCCATTCAGATCACCTTGCAGGGACTCTGACCCTGCTGCATTATCTGACCTCAGAAGCTCTCTGAAATCATGGAGAAAGAATCCATAACCGCACCATCTTGCATCTTTCTTGTATATAAAACCATACCCTATAAATGACACTGCCAAATTCAGCTGCCAGCATGGATGGACACTTGTTCCCTTGGACCACAGTTGTATCAGCTTTTGTTCTTAGTCAAGGAACAATGAACCCCAATAATCAGGCTCAGTTTCACAAATTGGAGGCTTAACTGGTTTGGGTCTTGCCCTGAGGGGACTTTTTTCTATTGATCCAGTAGAGACCAGGAGACTTTTCTTTAATGGTGATAATCCCTTTAACAATTACTGCACATGTGTTTACTGATATCTTAAGGTTTTCATGCTCTTTTCCTGTCCAAATGGAACATTTTACATTTCTTCCATCCACCCTACTTGATCTTTTTCACAATAGACCTGCATAAGAGTAATCAGTAATACCTATGTCACAGACTCAACACTATGATTCCTTGAAATATCTTCCACTAAAGAAATTAGTCTATTGCTTTTTAATTCAGCCTCACAGAATTTCACAGGACATGAGCACAATGCAGCCAGATTCTTTGGAAAAAAATATCCAAAGAGTGGTCTCTAGTCCAGGTGTTAAAAGAGTCCCTGAGCCAGCACCCTATTGCCTTCTTTATTGTCAGCACTACTCTCTTCAGCACTCCCACTAGAATTAAGCTCTGTTTACAGTATTTAACTGCTTTTTCACTCACATTTCCAAAGTCTTCAACATTCTTTGGAAAATCAACATGATCATGTCTTTCACAGCAATATCCTTATTAGATTTTATGTCAGTGTGCCCCCAAATAAAAGGAAGACACCAGGTTTAGGCACTATGGGACAGGTTTACTTGAAAGTAGCTAGGACTGTACTCTGAGTGGGAAAAGACAGGATGTCACTTGGCCAGGGCTTTTAAATGACCAAGCAAGGAGATGGGCTAGGTCACTGACTGACAACTTCCAGAGCTACTGGAAGTTCCTGAATATTCTGCCTTTGCCTGCTGTTTCACAGACACATGCTGCTTCACAGACACACATCTGGAATGTCCAGCCATGAATTTCAAATGAATTTCAGATTTTTTTGAGAATCAGGCCATAAAAATCTTCACTTACTGAAGAGTTTATTTTCATTTACAGTCCCGGAGGAATAGAATCTTCATGATGGTGAAGGAATGGCATGGTGGCAGGAGCAGAATGTTGGCTGATCACATTATACACACATACAAGGGAAGAGATAAACAAGAGGGTATGGGGAGAAACTATAAACCATCAAAGCCTACTCCCATTGTAGTACATTCTCCAGAAAGGCTCCACCTCCTGAACATTTCATAGTCTCCCCTAACAGAACCACCAACTGGGGACCAATATTCAAATACTTAAATCTATGGCAACATATCTCATTAAACCACCACATAGCTGTTTCCTTCATCTACTCTCTCTACATGTATAGGCTTGACTATTTTAATTTTAGATTTAATACTTTTATGATGTCATATATAACATGTTAATTCAGATTTAGAGGACAAGACAGAAATCAGATCAGATCATCATGGCTAATAGTTTAATAAGATCTAAGTATTTCTTCCTTTCTGGCTTTGATAATAATTTATCACTTGATAGGATGTGATTTTTCTGATATCTCAGGCTCATATTAATCAGATTATATGATTAAATCTTCTAGAAACATGAAATGTAAGAGTTATTTTCTACACACACAAAATGTGGGGAGATTTCCCAAGACCACCTGAAGCACAGGTAGGAGCTGGGTGCTTCCAGCCAGGCAGATTGTTTGAGTTGATTTAATTGTCTTTGGCTCGACTGGCTTTTGTGGCTGTAGGGGCGGAGTTGTCCTCCCAGCTGGTATAAAAGGTGGGTTTGTGTGAGTCTTGAGACCGGGGATTTCCCAAGACCACCTGAAATACAGGTACCTGGCCAAACTCCCCACCCCCACCCCCAGCCCCCACCCAGCCAACTGGGATTGCTGAAGGAGTGTCCAAGTGGATTCTTTGGAGAACCTTCAGAACAGAAAGGGAAAAGTAAGTTAGACTTCCAATAGAAAGCCTAAAGCTGAACCAGGCTTGGTGGCGCAGGCCTTTAATCCTAGCACTTGGGAGGCAGAGGCAGGCGGATCTTTGTGAGTTCAAGGCCAGCCTGGTCTACAAAGTGAGTTCCAGGACAGCTGGGGCTACAGGGAAACCCTGTCTCAAAAAGACAAAAAAAAAAAAAAAAAAAAAAAAAGAAAGCCTAAAGCTTAGACAAGTCAACACTCCATAGCAAAAAGAAAAGGAGGAAAACAAATCAATCAAACAAACAATGAAGGTATCTGAAGGAGGCAAGCAAAGCAAGCCTTCTACACAGTGAAGAGGCATTTGGGATTCACATTGGAATACAGGCAAAGAGAAAACCATATGCCAGGAAAACAAAGAAGAGACAACATGGGAAAGGTGCAGGATAATTCCACACCAAGCTCTACTAACCCTGTGGAAGATTCCTATAGTGGGATCCCCCTGGGGATGGCCCAGGAGACAGATATTAGAAGTACAATTGTAAACATACTTAAAGAAGTACAAGATTATAAAGAGCAAATCAAAGAATTAAGAAAAGAGAATGAAAAACTCAAGAAGGACCTAGAGAGAGAAAATGACAAACTCTGGAAGGAAGTGGAAACACGGAAAATATCCCATGTATAAAAAATAAGGAAACCAACCAGTGAAGCAAACAGCTACAAGAAGAGATTGAGAAGCTCCAAAAGGAAGTGGAAATACTAAAGAAATCAGAAGATGAAATGAAAAAGGAAATCAAACATTCATCAAATCAAGAGGAAAGGAATGGAAAAAGCCTCAGAAGCAGAATGGAGGAAGCAAAACAAAGAATATCAGACCTGGAAGATAACATAGAACAACTAAAAACCTCAAGTAAAGATTATGAAAAATATAAAAATACACCAAAGTGGAACAACCAGGAACTGTGGGACACTATGAAAAGATCAAACCACCACATCATAGGACTGGAGGAAGGAGAAGAATCCCAAGAGAATGGTATTTATCAGAGCTTCAACAGAATAATAGATGAAAATTTCCCCAAACTAAAAAAAGAGAAACCAATACAAATAAAAGAAGCACATAGAACTCCAAACCCACAAGATCAGAAAAGAAACTCTCCATGCCAAATCATAGTTAAAATGCTAGATGCCCAAAACAAGGACAAAATTCTAAAAGCCACAAGATAAAAACAAGTTAACTATAAGGGGAAACCTATCAGAATTACAACTGACTACTCAGGGCAAACTGTGAAAGCAAGAAGAACGTGGAGCAAAGCATTCCCAGTTTTAAAGGACTATAGATGACAACAAAGATTACTATACCCAGCAAAAATGTTGATTATAGTTGAAGGAGAGAGAAAAATCTTCCATGATATAAACAAGATGAAAGAATACATGTCTGGAAAACCAATGCTTCAGAGATTACTTGAAGCAATTCAAAGGACAGAAGGAGCAACCATCTCCAGGCACCTAGAAAGAGAATTCAATAAAAGCATAACTGCAGAAGTAGAAACCTAGATCAAAAATGCAAATGGATAATAAGGTGAAAGGAAGCAACACACACCTTTCAATTATAACCTTAAATATTAATGGACTAAACTCCCTAATCAAAAGACATAGACTGGGATTTTGGATTAGGAAACAGAACCTATTGATATGCTGTGTACATGAAACACATCTTACCTTCAAGTATAGGCACCACCTTAAAGTGAAAGGATGGAAAAAATATCCTAAGCAAATGGTACCAAAAAGAAAGCAGGGTTTTCTATTTTAATATCAGACAAAATAGACTTCAAAGTAAAAGAAATCAGAAGAGACAAAGAAGGCTATTACATTTTTATCAAAGGAACAATTCACCAAGGAGATTTCACAATTATGAATATATATGCCCCAAACTCTGGTGCACCAAACTTTATAAAGACAATTCTCCAGGACCACAAGGCACAGATTAACCCCAGTACACTCATAGTAGGGGACTTCAATACCCCCAATGAGCCCTTTGGGCAGGTCAACAGGACAAAGAACAAACAGAAAGACATCTGATCTGAACGATATGATACACCAAATGGACCTCACATTCATCTACCGAATATTCCTCCCTAATACCAGAGAATACACTTTCTACTCAGCACCCCACAGAACATTCTCCAAAATCGACCACATACAGGTACACAGAAGAAACTTCCACAAATACAGAAAGATTGAAATAATTTCATGCATTCTATCAGACCACAATGCAGTAAAGCTCACTATCAACACCAGGATATGCCCTACTATCTACAAGAACATATGGAGACTAAACAAAACACTCTTGAATAATGAATGAGTCAAGGAAGAGATAAAGAAAGAAATAAAAGAATTCCTGGAACTGAATGACAATGATAATACAACACAACAAAACCTGTGGGATACTTTAAAAGCAGTCCTAAGAGGGAAGTTTATAGCCCTGGGTGCCTACATTAGAAAAACAGAAAGAATACAAGTGAATGATCTAACACTACAGCTAAAAGCACTTGAGAGGAAACAACAGATGAACCCTAAACGCAACGGACAAGAAGAAATAACAAAAATCAGAGCAGAAATCAATGAAATAGAAACAAAGAAAACAATACAAAAAATAAAAATCAATGAATCCAAATTTGGTTCTTTGAAGGAATAAACAAGACAGACAGAACCTGAGCCTAGTTAACCAAAAAGAAAGAAGGAACAATTCCAAATCAATACAATCTGCTATGAAAAGGGAAATATCAAATATACAATTGAAAAGATCCAGAAAATCGACTAAGAAAGTTCAAAACCTTATACTTCACAGTTTGAAAACTTAGAAGAAATGGATATGAATATCTGAAAAAAATCCTGGGAATCACCAAAGCTCATACAAGAAGCTCGTTAAACAGGACCATTAATATGTGAGAGAGTGAGTGTGAGAGAGAGAGACAGAAAAAAAAAAAAAAAAAAAAAAAAAAAAAAAAAAAAAAAAAAAAAAAAACATTTCAAAAAGATTTATAATCATTTTTACTGAAATTGTTAGAAGAATAAAACAGAGGAGATCTCCAAAATTCCTTCTATGAGCCCAGCATCACTCTAATACCAAAAGCCAGCGAAATGACTCAACCAAAAAGGGAGAACTATAGACCCATCTCACCAATAAACACAGATGCCAATTCTAAACAGGGGGATACTGGAAAATCGCATTACAGACTCACATCAAGAAGATCATCCATCATGACCAAATTGGTCCATACCAGAGATGCAGGGGATGGTTCAACATTACATTATCAATAAATATCATCAAGCATATAAATGGACTGCAAAGACAAAAACCACACCCTCTCAATTGATGCTGAAAAAAGCCTTTGACAAAAACCCAGCATCCCTACATACTTAAAGTCCTAGAGGGAATTGGATGCGAGGGATCATTCCTCAATGTAAATCAAACCATCTACAGGAAACCCACAGCCAATATCATCCTAAATGCGCGCGCTCGCGCGCCTCTCCTTTAATGGTAGGAATTCAGCAAGGCTTGCCCCTGTCACCACTCCTCTTCTACATAGTTCTTGAAACATTTGCTAGGGCAATAAGGCAAAGAAAAGGAAATTAAAGGGAGTTCTGTAATTGGAAAAAGAAGAAGTCAAGCTATCCCTTTTTTGCTAATGATATGATTTTTTGTCTAAGGGATGCTAAAAACTTCCACCAGAGAACTCCTAGAATCGATTAACTGCTTCAGTAAATTGGCCAGGATACAAAATTAACCTAGAAAAACAGTACCCTTTCTTTACACCGTAAAACAAGCAACTGAAGACAGAATTCAAGGAGACCTTCAAACTCACATCAAGACTTATCTCATATCGCTCTCGCTAGAACAAAAACCTAACCAAAGACACCAAAGATCTCTGTAATCAAAATTTCTCCTGAATACACGTGTGACATATGAAATTGCAAGAAAGCATGTACCGTGTTAGAAGTTGGAAAGACCTTCCATGCTTCATGGATTGGGAAAAATTAATATAGTAAAAAATGTCCATTCTAACCCCAACTCTTGTAAGATTTAATGCATCCCAATTAAAAATCCCCAACAGTTTCTTCACAGTCTTGGAAAAAAAAGTCCTAATTCATCTGGAAAAACCAAAAGACCCTGAATACCCAAAACAACTTGGATTGAAAAAGAGCAATACAGAGGGCAATCTCTATACCAGAAATCAAACAATACTACAAGCGACTGTAGATCATAAAAACAGCTTGTTTGACTGGCATAAAAAAGGACCTGTTGACCAATGGAACAAAATTGAAGATACCAACTTGAGCACATACAACAAGTTTCAAGGCCCATCTCGTATTGGACAAGGGGCCAAGAAGACACCAATGGAGGAAAACAGCATCTTCAGCAAGTGTGGTTGGCAAAACTGATCACCACTTGCAGAAGAAAAAATTAAACCCCTATTTCTTGCCCTGTATAAAAGTCAAACTCCAGATGGATCCAAAGACCCCAACGTGAAACCCCAAAACTCCTAGATGGAACGAAAGAAATAGTTGGCAGCACCCTACAAGACTTAGGCATAAGAAAATACTTCCTAAATCAGACAGCAGCTGCGCAAAAATTAAGGTCCACAATTGACAAATGGGACCTCATTAAACTCAAAAGCTTCTGTACATCAAAAGAAACAATCAAGGAAGTGAAGACAAATCCCACAGAGTGGGAGGAAACCTTCACCGTAGATACATCTGAGAAAGCATTGATTTCCAGAATATATAAACTACTCAAAAAGCAAAGAAGAAAGAAAACAAATGACCCACTCAATAGATGGAGCAAAGAGCTGAACAGAGACTTCACAAGTAAGGAATTAGAGATGGCTGAGAAACATCTTAAGAAGTGTTCAATGTCGCTAATAATTAAGGAAATGCAAATTAAAACCACTTTCCGATATCATCTTACTCCAATAAGACTGGCTAGAATCAAGAAAACAAATGGTACAAAGTGCTGGAGAGGTTGTGGGGAAAGGGGAACACTCATCCACTGCTGGTGGGAATGTAAACTCGTGCAGCCACTATGGAAAGCAGTGTGGAGAACCCTTGGAAGACTTGGAATGAACTTTCCGCCTGACCCAGCCATACCACTCCTACACATGTATCCAGAAGACTCATCTTACCACAGAGATACATGCACAGCCATGTTCATTGCAGTTCTCTTCACAGTAGCAAGGAGCTGGAACCAACCCAAGTGCCCGTCAACTGACAGGTGGATAGAAATTGTGGTATATCTACACAATGGAGTTCTATTCAGCAGTAAAGAAAGATGACATCATGAGCTTTGCAGGTAAATGGCTGAAGCTAGAAGATATCATACTGAGTGAAGTAATGCAGTCCTAGAAAAACAAACGATGGATGGTATCACTCTTCTGTGGATGCTGGCAGCCATTACCTAATTGTATGGCAAACTGAGCAACGTCAATGTGATCTGAAAACAACTGTGCTCTTATATTGTGAATCCCTTAAAATATAATAAATAAAATAAATAAAAAATGTGATGGTTGGAAAATTGGGGAACTATAATCTAAAGTTCACAGAAGAACTTTAACATGTGTTAGAACTTCAACAAACTGTAGTTCTGTTCTTAAAACTCCAATGACTGGTATCAATTTGTTTGGAAAGTGTTAGAATGCTATGGATCCCAAACTGAAAATTACTGTGAGTTCTTCTCCTTCTGATTAAGCAGTCTATTTCCTACATCTATAGATGACTTTACAGTCTTGTAAGGTGCTCCAAACCTACATAATCAGTTTTATTTTAAGGATATCCATAATAATCTTATTAAAATCTATCTTCCCCACATCCATATTTCACTTATCTCAACTTCATAGAAAAATCTAACCATCACAGAGCCAATGCTCATGGTCACTCCTCCCTCTAATGGTGCTTTTCTATATTAATTCTTCTATTTTCACTTGAGCCTTTCTTCTCAACAAATATAGTTCAAAATTAATTTCATCGACTGCCTGACTTGTATTTGTGGATCCTTTTAATGATTGTTTTCATTATTTTAGCTGTAGGTCTCTCTCAAATCTACTTATTTACTCAGTTTACACAGAGTGACTATTCAACACATACATGGAACCTTATTCATGATGTCTTCCTGATACATAAATATGGATACCAGACTCTCACACATCAACATCTGACTTCTAACTATGAGACAAGGAGATTCCATTTTAACCATATGACATTCCAAATTCAGCCAGAATAAGACAGAGACTCAAATTTGACATTCTTTATCCCTTTGATCTCCTCCTCTATCTTCCTTTCTTATAAAAATAATTCTTCTGCTTTCCTTTTTATATAAACAAAATGTTCGAATGTTAGATCACACACCCTGTATCATCTCTCTCTCCTTTCTCTCTCTCTCTCTGTCTCTCTGTCTCTCTCTATCTTTTCTATCCTCCCTTGCTCCCAGAAATTAGATTCTTTGAATGAAGAATGGAGAGACACCTTGAAACAAACCACTCAGTCCTTAGGAAGAAAAGTAAGCTCAGCCCAGTCTTGCAACTGCAAGAATAGTATAAGGTTCTAACTAGTGCCTACCTCTATGCCCCTTGACTCATAGGCCAGACCAGTCTAGATCAAGTGCTTTGATTCTTATGAGAGCCCCAAATCTCCTTTATTCAAAGGATTTGTAGATTCTTTCTTTCAGCTACCCTGTTATGATATACATGGCTATCTCTTCTACTGAAATTCCTCTTCAGACTTGAGGGCCTGCTCTCTTTTGGGAGCCTATCTCCCAATAAAGGTCTTCTCAAGGACAATACTATATCAGCTCTTTTTTATAAACCCACTGTTCTGCTCTTTTCTAATTCTTAATCATGTTATTTGTGCTTGTGTTTTTACACCGTTTAATTGATACTAAATTGTCTTATAAGGGAGTGTGAATGTAAATTGAAATTGCTAAATTCAGTCCAAATTACTTTCATTTTACAGTGAGACTGGAATTTTAAGGAAAAGTAAAACATCTCAGCTCCAACAGCCCCAGTTTGTTAAGTAAACTTGGCTACGTGTCTACTATGCCAATTAAAAAGAGAGAATGATAAGGAAGGCCTGAAAGGGGGTATTTACCCAGTGTAGCCATGCTGGGAAGCAAATAAAGTAGCTGATGGGCTCAAATCTTCCTTTAACTTGAATTTTAAAATCTTTTAAAAAGATAACATGCACAATTAGAAAGTTCTAGTCAGAATATTATCTCAACTCTGGTTCTACGAGATCTAAGATGTACTTCCTGTTCGAGCATATGGAAGGTAGTTTTTAAAAGATGATTCCTCCTGCCCCAGAGCACAGGGTTTTGTTTTTTTTTTCCTTAAAGGATAATGTCACTTAGAATGTGAAGCTTCATACTCTCATGGTTGGAGGGATAATTTCTCTCTGTGTGCTTTTAGCTCTCCCTAAGAACTTAATATTCTTACTTCTGGGGATATTCAGTCATTGCAATAGGAAGGAGTAAATACAGAAATTCAAAATTTGTCCCATTTTGGATGCCTCATAAGCCCAACTGAGAAGTAAGTTCTTGTTAACAAAAAAGACTTGGGAGGGAGAGAGGACTAAATATCTGAAAAGCAGACAGGGCCACTGATGAGCAATGTACTTCTAGTCAGACACAAAGGCCTGCCTCCCTTATATCCAGCAGGGTAGGAGGATAAAATTCTGGTTTGATTTTTTTTTAACTTATTTTTATTTTATGTGTATGAGTGTTTTGCCTGCATGTATGTAAGTGTTCCACATGTATACAATGATCATGGAGTCCAGAAGAAGTTATCAGATACCCTGAAACTGGAATGAAGGTGCTAGCCTCCATATGGTACAGGGAACCAATCTTGGGTCTTCTGGAAGAGCGGCCAGTGTTCTTAATTGCAGAACTATCTCTTGAACTCACTGGTTTAATTTTTTATTGCTTTTTCTCTTACACTGAGTAGTCTCCTCTCCTTGTAGATGGCTCTGTGCACATGGTGGACAGCAAAGGCATATTTTGAGTACATGTAAAAGTTTGTCCCCTATCCTTTCCCTATCTCTGAGCCCATGATTAAGGCTAACAGTTCTGCTCCTTGAACTGACCATGGAACATGAAAGGGCCCCAATTCTATGATTTTAGTCTCTGTCACCCTCTTATTCTGCATATTCTGACAATATTTCCCTTTAAGAGGAAACTGCTGCCATCAGAGGATGCTAAGGAGGAAGGGGAGGACCAAGGCACATCTGTGAGATCTGGGACTCCTGATGCCATGCCCTTTTTTTTTTCTACTGATAAATAGATTAAATTCTCCAGTCACATCAGGCAGTCCTAAGGCTAGTGCTTCCAGAAGGGCAATCTTTTTTTTAAGATTTTTAAAATTAAATTTTGTGATTTTTCATACAATATAACTTGATGGTATTTAGATGGTCTCCCTTATCCCCACTTTCCCTTCTTACCCTCACCCAATTTAATTTACTCTGATATATATGTATTAGCTATATATATATATATATATATATGTAATTATATATATTATATAAAATTATATATTAATCCATATATATATATATATTAAGGCCTACAGATTCTAATTCATGTTCTCAAATCTCCTTCACTGTGGGTCCATCCACTGGAGCCTGGTTAGCCCACCAAGAGTCCCATTCTTGAAAGAGACTATCTCTGCCCCTCCCAGTAACCTTGGTTGCCACAAATTCTATAGGCTGGGTTGGTGATCCTTACTGACTTCCTCATGTCAATGCTGGAATATTTTTCTTGATTGAGTTTGCAAGGCACTTGTGTATGTTGTATTGCTCTGAGTTCATATGAGTAACTGACTAGCTGTCTGGAAAACTCTGTTCTCTTGTACTTATCCACTACCTCTGCCCCTTGTTCCATGATGATCTCTGAGCCTTGGGAGGCAGACGTTTGATATAGGCATCATATTCAAGAATAAGCACTCTATAACCTCTTGTTCTCTGCACATTGACCAGTTGTGTGTTTCTTTGCTAACCACCATCTGCTGGATAAGAAAACTTCTCTGGTGAAAATGAAAAATGCGTTAATCTATGGGTATAATAATAAGCCATCAGGAGTCAGTTTACTATAATAACTATTTAGTACAAACTAGTATTAGGCTTTCCATTATGTACTGTGACCTGTGTAGCCTCAGGTTCCTAAGACTGTCAGGTATGGACTCCATCCTATGAAGTGGACCTTACATTCAATTAGAGAATGGTTGGTTGCTGCCATAAAAATTGTGTCACTACTGAATCAGTAGAAATATTTTGCTAGGCCAGTTCTTATCTTACTTCACAGGATACACAGTTGTGTAAGGATGGTGATTAGTTTTTCTTCCAGTAACATGCTTAATACCTTCCAGCAGTATGAATATTAGCCAGTACAGATGAGGCTCTCAAGTCAGCACCAGCTTGATTTGTCCTTGTTTGTTCATGTATGTAGTGTCTTCAGAAATAATGTCTTACCATCAAGTTCTGGTGGGTAACCAAGAGCAGAGGAATGGCTGGCATTGCTTGAGATTCTATGGGACCCCTGATTAACAGCTTATAGACAGGGATTCCATTCCTGGCATTGAGGGCTTTTGTTATTATTGGTGTTACAATGTTCTATCTAGAAGGAAATGGCCCTTGTTATGGGGTAACCCCTTTTAATCTCTTTTTTTTTTGTCTTTCTGAGACAAGGTTTCCCTGTAGCCCCAGCTGTTCTGGAACTTGCTATGAAGATCAGACTGGTCTTGAACTCACAGAAATCTGCCTGCCTCTGCCTCCTGAGTGCTGGGATTAATCTCTTTTTATAATGTGTATGTATATACTTTAAGAAGCTTCTATAGTGGTATGTTTCCATACAGCTTTTTCTAAAGGCCTTTAGTGTTTTTAGCCCTCTTCATACTCTCTCCTCTGCCAGCAAGGCCTTCTTGAGAGTCAGGAAGGTGTCTTGCTGTTACAGTCCCATTCAAATTGCTCTTTCTCTCCCCTTTGTGACCTAAGAGAGGTGCTTGAGTATTAAAGAGTTTTTAGGTATGCAAATGTTACAGAACCAGGTTTCCACCAGAAACTCTAGAGGAATTTTGCTTGTTATCCTCCTATGACTTACAGAAAGGATGCCTCTTTGGAACCTTGGCAGATTCCACTATCATTGTTGTTCTTCTTGACATAGTAACCCACTGGTTTTGTAATAACTGAATACTCAAGGCCAATGTTGACCATAACGTTCATCAAGTGGCATCCAACTTTGATTTGATCACAAGCTTGTGGGGACCTATTATAAAAGAGGCCAGTCTGTCTCAGTCAGAGTTTCTAACAGCTAGTTCAATGAAATTTGTAGTATGAGGTTGAGCTAGGTATGGAGTACAATTCTGGCTCAGCTTTTAGTCTGCTTCATTCCCCCTGTTTTCTTTTTCTTTTTTAAAATTTCTTCCTTTTTTTATTTTTTTTAATGTGTATGAGTATACTGTCTGCATGTAGGTTGGTGCACCCATGTCGTGCAATGCTGCAGAGGTCAGAAGAGGGTGTTGGATTCCCCTGAAACTTGAGTTAAAGATGGTTCTTAGCTGCCATGTGGGTGCTGGGAATCAAACCCAGGTCCTCTGAGAGAGCAGTCGGTGCTCTTAACCACTGAGCCATCTCTCCAGCCCCTCCCCCTGTTTTCTTACTGGAACATTCATTTTTCCAGTGTCCAGTTTCCTTACAGTAGGTGCATTGCTCCCTCTGCAGTGGTCCTTCTGACTTTAAGTTCCAGCATGAACAATCTTCTAAGAAAGCATTTCTGACCCACATTTCTGTGTTTGGTGCACCCCAAAGGACCCTGAGTATTAAGCTATTTCTTATTCTCAAGCCATTACTCATCTCTGTACTTCTGTTTTAAGGACCATCAGGAAGAATTGGCAGCTATGTTTCCAAGTGAAAAAATGCATTTAACAAATGGACTCTACTAGGTCCAGCATAGCTTGCAGTTTCTCAGAATATGAGAGGGTTTGACGTTTTCAAATAAGCAAGTCTGTGTTTGAAAATTGCTAGTAATGGAAAATCAGCTATACTTCCTCTATGGTGTCATCTTACACCACATACTGGGACCCTCTAATCTCCCAGAGGGACATCTGGAAGACAGTTAAGCATCTGAACTGGATCAAGTGAAGGAATCTCCCTGTCCTTGAATCCAAAGACCTCAGGGGAGGTCTCAGTGGTACAGGATCATGTTAAGGAAGAAAACCTTATGCCCGGCATTTATTCTTCTTGCAGCATAATTTTTATGCACTATAAGGTTAATAGCATATACTAAATTATAAAATCTTTCCTAAAACAATACCATTCCCCCCAGAATAACATTAAAGGTATGAGTATTATGATGGCTAATCCTGGTTGACAAACTGACTGGATCTGGAAATAACTGAAATGAGAGAAACTTTCTTGGACAGATTTGAAGCTGGAAAACCTAAATGTGGGCTTTACCTTCTGATGGCAGCCTGTATAAAAGGTCATGGCAGAAGGGAGATTTTGTTTTTGCCTGTTTTCCTTCTCTCTCACTGGTGAGTTCATCTTGGTGCTGTGGCATTTCTTCACTGATAGTAGAATCATCCTCTTTAGATTCCAAAGTAGAATGAAGACTACCAGACCTCCATGACTCCTTCATGCCTTCAGTGCCAGATTGGGCCTGCTGAGACGTCCAGCCTCATGGACTGAACAACTACTCAGTTCTCAGCCTTTCCGTTCTGGTGCAGCCATTGTTGGACTACTAGGACTCTATGTTGCAAGCCAATATACAGGTATATTTTCCCCTTTCAAATGGATTATAGATTTGAGTTATATTTTTAGTAAAAGAAGGTTAATGACAAGTGAAATGTTTTCTGTTACTATAAAATTTTCATGAAACTGTAACATTAGAACATGGAATTTAGGGTAACCTAAATCTTTGTTCCTAGTCCATGATCATTCATATTTAGCTCCAGAATAAACTTTTTATTATGCCTTTTGAGGTTAGTGCTGTATTTATGCCAATAGTTCTCCAGAGTTGGGAACTGGAGTGAAGAAAATATTTAGGGAAATGATGGTGAAGGGATATAACATTTAACTTAAATGTGGATAATAAATTCAAGAACTTTATACAGGATTATGATTGTAGTTAGTAACACTGTATTACTGTATCACTGAAAGTTGAAGAGAAGAATGGCTGCCTAGCATCCCGATGCCATGGGTTTTGTCCCCATCAGGTGGTGGGTGGATTGATTCTAAGGCATCTTACAACAAAAAAATAAGTGTGCCTGGTAACAAATTTGTTAAAGAGCTTGATTTAGCCATTCCACAATTTGTGTTTAAAATCTTTTCTTTTGGGTAATTATTAATTGATTTTTTGTATATTTCATATAGAACATCTCAGTCTTTATCTTTTTTTTTTTAATTTTATTTATTTCCATATGTGTATGAATGTACTGTCTGCATGCAAGTTTGTGCACCCGTGTCATGCAATACCGCGGAGATCAGAAGAGGGAGTTGGATTCCCCTGGAACTGGAGTTCTCCTGGAATTGGAGTTTCAGATGGTTCTCGGCCGCTGGGATCGAACCTGGGTCCTCTAGGCCATCTCTCCAGCCCCAGTCTTTATCTTTTATACCCCCTTGCTGGCACCCTCCCATACCCCTCACTGGGAATCAAACATTCTGTTATTTGTGCTAAGGACTACCATGTCAAGTTAGTGGTCTCAGACCTTCCTCAGTGCAAGTTCATCCACTGTGGTCTAGTCAGTTTATTGAGTCCCTCCCTTTAAGAAGATCAGCTTTTCCTCACCCATCAGTAATCAGCTGCCAATAATTCTTCCACTAAGATTGGGGCTTGTTACCCATTTCCACAGTTGTGGTCATTTACTAATAGTCTGATGGTCCTTTAGTCATGAGAGGCTGCAATCCACATGATAGTCTTTCCTACTAGAACCAGGCATGGCAATCCCACAGGACTGCAAGCTTCAAGGTTGTCTCCTGCCTGCAGGCCGACAGTCTCTGGGCTTAGCTCTGGCAAGGAGGAGGGAGGGGACTGCAAGGAATTTATCCTGTGGAATAAGAGAAAGAAAAACACAAACTCAGAGAGTCTGGAAGATAAACTCTCTCCTTTATTCATGTCAGTGATGTGCTTATATACTGAAAGCTACGGTGCTCTAGGGAAGGAAGCGGGGGCAGGAGTGTGTGAAATGAGGGGAAGAGAAGTTCAAGCTATCTTGGCTCCTACCAAGGGCAGCAGAGCTACTGTTTGTGTAAACAGTAAGCTAGAAGTGTGATATCTTTGCTCAATACATCAAAGGAAGAGGCCTTCAGGGCCTGGAACTTTGCAGAGATAGGCAGGCGAAGCAGGAAATACTGCCTGCCCTGACCTCGAGGAGAAGCCCCAGGGCAGAATTTGCAGTTCCTTACATCAAGCCAGGCAAAGTCCCATTCCTACACACAGTTCTGTGCTGGGGTTTTGTCTGCTTGAGTTTTCATAGGTCTTGTGCATGCTGATACCATTGCTGTAAGTTCATATGAACAGGTTCCAGGAGATTGTAGGACTCTATTTCCATATGGTCATGCACCTCTTCTCTGGCTCTAAAAATCTTTCTGCCTCCTCCTCAGCAATGGTCCATCTACCCCAGGTGGGTGAAGTTTAATATAGGAGTCCTATCCAAGGACCCAAACTCTGCAGACTATGGATTGGCCATTTATGACATTTTGTGTTCTTGGCCCCCTGTTGTATGAGGGAGTTTCATTGATGAGAGCTGAGAGATTCATTAGTGTCCTCTTTACCATTTGCTCTATGTTCTGTGAGCCATAGGTGTAAAGGTTGCATTGTAGATGTGCCACTTAAGCTTGTGCAATTCACAGTCAATGTCTGTGTGTGACCAGTTGTGATAGCAATAGTTGTGATAGTAACAGTTGTGATAGTCTCTGTTTGGTAAAAAAGAAGCTTCTTTGATGAATGGTAACTGGGATACTTGGCTGTAAATATAAAGATCAATATTTTGCACATAGTAAGAAATTACATTAGTCTAAGGATGTGAGAGTCTGAAGTTTTCTCTAAAATCTATGATCTCTCCAGCCATGTGTATCTGACTGCTTTTACAGTACTACATATGAGTTTCCTCCCATTGAGTTGGCTTTAAGTACAATTTGGCAGCTATTGATTACCTCCATATTAAAAGTGCCACTAATGCTCCAATGTTGTTCATTGTTGTGCCAGTCATTGAGGTGCTTATTTGGCCTTGAAGCTGGGGTTGGACTAGCAATTGTCTTCTCCCTTAACAGCTTGCATAGTGCTCTCCAAAGCTATGGGAAAGGTAGTCTTCCCAGGGAAGTGGTTTCCAGAACATTTCTAGCCCCATTGCTCCAAATTTGGTATCTGAAGTATGTCCTGACTTTAGCAATAAGATCTTACCTTCAAATTCTGGGAGGCAATCGAGGGCTGTGGTAATAGCCTGCAAAATTTGAGGAGTCTTTTGGAATGTCCTGGCCAACATCTTAAAGAAAGATTTTTCATGTCTTGCACTGTTGTTTGTTATGTAGCCTTCAGCTACACACATGGACTCATGTAGAAATATTGTATGTGTAATTTATAAGTAGGTTGCTGGACTAATATGATTGCTTCTGTTTTTTTTTTATATATATACTAGATAGGCATTATTTAGCTCTCCTTTCTCCCTATCTAACCCTCCCTCCACCTCCTCAATTTAAAGTATCTTCATTTCCCCAATTCTCCCTTAATAATACTAGTCTCCTATGGTCCCACCTCTCTTAAGCTCTTTCTTCCCATTTATTCCCAAGATCCTTGTATAACCTACCCTTCCATTAAAATATCGCTGTTTTATCTTATGTAGTAGGAAACATACAAATTTTGAGAATTTAAAACTCAATAAATTAGAAGGAAAAAGCCTACATGCTGCAGAAATATGAGCTTATTGAAGTTGTTGAGGATAAAAGACTATGATGACTAATCTTCATTGTAAACATGACTGCATCTGGAATCAACTAAAACACAATACTTTGGGTACTCTTGTGAAATATTTTCCTGATCAGATTATTTGAATCAGGACCTTGTATTACTTCCTTTTCCATTGATGTGATAAAACATTAAGACTGAGGTAATTTATAGGAGAAAGAATTTATTTGGCTTATGGTTCCAGAGTGATAAGAGTCCATCATGGCACAGAGGCATGGCAACAGAGGTGACCAGAGCAGAAAGCTAAGTTCTCACATCTTCAAACATGCACAGAAAGCAGTGGAAATGGGATGGGGTTCTGAACTCTCCAAGTCCACCCCTTGAGCTTCTTTGAATAAGGCCACACCTCCTGAACCTCTGTGCACAACACCACAAACTGATCAGGTGTTCAAATACTTAGAGTTTATGGGGGACACTTATTTAGATGACCCCACAGCTTATGCTGGCAGGCTAGATAAATAGACGCAGAAGAAAGAAACTTTGCTTTTTGTCTCCTTTCCCTCACACTCACTTTTATCTATCCTGTTACTGCTGCTTTAATTCACTAATATTAAAACCAGTATTTTAGGCCTCCAGTGTGTCCTTTTCATGAGGTCTCCACATACCCTGCAACATTCAGTGTCAGATTTCAATTATGGAGACATCCAGCCTTCTGGCCTGAGCAACTATCAGATTATCAGCATCTCCAGTGTGAGACAACCATTATTAGAGAGTCTGGGCAAAATTATGTAAGCAAATCTAATATATATATATATATATATATATATATATATTAATATATCCATGCTTTCAGCTTTATCCCCTTAAAGAACCCAGACAAATATGATGAGCCGATGCTTTTTGTTATTCACAATCCATAGTTATCATGTGAGTCCTAAAAACGTCCAACAGCCCGAGCTAACTAGTTTGAGGCTAATATCTTACACAGTACCTCACCTAAACCCTCTATTTTGAGGAAAAAAAACCTCACCTGAAACAACCAGAGTGATCTCCACATACTTTCAAATTAGATGAAAGTGCTTCAATTTTCTCTAATGGATGCTCTGTCCTTTTTCCTGTGGATAATTAGCATCTAGCAGGAAATAAAAGCATAAAAGGCAATTTTTTCATTATCTAGAAAGCTATTTTGTAAAGTTAAAGGTACGGAACTTATTTCCCCCTCTCAGCATTATTCTCTAAAATGTTCTCTGGCCTTGTCAACTTCCATTTTTCCCTTCTCTGTGGATTATGAAATTGTACTATTTCTATATCTTCTTGAAGTTAAACTTTGTATTCAATGCTTTGTACACAGGAAGCCCTTAGCAAATATTTACTAATGGATTGTTCAAAATTCATTATATTCAAAATTCAATTGTAATGTAAGTATGTGGTTGTGAAACTAGAAAAGAATAGAATAAACCAATACTGCTTCATGTAGCAAAATAAATAGTAACTGAACAGGACCTGGAGATTGCTATACTTTTTGAAACCCAAATAATTTCTGCAGCCTCTCACCAGAGATGGGAATTCTTACTTGGAGTAATAGAGAAACATGGAAAGAGAAATACTCTCTCAGATACATGCTCAATGTCTGGACTGAAATTCTGTTTCTTTGTTTTGTTTTTGTTTTTTATAAGACATGCCTAAAGAACTTTCGAAGGGGCAAAACTCCTCCAGCCCAAACTGTCTTTCAATTCATGTGCTGTGAGGAAAGGAGAAAGCCCCACTCCCACTGATGCTACTCTTACTGTAGTCCCTAAAGCAGTGAAAAGTTCTGGAGAATTACAACTAGCTGGTGGCAAAGTTTGGCTTCTTGAAAGTATGAATGATGTTCTCATACATAATAACAGTTCTCCCTTCCCATGAGCCCACCAGGCCAACTGCTTCCAATCTAAAACTTTGAATGGTGTTTTTATACACATTCTCTATTGGAGTAGTTCATGGAATAGGCTATCAGACTTTTGTATTGACCATTCAAACGGTTGGGCAAATGAGAGTAAACCTTGGTCAACTGCTGTGCCTAACGTTAACAAGTTACTTCATACTTTTTACTACGTAGAATATTCCTTAAGGAAGACTGTCACAATAATCACCAAAAGGAATAATAAAATGTTGAGAATAGTTGGCTACACAGAAGAAAGGTGAGGCACATACAAAATTTTAACAAAATGAAAACCATTTATTTGTTGAAAAATTGATCTCAGAACAGAAAAATAAAAAAGAAACAGAATTAGGTGAACAACTTCGAATATTTAAATTATTCTTAAGGATTCATCTCAGATATTGAACTGGATGAACAAGAGTGGAACATTTCCCACTGGGATTTTTTTTTTAGAATATAAAGAAGGGGGAAAGACCAAAATGCCTAGTAGGTAGGCAAGCCAACTACAAATAATATCCTGAAGGCATACAAGACAATATCTAATGCTTCCACAGCCCAATGAAGTCTAAGATGGCATTTCCCATTGATTTTTGTAAGGAAATAAGAAACCTAAAAAAACAGCTTTTCAGCATTCTATAATTTCATTTCCACACTTTTATTCTTTTGGGTTGATAGAAATGTATCCTATGTAAACAAACAAGGAAACAAATAACAGTGATAAAAATCTACAGAGAAGAAAGGTTTTTTTCTTTTTTTTTTATTGATGCTTTGTGCATTTCACACATCATTTTCCAATTCAGTCCAGGCACATCTCCCCTTCCCTTCCCCCCTACCCCCACCCCAACCGAGAGAGAAGAAAGTTTTTGTTAGGTCTGGGTTTCCCAGAATTCCAAGGGACACACAGATGTCTACTTCCTCCAGAGGCTGTCAATCTTATGACCTCTTCCCCTTTACCTGAGGTCCTGCCCAGTGACTATAAAGGGCCATGCCTCACTCGCCATCTTCCTGGCTACCCCACCATGTGCCAACAGGTAGTCCTGGCAATTTCTGAAGTAAATATGTTCTCAAGTGACTAAACCTCATGTGCCTATTTTTTACCTAACAGTTTTAACCTCATTTTCTCATTCATCTTAAAGTTTAATAGCTATCAGTGTCAAGGAATGTTGATTTATATTTATTTGAAATGCTTTCTATAAAGCATAATCAATTTTGAGGGCTAGAGAGATGGCTCAGTGGTTAAGAACACCAACTGCTCTTGCAGAGGACCTGGGATTAGATCCTAGCATGGTAGCTAACAACTGTCAGTAACTCCAGTTTCAGGGGGATCCAACGTCTTCTTCTGACCTCCATAGGAATTGCACTAAATGAAATAAACAAAATTAAAAAATCAATTTTCTCTTGTTTCAGTCTCTGGAGGTAAAAAGGATAATCAGTAAGCCATGCATTTGAAGACCATTTTTAGTAGACCCATGGTCCTGTCTTCTCTATATTAAACAATTTTAAAGTTTGCTCTTACTATTAAAAAGGAAGGTAGTAAAAAAAAAATCAGGCTTATTGTTTACTGTGACCAGTGGTTCTCTTGATGGCTGACTTTCAACTCATGCCTATTCTTTAGTTATTCTCAGTTTCTCTACTGTATTAGTATCTTGAACCATATTTGGATGTGATTATAAGCACATTGTTGTGATATGCCTTCACCCTAACCTTCTAACAACACAAATATGAATAAAATGCATGCTTAAAGAGGTCTAAGGTGGTAGAGCTAACAAATGGTAGATTCATATTAAATCCAAAATTCTGGTCAAACCGGATGAATGATACCCTTCCCTTCTCTGCTGCATGACCCCAAGAGTTTCTATGCTGCTAAGCCTAACCATACTTGATTGTTTCAGTTGCTAGGTACAAAGGGCTGAATAAAGTAGAAATGAAGAGTTAGCACTGAGTCAATGTCTACATTGTCTCTAGTTTGGGTCAAATTACCATCACAATATAAAATAAAGTAGAACTTTTTTTTTTTTTTTTTTTTTTGTCTTTTCGAGACAGGGTCTCCCTGTAGTCCCAGCTGTCCTGGAACTCACTCTGTAGACCAGGCTGGCCTTGAACTCACAAAGATCTGCCTGCCTCTGCCTCCCAAGTGCTAGGATTAAAGGCATGAGCCACCATGGTTAGCTCAGTTGGTTAGAGCGTGGTGCTGACAAAGTAGAACTTTTAAAAGTCCTAGATTCTTTGAAAAGTTCAACATTTAAAAGTTCAAGGTCTCTTTATACTGAAGACTGCCAAATACATAGGAATCCTCTTTCTTAAAAAAGCAGTAATGAAGACTTTATGTCCTTTCCCAGCACTGAATGTTTTATTAGCACTGGGTGCTCCCCATGTAACTATGAAGAAAATGTGGATGCTCCGAGGTCAGGACAGACTCCCAAGCACTTGCAAGTGATGTTACTGTCTTCATTTTTAACAAGCATACATGTTTGCATATTTCAGAGATGTTTTTAACATTTCTCTGTCCACTTTTTATAAGCTTTAAAATGATTTTTCTCTGCCTTGAGATTTGCATCAAGAAAAAGCACTTCTCTTCACCTGAAAGCGTTGAAGAGTAGAGACACACTTTACATGTTCTCAAAAGTATGTTTCAGTCCATGAGTGCTAGCATCAGTTGTTGAGTTAACAAGAAAATCAATTATTGCATTTGATCTGGAAGGATTTTAAAAGAACATAATGTTCAATATTCAAAGGATAATTAATATTTGCCACCATGATGTTCTTTTTATGTAAAAGGAACAAGAACTTTGAGACGTTACCATGCAAAAGTCTTTGTCATTCGCTCATGTCTTTGAGGAAGAGCAGCTGTCTTTTTATGTTTTTTGACAAATCATATTGTAATTCTTTTGTACAAAAAAGAACTACTTGTATTCTAGAAGAAATATGAAATGCTTAATTTATAAGTGGGCTGGAGATTTTTTTTCCAATATTGTTTTCTTTGAAAATGAAAGGGGATCATCTATTTTAGTTTCAGGGGCCTGGGAACTTTTTGAAAATTTCAATTTGTGGACCAATGTTTTGTCAAAGCTAAGGAAGGGCAGGGGTAAAATAGGGCTTGAATCTCTCATTCTGCATGGACCAGCAAACATCCCCTCTGCAAGGCAGGTTCACATCACAAACCCAAGAATGTTTGCACCATAAATTCTAGTTTGCTTCAGGCCCTAGTAACCTCAGGACTTGGCTTGGATATAAAAGATAGACAGCTGATATGTTTTCATGAGTAAATATTGTCAGCCAGAAAACAGTTGATGTCAGGTAATGCATATTTTTTAGCTTCATTTTATATTTATTTTTCATTAAGTTTTTATTGGGAATGGTTTTCAGAAGAACTCTCAGTTCTGCTTTGGTGTTTTTTTAGCATAATTCCATTTAAGAGGTTCTATAAAAGTTAATATTTAATCTATAGGAAGATTTTAATACTGAATATAGTCAAATTAAGGACATAAACTTCCCATAACTTCCAGTTATGACAGAAAAAGCATAGAAAGGACAATCCTTACAATCTTGTCACATTGGTCATTTCCATTTTTTTGTACCTGTTTTAAAGTCTGTTAGTGTATTTACTTCATTGTAAATATTTTTGAGGGTACCCTGGTATTTTGCTTTGACTTTGGTTCTGTCATTTGGGTGTCAACAATGTCCCTAAAAAGCACCTGTATGTTAAGTTCTAATGTCATGATCCCAGTATCTGTTGCTCATCTTCAACCCTATTTTCAGTCTCATGTGTATAGCAGTACTTTTTAATAAAGAATTTCAGAGATAAAAAAGAAAAACGACCCAGTTTCTTAACTACAGGCACCAGTAAAATCCAAAAGAAGGTACATACTTTCTTATTCTAAGAGGGCAGAACCAGGGAGCAGTTACAACCAGATCAAAGCACAACCACAATACAGCTGTAAAAATAATCGAAGTACTGCAGTTCAGGGTCTGGCATGTAGGACTGACTCTCAAGGGCTTGGACAGTCCCACTAGTCTGGCTTTGCCATTTGCAGCATACTCACAGCTTGTCTCTTGGGCTCTAGCCAATTCCACTTCACATCTGCGCCACTGTCTTTGTCCCATGGTTCTTGCAACTCCAATATCTTGGAGTCTTCACTGCAACTGAAGCTGCACCTATACCAATTGCCCTGGTCTCTCTTCAGAAAGACTCTGACCTTGCCATAATGCCAAGCCTCAGCTGCTCTTCATGAACCCTTCATGCCTTTAAATTATTTTTTAATTTAATTTTATTTATTTATGTGTATGAATGTACTGTTTTGCATGTAGGTCTGTGCACCTGTGTCGTGCAATGCCTCGGAGGTCAGAAGAGGGTCTCGGAATCCCCTGGAACTGGAGTTCTCCTGGAATTGGAGTTACAGACGGTTCTCAGCCGCCATGTGGGTGCTGGGGATTGAACCCGGGTCCTCTGCAAGAGCAGTCGGCGCTCTTAACCACTAGGCCATCTCTCCAGCCCCACTTCATGCCTTTAAAACCAGCATCACGTGAAAAAACTTTACGCAGGCCAGGTGTGGTGGCACACGCCTTTAATCCCAGTACTCGGTAGGCAGAGGCAGGCAGATCTCTGTGAGTTCAAGGCCAGACTGGTCTACATAGTGTGTTCCAGGACAAGTGGAGCTACAGGGAGACCTTGTCTCAAACAAACAAACAAACAAACAAACAAACAAAAAAACCTTACACATTATTTACTGGTTTCCATCTAGAGATACAGCCTTGGGTCCCCTGGATGACATCTTCTGTGTGCTGAAACTGAGGAAACACTTCCCAGAAAACTTTACCTCAGTGATGCTGGTCTCTTATTAACTAGAGCTGATTCTACAGACCCCATGTAGCAAAGATTTCATTTCATTGATGCTGGTCTCTTGTCCTTTACATCTGATTCTTCAGCTCCAGCTGACCAGCATCAGTTGTTCCAGTGAAGCAAATACTTCATTTCAGTTGTCCTGGGCTCCTCTTCATCACAGATGATTCTTCAGCCTCACCTGATTATAAACCACAGACACTTAATTCAAAATATCGCATAAATAGCCTGGATAGTCTTTGAAGTACTCTCAGGCTTCTTTCTGAAACTTCCCAAGCCAAGCCTCCATCATCTGCATTTCTTTTATCATTCTTTCAAGTTCTCACAATAGTTTATACAGCTCTTTGTACCTAATGGGTTTCCAGACAAAAGCTCCAACACCCTCCAATTTCCTCCCACAATACAAGGCATAAGAGGCACATTATCATATCAGCAATATGTCATTTTTGCTATCGATTTTTGTTCTACTTTGCTTTATGTTTTTGTGATAAAAAAAATAGCCTGGCATGGTAGTGCACGACTTTAATCTTAGCACTTGGGAGGCAGAGGCAGGCAGATCTCTGTGAATTCAAAGCCAGCTTGGTCTACAGAGTGAGTTTCCAGGTAGGCTGGGGCTACGGGGAGACCCTGTCTCAAAAAGACCAAAAAAAAAACTTATTTGGAAGCTAGGCATGGTAGTGCATGGTAGTGTGTGCTTTTAGTCCCAGCACTNGGAGAGAGTACATTTCATTTTAAAGGTTATAGTTCATCATTGAGGGAAGCCAGGCAATAAACACACAAGGCAGGGACCTGGAAGCAAGAACTGAAGCAAAGGCAATAAAGGAAAACTGCTTACTGCCTTGTTTTCCACTGGGTTGCTTAGCTAGCTTTCTTAAGCATTTCAGGTCCACCTGCTTAGGGATGTGATAGAATTTATGAACGGTGGAGAAGCCATAAGCTTCTCGGGTTATAAACCCCCAACCAAATGGTGTGAAATTGACTTATCAATAGGTCACCCACAGATAGATGTGGTGGGCCATTCCTAACCTGCCAGTCTGTAAGAGGATACTAGCCTGCTGAGCTGAGGAAATCATCTTAACAAAAGGCTTTACCTATGCACCAAACCCACGCTGACTGGCTCAAAGTAAACTATAAAGGTCCTGATCACCCACCCCATCAGGCGGTCAGAGTCCTTGGAGATGAGACTGGATCTCTGTCACTCTCAGTACCCGCCTGGCCCAAGGCCTGATTCTGGTTCTCCTTAACTCTGAACTTCCTTTTCCTTCTGGAAGTAAATGTAACATTTGCTGCCAACTCCTTCCTTTTCCCTCTCCAAAGTAAATGTAACATTTGGTGCCCCGTATAGGGAGGATTTTTGGGAGGCCTATCCTTGCAGCCCCAAGCCCTCTGTGGACCTTCTCTTTCTCCTCTTAGTTCTCCCCATGATGTTCTCTGCTCTCCCTTTTCTCCCAAAAGCTAGCCAGACCTCTGGTAGGAAGCCACTTATCATTTGCTCCGCCTGTGCATTACACCATTGGAAACAAGGTAATATACCAGAATTGACTTCGGGAAGTCACCAAGTCTGGTCTAGGGGTTCCAGGGGCCCCCCACCCATTGTCTTAAGACTCAGAAGCTCCTCAGGAGTCCTGGAAGGACCTCCTACCTGGCCCTGTCATTTGAGCTGAGAGACTCCTAGAGCCTCCCAAAAAGCTCAGCTGAGGCTTGGAGATCCTGAAAGGCCCCCAACAGGGCTCTGAGCCTTTTTGACACCATGACATTTAGGAGCCTTAGGGATGCCCCCTACTAAATGCCAGGCCCATTCATGTTGGTCCCACCCCTAGGGGACTCCTTGAGGAGTTGGCACCAACTCTGTTTTCCTTAACTTGTCTCCCCCACCCACCCACTAGGGGTTCCAAATTACTGGGTTCTGGGGAGTCTGGACTCTAGGGAAAGGCCTATGAAGCTTCACACTTACCCACTGTGCTGCCTAATGAGGCTCGGAGCCTACCCACACTGCCAGTCCCTAGTTTTCTGAACTCCTACTGGCAGTGCCAGACTCTAGCCAGACTCTTAAGAGCCAGCTCAAAATATGGGCACTTAAAAAACTTAAACTAACCAAATTCAGTGAGTACTGGCTGCCCAAATACTCGATCTATGACATATGGATTTTAACCAACCTAGGAACATCCCAGCAAAATGGAAATGGTGCCAGAGGAATCCCTTTCCTTTCCTTCTTCTTCTTCTGCTCCACCTAGACCTCCATTAAGCTCTCCTTTTTTCCCTGCTGAGTCTGGTCCTTTCCTCTGAACTGAGTGGATTTGGTCAAGAAACAAAAGACTGCCTCACCTTCCAGGCTGTGACTTTGGCTGCTCTGTGAGGCTTACCTACAAGTTTCTGCCTCTTATTTCTACCTGAATTCATGGTGTAATGGTTATAGAGACTGGCTGCTACAACAGAGTACCTAGGTTCAACTCACAGCCCCTACACTCTGATTTTTCTCTATCCTTTAAAGTTTAATTCCTCTCTCTTCATTTCACTCAGCTGCTTACTGGCCATAAAGAAATGTTTTTGTTTTTGTTTTGTCTTTTTCGAGACAGGGTCTCCCTGTAGCCCCAGCTGTCCTGGAATTCACTCTTTAGACCAGGCTGGCCTTGAATTCACAAAGATCCACCTGCTTCTGCCTCCTGAGTGCTAGGATTAAAGGCATCTATGCTGGGCTACAGCTTGGGCTATAGTGAGACGCTGTCTCAAAAAAGAAAAGACAAAAAAAAATAAAAATAAAAAAATAAAGAAATGGTTTTGGGTTTTTCCATTCACTACAAATTTATTTCCATGTTTTCTGTCTCGTAAGGAACCTAAATTCTCCACACATCAGATTCCAGCCTGGCTAGCTCACAGTCACCCCTATAGTACTTACTGTAAACCTCACATCTAAGTTTTTCATCTCCATCTACCACCTACCATAACCCAAACCAAAAACTTGTTTTTCTAAAACCCCAATCTTTCCAAACCACTGCCTTTTCATAATTTTAGCTATTCCTACTTACAAATGATCATCATAATCAAATTTATTAATTCATATAATTATGTATGAGCATCATTTTCTTATGTCATTTAAAACTCCCTGTAATGTCATGTTTTTATATGTTTCCACATGTTAAGATCTAAAAATCTTATTTGTTAACTACCTGTAAAATTAAGTTTGCACTCCAAAGTAATTGTTTTAAGGTATTTCCCTTGTTTGTTTACTTTAAAAGTATTCTGATTTTGGTTATTTTTCAATTATGTTTTAATTACTTTCAAACCTCTGAAGATCTGATTCTGACCCTTCCTTGTTAAAGATTTATAAATAGATATTTTCTTTTCATTATAAAATTACCATATGCCCTTGTGAGCTTGAACTGTGGCTGTCACAGACCTTCCCCAACCCTGTGGGTTAAGTTTGAAACCCAGTAAGGCATATTTACTACATTAAAGTGTAAAAGACATTTCTGAGAATGCTCTCCCCAAGTCAAAGTCCTTATGTTTACAAGAAGTGTATATAATTCCATTCAGTACAGATACTAAGATAAAAATCTCATATATATATATATATTTATGTATATATATACATGTATATATACATATATACTAAATACATATATACTAAAATATATATACTAAATACACATATACATATTTACTAAAATGTCCATTATGTTTCTCTGTTATATTTTGCATATGTTACTTTTCATATTTATCTTGCTCATAACAAAATAATTTGACTCAAGAAAAACTAGGTTTTACCTCCTGGAACCATATGGGACAGTCCAAAAGAGTTTCTATGAGCTTGATTTACGTCAACCTATTTCCTGCCTATAGGTATGTTTATATGACCACTTCCCTTCTCAAAACTAAAACTCTGAGTTTGAGGGGGCCAGGAAAAACAAACTACATCTATTTATAGTAAAACAGCCTTCATTTGAGATAGACTTAAAAAGTATTATTTTAAGCTCCTTTATTATTTTAAACTCCTTTCCTGGGCTATGTCTACATAACCTAGAATATTAAATTTCTCCTTTTGTGAATTAGGTCCACTTTACCTAGATTACAGAAACAGCCCTTTATTGACCTGCACACTAAAAAACAAAATATATGCTGTACTGGATAACTTTAACCTCAACTTGACAAACCTGGGTTGAGGAAACCTCGATTGAAAAGAAAATGTCTCCATTGGACTGGCCTGTGGCCATGTCTACAGGATATTTTCTTGATTGTTGAATAATGTGGGACGGGCTCCACTCACTATGGGCAGTGCCACCCCTGGAAAGATCTTTCTGTATTGTATAAGAAAACATGCTGCACATGAGCCAGCAGGACTATCAGGTTTTACCATTATATTAGGTTTTATGCATTTATGTTAGATTTATACAGGCATGAACCCCAAATAACAGAAAGACAAACACCAGGCTTAGGTCACTCTGGGAATTTTTTACTTCAGACATAGCCAGGGGTGGGCATTGATAGAGCATGGCAGCCAGCAGCAAAAATGGTATCAGGGGCAGGCCCTTTCAAATGTCCTGAGTGGAACATCAGGTAAAAAGGAAGTGAGGTTATTGACTGACATTTTCTGGGAGAGTGGGCAATCTGTTTGCCCTTATAATGCTGGCAGAACCAGACCTAACAATCCAGCATTTTGGTTACGATAGAGAAGGGGAATTGTATTCTTTTCTGTAACTGCTTCCAGCTGATAGGGGGGTATAGTAGGAGGAAAGGGGGATTTCCGGCTGGAAAATTAGGATCTGGTGTCCATCTTAGTCACTCTGGATGACTGGTGTTTGGTCTGGATCGATAGTGGCAGTGGTTGGTGTGCAGTTTCTCCCTCTATGCCAGAAAGAAGAAGCTGGTTAAGTCTTGTATGAGTGTGCTGTTGAGTTTGGGTTTGTAAATACCTCTTATACCAGTGAACAGTTTTCCCAATACCAACAGGGGGCTGAGTAAGTGCATTAACCATAGGAGGATTCTTGTCTAGAGTCTCTGACTGAAGAGGTGAGGACCTGTACTCTGTTGAAAGGGATTGGAAAAAAGTTTTAGTACACAGGGCTCCAGAATGAAAGCAAGCATAAAGAAGACAATGGTTTGTAGGGGGCATGGAGGGGCATTGGCCATGAGTCACAAATATTTTTGACAGGTTGGTACAGAAGTGGTATTTTTCTAACATGGCATGACAAATCTCACCTATCTCTGTGGTATTTTCTTGCATGGCACAGCAGATATCACCTATCTCTGAGGTAAGGTATAAGTTATTTTATTATACTTTTGATTATACTTTCCTGTTGGGGTGTTTAAAACAATACAGTTAGCTCAGATACATTAAGTTTGCTGTTAATGTCAGTTGAGGTTCTGATCCTCAGGGGTCACTTGGGCCTTAGGGGAGTGCCTGGCTTCTCTGGCTTATTTCTCTTACCAGTTCCATCCCTGTGATGACAAAGTCAGGTCTTGCTTGATCAGGATTTCCCTTCAAAGCATGAGGAGACTTTCCTCTGTGTCGCCCTTCCTCCTTTTAGACTGGACACTGGTTGGAGTCCCTTAAGCAAATCTCTAAGACCTCCCTGCACAGGAAGACTGGTGACTCATAGTCTCAGGACATTTAGAGAGGTCCCCTCACAGACCCCTAGGACTTAAGTTGACATTAGAGGGCAAGGGCCAAAAGATTGTCCCTTTAAATCCCTCTGACCAAATCAGATTGGAGCCTTTAAGTATGGTTATTAAACCTCCAAAATGGTCAGTTGTATTAATTTGGTATTTTTTTAATTATTATATAACACATAAATAATTGAACAAAGATTTAAGCATTTTTAATAAATCCTGAATTGCTGTGACAAAACACACTGACCAATACTAACTTGGGGAAGAAAGGGTTTATTTGATTTACATTTCCCAGATTCATTATGTAGGAAGCCCGAGGTAGAAACTCAGAACAGGATCTGGAGGTAGGAGCTGCAGCAAAGGCTAGGAGGGAATGCTGCTTACTGGTTTGTCTGCTGGCCCATCTTCAGACTATTTTCTTCCTTTTTTTTATAAAATAAATATACTATTATTATTATTATTTTGACTTTTTGAGACAGGGTCTCCCTATAGCCCCAGCTGGCCTGGAACTCACTCTGGAGACCAGGTTGGCCTTGAACTCACAGACATCCACCTGCCTCTGCCTCCTGAGTGCTGGGATTAAAGGTGCGCACCACCAACCCTGGCTTAAAGACAGTTCTTAGCCACCATATGGGTGCTGGGAATCAAACCCGGGTCCTCTGCAAGAGCACTCAGCACTCTTAACCACTGAACCATCTGTCCAGCTCCCCAGACTATTTTCTTATACAATACTGAAAAATCTGCCCAGGCATGTCTGCCCAGGGATGGCATTGCCTACAATGGGTTATGCTCTTTCAGATCATATCCCATAGACATGGCCACAGGCCAGTCCAATTGAGGCACTTATTGAGGTTCCCTCAGCCCAGGTGTGTCAAGTTGACACTAAAGCTATCCAGTATAGCATATATTTTGTTCCTTAGGGTTTAGGTCTATAAAAGCTATTTAGGTACTCTAGGTAGAGTGGAGCTAAGCCATGAAAGGAGAAATTTAACATTTTTAGGTTAAGTAGACATAGCCCAGGAAACAAGCTTAAAATTATAAACAAGCTTTATTTTAGGTCTATCTCAAATGAAGGCTGTTTCACTATAAACATACATAATTTGTTGTTCCTACTCCCCCAGATTCTGAATTACAGTTTTGAGAAGAAAAGAGGGGAGAAATCATATTCACATACCTATAAGCAGGGAATAGGTTGACTTAAATCAAGATCACTGAAACCGATTTTATTTGGACTGTCCTGTATTGTTCCCAGAGGTAAAACCTAGTTTTTCTTTGAAAATATCAAAAGTAACACATGCAAGGTGTAATTTCCAGCATAGCCTAGTTTAAAGTTGTCCATAGTTTCACAGTGCTGTGGAACCATTAACTCTCATTGTGACATCCATGCACAATGATTCAGAGTTTAAGACATTTCCAAGTTAATTCCATTAAATTTCTGTTCTATCTAAAATGGGCCCAGCACTTTGCAATCACATCAAACTTTAATGGTGGTCCCCTTTCCTGAATCATGTTTTACCTTAATGGGGCCATGTTTTAACTGTGGTCCTCTTTCCTTCCTGATTGGAGGCCAGTGCAATCTCTGAAAGACATCAAGACTTTGTATGGAACTTCCTGCTGGGGATCAGCCTGCCCCAGGTTCTACCTGTCTGTCTAAGCTGGGAAAGCCTTTACCTTCACCTGGTGAGTGCTCTGGTCTAGGGCTCTGCAGCTTTCCCTGGCCTCCTGGAAGGAGACCCAGAAATGGAAAATTTTCAGGGGGTGTACACATCTCTATTCCAGGAGCCAAGGAGGGTTGTAAAGTCCAGGAGCGACAGCATCTCTTACCAAGAATTGGTATGGTGGCTTGATCTCACTGAGAGCCTCCAGAAATGTTGTGGGAAAATCATGAGATGAAAGCCAAAGTTAGATGAGGAATTTTTAAACAACATAAGAAAATGAAGGTCATAAATAATTACATGAATTAATAAAATTTGATTATGATGATCTTTTGTAAGTTTGCACAGTTAAAATTAGAAAGAAGTCAGGCTGGAATATGATGCATGGAGAATTGGGGTTTCCTTTTGAAACAGAAAACCTGGAAATAAATTTGTTGTGAGTGGAAAAAACTAAAGCCATATAGCAAAACAGTGCCATCTGAAATTAACCAGGCTCCAGTGCCGAGCATCCTCCCTGAGTGCCCTACAGGGCCACCTGGCTTCTAGCAGTGAGATGGATTCAGGCAACAGCTGAAGATGGGCTTGCTGGGCACTGCTGCATCCCATCTACATTGGAGAGTGAGAATTCTCCAGCAAGTGCACAGCACAGGTGTGTGGAGTGTGTGTGCACACCTGGCAAGAGTGTGTGGGATCACAGGTCCTGTGCTCTTCCTCCTCCAAAGTGCTGGATATGTCCAGGTTTAAGGATCTCATGTTTGTTTAATGAAAATAAATTATAAGCCATTTATTTAAAGGTAAGCAGTTGGATAAAATCTTGTGGCCTGGTGCCAGTTCCCTAAATGAGCTGCATGTGGTGTTCCATACCTTTAATCCTGGCACAGCAGAAGTCAATCACAAAATGGATTTCTGAATAAAATGGGATTTATTTAGCCCACCTTGGGAGAGAGAGAGAGAGAGAGAGAGAGAGAGAGAGAGAGAGAGAGAGAGAGAGACATTAAAATTTAAAGGATAGAGAAAAACGTATGAAGTGGAGAGTCTGGAACTTAGTCAATTTTAGAAATCAGTAAATATATAGAAGATCTCAAAATCCAAAATAATCTCTTAAAAATAGGTAAATGACACATAAACAAATTCAAAACCCAAAATAGTTTTTTTTAGCCAATAAAGATATAAAACAAAGTAAAACTTTTTTTTTTTTTGTCTTTTTGAGACAAGGTCTCCCTTTAGTCCCAGCTGGCCTGGAGCTCACTTTGTAGACCAGGCGGGCCTTGAACTCACAGAGATCCACCTGCCTCTGCCTCCCAAGTGCTGGGATAAAGATTGTAGGAAATATCTCTGTTTTTATTTTATAAGTAGTCAGATAAAGTTAACATAAAAATATAGAAATTCTTGTTTAGAATACTTTCTTTATATTGTTAACATCCTCATTAATCTCTTTGAACAAATGAAATGATCCTATTTATCTTTTTCTATATGTCTTTGAATTTTTTCAATATAAATCTGACTTTATGACTGAAATTAAAGTGTTTGAGTAGTTTGTAGAGTTTCTATTTGGCCTAGGCTGCCTGAGAGAGTCCCAGTTTATGCATGCTTTATGGTATAATTAATAGCTCCCTCTTTCACTACCAGTGGTGTCTGCTTAGATGATATAGGATATGGCAATTGCAGATGAAACTTTGGGCTGAGATAGCAGTATCATTCATCAATTAATCCATATGTCTGAATACCTTTTGCTTTCAAGATACATTCATGTAAATCTGACTTCTAAAATGTATCCCCATTTTTGTTTGCTTATTTTATGCATATCATTTAACTTTTTTTAGAGTAGATTATAAATAGACCATGTCTTGATTCTTTCTACCTGCCAAGCCATTTAAGAGGGCACCAGAAATCTAGCTAGCTTAGTTGACTGAAAGTAAAGCCAAAAAAAAAATAATCTGTTTTTCTATAAATTAGTTAGCCTTCCATAAAGAAAAAAAAAAATACAGCTAATCCTAGCTTTGTCACATGTATTTATCGGTTGTCATAAGAGACATTGGTAAAGAAAATGAACAGCTCCATACAAGACGTGAGTATTACCATGACCCAAAGAGTGCCAGATAGTCAAGGAGCTGTTTTGTATAACCATAGGTGAATTTGTGTCAGGAGCCATGGAATTATACCATTTATTTACTAACTTTGCAACTCTGAACAAACCACTTATTCTTTCTGAGTAGTTCATTATGTGGAGATAATTGTACCCTCTATGCCTGTCTTATGCAGATGTGAGTGTCAGGTTAGAATTTGTATAGGATATTTTTTTTTTTTTTTTTGTCTTTTCGAGACAGGGTCTCCCTGTAGCCCCAGCTGTCCTGGAACTTGCTCTGTAGACCAGGCTGGCCTGGCCTTGAACTCACAAAGATCCGCCTGCCTCTGCCTCCCAAGTACTAGGATTTAAGGCGTGCGCCACCATGCCTGGCCCCGGATATATTTCTTAAAATGCTATACAAGTCAGGGCTAGAAAGACAGCTCAGAGGTTAAGAATACTTACTGCTCTTGCAGTTAGGTTTCCAAGACCCACATGGCAGCTCACAACTGCCTGTAACTCCAGTTCCAGGGGGATCTGATAGTTTCTGGCCTCCATGGATTCCTGCACACATGTGGTGCACATAAACTCACACAGGTACAAATAAATAAATAAATACTTAAATTATAATGTAATCATGTAATATACTGAAGAAATGTGCCAAACACATAGTGCATAACATAATAATTAGTAAAGCAGAGGGTTTTTTATTTTTGTTTTTGTCTTTTTGAGACAGGGTCTCCCTTTAGTCCNCTATGACTTACAGAAAGGATGCCTCTTTGGAACCTTGGCAGATTCCACTATCATTGTTGTTCTTCTTGACATAGTAACCCACTGGTTTTGTAATAACTGAATACTCAAGGCCAATGTTGACCATAACGTTCATCAAGTGGCATCCAACTTTGATTTGATCACAAGCTTGTGGGGACCTATTATAAAAGAGGCCAGTCTGTCTCAGTCAGAGTTTCTAACAGCTAGTTCAATGAAATTTGTAGTATGAGGTTGAGCTAGGTATGGAGTACAATTTCTGGCTCAGCTTTTTGAGCTGTCTCACTGGCCCTGTTTTCTGTTTCTTTTTTAAAAAGTTCTTCTTCTTTTTTTTTTTTTTTACTGTGTTAGTATACTGTCTGCATGTAGTGTTGGTGCACCCAGTCGTCAATGCTGCAGAGGTCAAAGAGGGTGTTGGATTCACCCTGGAACTAGAGTTAAAGATGGTTCTTATCTGCAATGTGGGGGCTGGGAATCAAACCCAGGTCCTCTGAGAGAGCATCGTGCTCTTAACCACTGAGCATCTCTCCGCCCCTACCCACTGTTTTCTCCACTTTAACTTCATTTTTTCCCAGTGTCCGTTTCCTACAGTAGGTGCATCTCCCTCTGGGCAGTGGTCCGTCTGACGTTAAGTGCCAGCATGAACAATCTTCCTAAAAAGGGCATTTCTGACCCACATTTCGGTGTTTGGTGACCCCAAATGACCCTGGAGTTTAAGTTTTCTTATTCTCAAGCCATTACTCATCTCTGTACTTCTGTTTTAAGGACCATCAGGAAGAATTGGCAGCTATGTTTCCAAGTGAAAAAATGCATTTAACAAATGGACTCTACTAGGTCCAGCATAGCTTGCAGTTTCTCAGAATATGAGAGGGTTTGACGTTTTCAAATAAGCAAGTCTGTGTTTGAAAATTGCTAGTAATGGAAAATCAGCTATACTTCCTCTATGGTGTCATCTTACACCACATACTGGGACCCTCTAATCTCCCAGAGGGACATCTGGAAGACAGTTAAGCATCTGAACTGGATCAAGTGAAGGAATCTCCCTGTCCTTGAATCCAAAGACCTCAGGGGAGGTCTCAGTGGTACAGGATCATGTTAATGGAGAAAACTTATGCACGCTATGTTTTCTTCTTGCAGCATAATTTTTATGCACTATAAGGTTAATAGCATATACTAAATTTAAAATCTTTTCCTAAAAGCAATAACCATTCCCCCCAGATAACCTTAAAGGTAGGAAGTATTATGAATGGCTAATCCTGGTTGGAACAAACTGCTGGATCGGGAAATACTGAAATGAGAAAACTTTCTTGACAGATTTGAAGCTGGAATACCTACCCTAAACGTGTGTGTTACTTTCTGATGGCAGCCTGTATAAAGGTCATGGCAGAAGGGAGATTTTGCTTTTGCCTGTTTTTCCTTCTCTCCTCAGTGTGAGTTCATCTTGGTGCTAGTGGCAGTTTCTCTTCACTGATAGAGAATAATCCTCTTTAAGATTCAAATATAGAATGAGACTACCAGAACACTCCAGGACTCCTGCATGGCCTTCAGGACCTGATTGGGGCTGCTGAGACCTCCAGCCTCATGGACTGAACAACTACTCAGTTCTCAGCCTTTCCGTTCTGGTGCAGCCATTGTTGGACTACTAGGACTCTATGTTGCAAGCCAATATACAGGTATATTTTCCCCTTTCAAATGGATTATAGATTTGAGTTATATTTTTAGTAAAAGAAGGTTAATGACAGTGACACGTTTTCTGTTGACTATAAATTTATCATGAACTGTACATTATAAACAGGTGAATTTAGGGTAACCTAAATCTTTGTTCCTAGTCCATGATCATTCATATTTATCTCCAGAATAAACGTTTTTATTATGCCTTTTGAAAGGTTAGGTGCTGTATGTATAGTAGGCCAATAGTCTCCAGAGTTGTAACTGGATGAAGAAAATAATTTAGGGAAAAAAATGATGGTGAAGGGATATAACATTTAACTTAAATGTGGATAATAAATTCAAGAACTTTATACAGGATTATGATTGTAGTTAGTAACACTGTATTACTGTATCACTGAAAGTTGAAGAGAAGAATGGCTGCCTAGCATCCCGATGCCATGGGTTTTGTCCCCATCAGGTGGTGGGTGGATTGATTCTATAGGCTCTGACAACAAAAAAAAAAGGTTGTGCCTGGTAACAAATTTTGTTAAAGAGATTGATTTAGCCATTCCAACAATGTTGTGTTAAAAAATCTTTTTTCTTATTGGGTAATTATTAAATATGATTTTTTGTTAATATTTCATAAAATAAAAAATAAAAAAATTTTTTTTTTTTTTCTTTAATCTTTTTTTTTTTAATTTTATTTATTTCCTATGTGTATGATGTACTGTCTGATGCAAGTTTGTTCACCCGTGTCATGCACTACCGCGGAGATCAGAAGAGGAGTTGATTCCCTGAACGGGAGCTCCTGGGATTGGAGTTTACAGATGGTTCTCCGGCCGCTGATCGAAACCTGGTCTCTAGGCCAATCGCTCCAGCCCGCAGTCGTTAGCTGTTATACCCCCTTGCTAAGGCACCCTCCCCCTCCCATCCCCTCACGGGGAATCAAACATTCTGTTATTTGTGCTAAGGACTACCATGTCAAGTTAGTGGTCTCAGACCTTCCTCAGTGCAAGTTCATCGCACTGTGGTCTAGTCAGTTATTTGAGTCCCTCCTTTAAGAGAGCAGCTTTTTCCTCACAATAGTAATCAGCTTGCCAATAATTCTCCACAAGATTGGGGCTTGTTTACCCCCATTTCCACGGTTGTGTCATTTAGCGAATAGTTAGGATGGTCCTTTAATCATGCATGGTTGCAATCCACTTGATATTCTTTCCTACTAGAACCAGGCATGGCAATCCCACAGGACTTCAAGCTTCTAAGGTTGTCTCCTGCTGCAGGCCGACATCTCTTGGCTTGCCTCTGGCAAGGAGGGGGGAGGGGACTGCAAGGAATTTATCCTGTGGAATAAGAGAAAGAAAAACACAACTCAGAAGTCTGGAAGATAAAAAACGCTCTCTTTATTAAATGTCAGTGATGTCTTATATACTGAAAGCTACGGTGCTCTAGGGAAGGAAGCGGGGGCAGGAGTGTGTGAAATGAGGGGAAGAGAAGTTCAAGCGATCTTGGCTCCTACCAGGGCAGCAGCTACTGGTTTGTGTAAACAGTAAGCTAGAAGTGTGATAGATTTGCTCAATACTCAAAGGAAGAAGGCCTTCAGGGCCTTGAACTTTGCAGAGATAGGCAGGCGAAGCAGGAAATACTGCCTGCCCTGACCTCGAGGAGAAGCCCCAGGGCAGAATTTGCAGTTCCTTACATCAAGCCAGGCAAAGTCCCATTCCTACACACAGTTCTGTGCTGGGGTTTTGTCGCCTTGAGCTTGCACTAGTCTTGTGCATGCTGATACCATTGCTGTAAGTTCATAGGAACAGGTTTACCAGGAGCTTGAGGACTCTTATTGTCAATAGGGTCAGGCACCTCTTCATCTTGGCGCTAAATCTTTCTGCCTCCTCCTCAGCAATGGTCCATCTACCCCAGGTGGGTGAAGTTTAATATAGGAGTCCTATCCAGGTACATGCACTCTGCAGTTTTTATTCTCTATATTTTGGCCATCTGTGACTTTTGTGTTCTTGGCCCTCCCTGTGGGATGAGGGAGATTCATTGATGAGAGCTGAGAGATTCATAGTGTCCTCTTTACCATTTGCTCTATGTTCTGTGAGCCATAGGTGTAAAGGTTCGCCTGTAGGCATGTCACTTGCTTGTGCATTCACAGTCAAATGTCTTGTGTGACCAGTTGTGATAGCAATAGTTGTGATAGTAACAGTTGGGGAGAGTCGCTGTTGTGAAAAAGAACTTCTTTGATGAATGGTAACTGGGATACATGACTGTAAATATAAAGATCTATATTTTTGCACATAGTAAGAAATTAACATTATTCTAAGGATGTGAGAGTCTGAAGTTTTCTCTAAATCTGTGATCTCTCCAGCAAGGTGGTAGTGACTGCTTTTAACAGGAACTACACATGAGTTTCCCTCCCATTGAGTTTTGGCTTTAAAAGTAGCAATTTGGCAGCTATTGATTACCTCCATATTAAAAGTGCCACTAATGCTCCAATGTTGTTCATTGTTGTGCCAGTCATTGAGGTGCTTATTTGGCCTTGAAGCTGGGTTTGGACTGATTGATGTTCTCCCTAACAGCTTGCATAGTGCTCTCCAAAGCTATGGAAAGCTAGCATTCCCGGGAGTGGTTGCCAGAACTTTTCTAGCCACCATTGCTACAATTTGGTATCCAGAAGTATGTCTTTGTCTTCAGCAATAGAATCTTGACTTCAAATTCTGGGAGGCAATCGAGGGCTGTGGGTATAGCATGGCAAAATTTCGAGTCTTTTGGAATGGTCCTGGCCAACATCGTAAAGAAAGATTTTCATGTCTTGCCTGTTGCTTGGTTATGAGCCTTAGCTACACACAATGGACTCATGCTAGAATATTGTATGTGTAATGTTATAAGTAGTTGCTGGACTATATGATATGCTTCTGTTTTTGTTTTATATATATATAGATAAGGCATTATTAGGCTCTCCTTTCTCTTCTATCTAACCCTCCCTCCACCTCCTCAATTTAAAGTATCTTCATTTCCCCAATTCTCCCTTAATAATACTAGTCTCATAGTATCCCACCTTCTTAGCTCTTTCTTCCCATTTATTCCCAAGATCCTTGTATAACCTACCCTTCCATTAAAATATCGCTGTTTTATCTTATGTAGTAGGAAACATACAAATTTTGAGAATTTAAAACTCAATAAATTAGAAGGAAAAAGCCTACATGCTGCAGAAATATGAGCTTATTGAAGTTGTTGAGGATAAAAGACTATGATGACTAATCGTCATTGTTAAACATGAACGCTGTGGAATCAACTAAAACACAATACTTTGGGTACTCTTGTGAAATATTTTCCTGATCAGATTATTTGAATCAGGACCTTGTATTACTTCCTTTTCCATTGATGTGATAAAACATTAAGACTGAGGTAATTGATAGGAAAAGAATTTATTTGGCTTATGGGTTCCAGATGGATTAAGAGTCCATCATGGCACAGAGGCATGGCAACAGAGGGTGACCAGAGCAGAAAGCGTAAGTTCTTCCATCTTCAAACATGCACAGGAAACAGACAGTGGAAATGGGAATGGGGCTTTTTGAACTCTCCAAGTCCACCCCTTGAGCTTCTTTGAATAAGGCCACACCTCCTGAACCTCTGTGCACAACACCACAAACTGATCAGGTGTTCAAATACTTAGAGTTTATGGGGGACACTTATTTAGATGACCCCACAGCTTATGCTGGCAGGCTAGATAAATAGACGCAGAAGAAAGAAACTTTGCTTTTTGTCTCCTTTCCCTCACACTCACTTTTATCTATCCTGTTACTGCTGCTTTAATTCACTAATATTAAAACCAGTATTTTAGGCCTCCAGTGTGTCCTTTTCATGAGGTCTCCACATACCCTGCAACATTCAGTGTCAGATTTCAATTATGGAGACATCCAGCCTTCTGGCCTGAGCAACTATCAGATTATCAGCATCTCCAGTGTGAGACAACCATTATTAGAGAGTCTGGGCAAAATTATGTATCAAATCTAATATATATATATATATATATATATATATATATTAATATATCATGCTTTGCAGCTTATCCCCGTAAAGAACCCAGACAAATATGATGAGCCGATGTTTTTGTTATGCACATCCATAGTTATCATGTGAGTCCTAAAAACGTCCAACAGCCCGAGCTAACTAGTTTGAGGCTAATATCTTACACAGTACCTCACCTAAACCCTCTATTTTGAGGAAAAAAAACCTCACCTGAAACAACCAGAGTGATCTCCACATACTTTCAAAGGAATGAATGGCTTCAATGTCTCTAATGGATGATCTGTCCCTTTGTTCCTGTGATAGTTACATCTAGCGCAGGGAAATAGAAGCAGAAAGGCATTTTTTTCATATCTAGAAGCTATTTTGTAAAGTTAAGGTACGGAACTTATTTCCCCCTCTCAGCATTATTCTCTAAAATGTTCTCTGGCCTTGTCAACTTCCATTTTTCCCTTCTCTGTGGATTATGAAATTGTACTATTTCTATATCTTCTTGAAGTTAAACTTTGTATTCAATGCTTTGTACACAGGAAGCCCTTAGCAAATATTTACTAATGGATTGTTCAAAATTCATTATATTCAAAATTCAATTGTAATGTAAGTATGTGGTTGTGAAACTAGAAAAGAATAGAATAAACCAATACTGCTTCATGTAGCAAAATAAATAGTAACTGAACAGGACCTGGAGATTGCTATACTTTTTGAAACCCAAATAATTTCTGCAGCCTCTCACCAGAGATGGGAATTCTTACTTGGAGTAATAGAGAAACTGGAAAGAAGAAAATGACTCTCTTCAATACAGGCTCAATGTCGGACTGAATTCTTGTTCGGTGTTTTGTTTTGTTTTTTAATAAGACATTGCCTAAAGAATCTTTCGAAGGGGCAAAACTCCTCCAGCCCAAACTGTCTTTCAATTCATGTGCTGTGAGGAAAGGAGAAAGCCCCACTCCCACTGATGCTACTCTTACTGTAGTCCCTAAAGCAGTGAAAAGTTCTGGAGAATTACAACTAGCTGGTGGCAAAGTTTGGCTTCTTGAAAGTATGAATGATGTTCTCATACATAATAACAGTTCTCCCTTCCCATGAGCCCACCAGGCCAACTGCTTCCAATCTAAAACTTTGAATGGTGTTTTTATACACATTCTCTATTGGAGTAGTTCATGGAATAGGCTATCAGACTTTTGTATTGACCATTCAAACGGTTGGGCAAATGAGAGTAAACCTTGGTCAACTGCTGTGCCTAACGTTAACAAGTTACTTCATACTTTTTACTACGTAGAATATTCCTTAAGGAAGACTGTCACAATAATCACCAAAAGGAATAATAAAATGTTGAGAATAGTTGGCTACACAGAAGAAAGGTGAGGCACATACAAAATTTTAACAAAATGAAAACCATTTATTTGTTGAAAAATTGATCTCAGAACAGAAAAAGAAAAAGAAACAGAATTAGGTGAACAACTTCGAATATTTAAATTATTCTTAAGGATTCATCTCAGATATTGAACTGGATGAACAAGAGTGGAACATTTCCCACTGGGATTTTTTTTTTAGAATATAAAGAAGGGGGAAAGACCAAAATGCCTAGTAGGTAGGCAAGCCAACTACAAATAATATCCTGAAGGCATACAAGACAATATCTAATGCTTCCACAGCCCAATGAAGTCTAAGATGGCATTTCCCATTGATTTTTGTAAGGAAATAAGAAACCTAAAAAAACAGCTTTTCAGCATTCTATAATTTCATTTCCATTTCCAACAACTTTTATTCTTTTGGGTTTGATAGAATGTTCCATGTACAACAAGGAAACAAATAACAGTGATAAAAATCTACAGAGAAGAAAGGTTTTTTTCTTTTTTTGTGTTATTGAATGCTTTGTGCATTTCACACATCATTTTTCCAATTCAGTCCAGGCACATCTCCCCATTTCCCTTCCCCCCTAACCCCCACCCCAACCGGAGAGAAGAAGTTTTTGTTAGGTCCCTGGGTTTTTCCTCCAGAATTCCAAGGGACACGCAGATGTCTACTTCCCGTCCTCCGAGGCTGTCAATCTTATGACCTCTTCCACTTTACCTGAGGTCCTGCGAGTGACTATAAAGGGCGCTGCCCTCACTCGGCCATCTTCCTGGCGACTAACCCCACCATGTGGCCCACAGGTAGTCCCTGGCAATGTCTAAGTAAATAGTCCAAGTGCCGAAAACCTCATGTGCCATTTTTTACCTAACAGTTTTTGAACCAGAACCTCATTTTCCTCATTCGCTTAAGTTTTAATACTATCAGTGTCAAGAAATGGTTGATTTTAATATTTATTTGAATGCTTTCTATAAAGCATAATCAATTTTGAGGGCTAGAGAGATGGCTCAGTGGTTAAGAACACCAACTGCTCTTGCAGAGACCTGGTTTAGATCATCATGGTAGCTAACAACTGTCAGTAACTCAGTTGTCAGGGGAATCCAACGTCGTCTTCTGACCTCCATAGGAATTGCACTAAATGAAATAAACAAAATTAAAATCAATTTTCTCTTGTTTCAGTCTCTGGAGGTAAAAAGGATAATCAGTAAGCCATGCATTTGAAGACCATTTTTAAGTAGACCCATGTCCCTGTCTTTCTCTATATTAAACATTTTAAAGTTTGCTCTTACTATTAAAAAGGAAGGTAGTAAAAAAAAAATCAGGCTTATTATTGTTTTACTAGTGACCAGAGTGGTTCGCTGATGGGCTGCTTTCAAACTCCTGCTGTTCCTGTAGTTATCTCGTTGTCTCTACTGTATTATATCTTGAACCAATATTTGGAATGTGATTATAAGCACATTGTTGTGATTGCCTTCACCCTAACACCGTCTAACAACACAAATATATAAAATGCATGCTTAAAGAGGTCTAGGTGGTAAGAGCTAACAAAATGGTAAGATTCATATTAAAAATCCAATTCTGGTCAAAAACCGGATGATGATACCCTTCAGCTTTCTCTGCTGCATGAACCCAAGAGTTTCGATCTGCTAAGCCTACCATACTTTGAATTGTTTCAGTGCTAGGTCCAAAGGGCTGAATAAAGTAGAATGAAGAGTGAGCACTGAGTCAATGTCTACATTGTCTCTAGTTTGGGTCAAATTACCATCACAATATAAAAATAAAGTAGAAACTTTTTTTTTTTTTTTTTTTTGGTCTTTTCGAGACTAGGTCTCCACCCTGATAGCTCCAACTGTCCTGAACTCACTCTGTAGACCACGCGGCCTTGAACTCACAAAGATCCTGCTGCCTCTGCCCCCATAGTGCTAGGATTAAGGCATGAGCGCACCATGGTTAGCTCAGTTGGTTAGAGCGTGGTGCTGACAAAGTAGAACTTTTAAAAGTCCTAGATTCTTTGAAAAGTTCAACATTTAAAAGTTCAAGGTCTCTTTATACTGAAGACTGCCAAATACATAGGAATCCTCTTTCTTAAAAAAGCAGTAATGAAGACTTTATCTCCTTTCCCAGCACTGAAAGTTTTTTTAGCACTGGGTGCTCACCATGTAACTATGAAGAAAATGTGGATGCTCCGAGGTCAGGACAGACTCCCAAGCACTTGCAAGTGATGTTACTGTCTTCATTTTTAACAAGCATACATGTTTGCATATTTCAGAGATGTTTTTAACATTTCTCTGTCCACTTTTTATAAGCTTTAAAATGATTTTTCTCTGCCTTGAGATTTGCATCAAGAAAAAGCACTTCTCTTCACCTGACAGCGTTGAAGAAGAGAGCACTGATTACAATTTTCTCAAAGATGTTTTCTTTCCATGAGTGCTAGCATCAGTTGTTGAGTTAACAAGAAAATCAATTATTGCATTTGATCTGGAAGGATTTTAAAAGAACATAATGTTCAATATTCAAAGAATAATTAATATTTGCCACCATGATGTTCTTTTTATGTAAAAGGAACAAGAACTTTGAGACGTTACCATGCAAAAGTCTTTGTCATTCGCTCATGTCTTTGGGAAGAGCAGCTTCTTTTTTAATGTTTTTTGGACAATCATATTGTAATTTCTTTTGTACAAAAAAAAAAAGGAAAAAAAAACTACTTGTAGTCTAGAAGAAATATGAAAATTGCCTTATTTATAATGGGCTGGAGATTGGTTTTTCCAATATTGTTTCTTTGAAAATGAAGGGGATCTCTATTTTATTTTTTTTTTCAGGGGCCTGGGAACGTTTTGAAAATTTCAATTTGTGGACCAATGTTTTGTCAAAGCTAAGGAAGGGCAGGGGTAAAATAGGGCTTGAATCTCTCATTCTGCATGGACCAGCAAACATCCCCTCTGCAAGGCAGGTTCACATCACAAACCCAAGAATGTTTGCACCATAAATTCTAGTTTGCTTCAGGCCCTAGTAACCTCAGGACTTGGCTTGGATATAAAAGATAGACAGCTGATATGTTTTCATGAGTAAATATTGTCAGCCAGAAAACAGTTGATGTCAGGTAATGCATAGTTTTTTTAAATTACATGTATTTATTTTTCATTAAGTTTTTATTGGGAAATGGTTTTTCAGAAGAACTCCAGTTCTGCTTGGTGTTTTTTTTTAGCATAAGTCCATTAAGAGGTTCTATAAAAGTTAATATTTAATCTATAGGAAGATTTTAATATCTGAATATAGTCAAATTAAGGACATAAACTTCCCATAACTTCCAGTTATGACAGAAAAAGCATAGAAAGGACAATCCTTACAATCTTGTCACATTGGTCATTTCCATTTTTTTGTACCTGTTTTAAAGTCTGTTAGTGTAATTACTTCATTGTAAATATTTTTGAGGGTACCCTGGTATTTTGCTTTGACTTTGGTTCTGTCATTTGGGTGTCAACAATGTCTCGGCCCCACCTAAAAAAAAAAAAAAAAAAAAAAAAAAAAAGCCCCACCTTATGTTAAGTTCTAATGTCATGATCCCAGTATCTGTTGCTCATCTTCAACCCTATTTTCAGTCTCATGTGTATAGCAGTACTTTTTAATAAAGAATTTCAGAGATAAAAAAGAAAAACGACCCAGTTTCTTAACTACAGGCACCAGTAAAATCCAAAAGAAGGTACATACTTTCTTATTCTAAGAGGGCAGAACCAGGGAGCAGTTACAACCAGATCAAAGCACAACCACAATACAGCTGTAAAAATAATCGAAGTACTGCAGTTCAGGGTCTGGCATGTAGGACTGACTCTCAAGGGCTTGGACAGTCCCACTAGTCTGGCTTTGCCATTTGCAGCAAACAACAGCTTGTCTCTTGGGCTCTAGCCAATTCCACTTCACATCTGCGCCACTGTCTTTGTCCCATGGTTCTTGCAACTCCAATATCTTGGAGTCTTCACTGCAACTGAAGCTGCACCCCCGCCGCACCTATAACAATTGGCCCTGGTATCTTTCAGAAAGGACTCTACCTTGCCATAATTGCCAACCTCAGCTGCTCTTCATAACCCTTCAGGCTTTAATTATTTTTTATTTATTTTAGGTATTTATGTGTATGAATGGACTGGTTGCATGTAGGTCTGTGCACCTGTTAGTAGGCAATGCTGCGGAGGTCAAGAAGAGGGTCTCGGAAATCCCCTGGAACTGGAGTTTCTCCTGGGAATTGGAGTTACAGACGTTCTCAGCACGCCATGTGGGTGCTGGGGATTGAACCCGGGTCCGCTGGAAGAGGCAGGTCGGCGCTCTTAACCACTAGGCCATATCTCCAGCCCACTTCATGCCTTAAAAAAACAGCATCTCGTTGAACAACACTTACGCAGAGGCCAGGTGTGGTGGCACACGCCTTGTAAAACCAGGTACTCGGAGGCAGGGCAGGCAGATCTCTGTGAGTCAAGGCCAGACTGGTCCTACATATGTGTTCCAGGACAAGTGGAGCTACAGGAGACCTTGTCTCAAACAAACAGAAACAACAAACAAAACAAACAAAAAAACCTTACACATTATTTACTGGTTTCCATCTAGAGATACAGCCTTGGGTCCCCTGGATGACATCTTCTGTGTGCTGAAACTGAGGAAACACTTCCCAGAAAACTTTACCTCAGTGATGCTGGTCTCTTATTAACTAGAGCTGATTCTACAGACCCCATGTAGCAAAGATTTCATTTCATTGATGCTGGTCTCTTGTCCTTTACATCTGATTCTTCAGCTCCAGCTGAACCAGCATCAGTTGTTCCAGTGAAGCAAATACTTCATTTCAGTTGTCCTGGGCTCCTCTTCATCACAGATGATTCTTCAGCCTCACCTGATTATAAACCACAGACACTTAATTCAAAATATCGCATAAATAGCCTGGATAGTCTTTGAAGTACTCTCAGGCTTCTTTCTGAAACTTCCCAAGCCAACCTCCATCATCTGCATTTCTTTTATCATTCTTTCAAGTTCTCACAATAGTTTATACAGCTCTTTGTACCTAATGGGTTTCCAGACAAAAGCTCCAACACCCTCCAATTTCCTCCCACAATACAAGGCATAAGAGGCACATTATCATATCAGCAATATGTCATTTTTGCTATCGATTTTTGTTCTACTTTCCTTTATTTGTTGTGATAAAAAAAATAAGCCTGGCTTGGTGTTGCACGCCTTTAATCTTAGCCTTGGGAGGCAGAGGCAGGCAGATCTCCTGTGAATTCAAGCCAGCTTGGTCTAACAGAGTGAGTTCCAGTAGGCTGGGGCTACGACGGGGGGGGGGGGGGGGCCCTGTCTCAAAAAGACCAAAAAAAAAATAAAAAAAAAAATAACCAAAACAACTTGGAAGGAAGGAGTCAAGTTCATTTTAAGGTTACAGTTCTTCATTGAGGGAAGCCAGGCAATAAACACACAAGGCAGGGACCTGGAAGCAAGAACTGAAACAAGGGCAATAAGGAAACTGCTTACTGCCTTGTTTCCACTGGGTTGCCTTAGCTAGCTTTCTTAAGCATTTCAGGTCCACCTGCTTAGGGATGTGATAGAATTTATGAATCGGTGGAGAGCCATAGCTTCTCGGGTTATAAATCCCCCAACCAAATGGTGGAAATTGACTTATCAACCAGTCACTCCACAGATAGATGTGGTCGGGCATTCCTAACCTGGCCGGTCTAAGAGATACTAAGCCTGCTGGCCTGAGGAAATCATCTTAACAAAAGGTTACCTTATGCAAAATACCAGCAAACATCAAACACATGCAACTGAGCCCAAAGTAACACTAAAAGATCCTGAACTCACCCCTATCAGGTGGTCAGAGGTCTGAGCTCCTTGGAGATGAGACTGGATCTCTGTCCCTCTGCTAGCCCGATCTGCCCAAGGTCTGGTTTTGGTTTCCTTAACTCTGAACTTTCCTTTTCCTTTCCTCGGGAGTAAAGGGACATTTGCTGCCAACCATCCTTCCTTTTCCCTCTCCAAAGTAAATGTAACATTTGGTGCCCCGTATAGGGAGGATTTTTGGGAGGCCTATCCTTGCAGCCCCAAGCCCTCTGTGGACCTTCTCTTTCTCCTCTTAGTTCTCCCCATGATGTTCTCTGCTCTCCCTTTTCTCCCAAAAGCTAGCCAGACCTCTGGTAGGAAGCCACTTATCATTTGCTCCGCCTGTGCATTACACCATTGGAAACAAGGTAATATACCAGAATTGACTTCGGGAAGTCACCAAGTCTGGTCTAGGGGTTCCAGGGGCCCCCCACCCATTGTCTTAAGACTCAGAAGCTCCTCAGGAGTCCTGGAAGGACCTCCTACCTGGCCCTGTCATTTGAGCTGAGAGACTCCTAGAGCCTCCCAAAAAGCTCAGCTGAGGCTTGGAGATCCTGAAAGGCCCCCAACAGGGCTCTGAGCCTTTTTGACACCATGACATTTAGGAGCCTTAGGGATGCCCCCTACTAAATGCCAGGCCCATTCATGTTGGTCCCACCCCTAGGGGACTCCTTGAGGAGTTGGCACCAACTCTGTTTTCCTTAACTTGTCTCCCCCACCCACCCACTAGGGGTTCCAAATTACTGGGTTCTGGGGAGTCTGGACTCTAGGGAAAGGCCTATGAAGCTTCACACTTACCCACTGTGCTGCCTAATGAGGCTCGGAGCCTACCCACACTGCAGTCCCTAGTTTTCTCTGAACTCCTACTGGCAGTGTCCAGACTCTAGCCAGACTCTTAAGAGCCAGCTCAAAATATGGGCACTTAAAAAACTTAAACTAACCAAATTCAGGATACGTGGCTCGCCCAAATACTCGAATCTAGTGACTAATGGATTTTAAACAACCTAGGAACATCCCAGCAAAATGGAAATTGGGCCAAGGAATACCTTACCTTTCCTTCTCCTTCTTCTTCTTCTCTGCTCCACCTAGACCTCCATTAAGCTCTCCTTTTTTCCCTGCTGAGTCTGGTCCTTTCCTCTGAACTGAGTGGATTTGGTCAAGAAACAAAAGACTGCCTCACCTTCCAGGCTGTGACTTTGGCTGCTCTGTGAGGCTTACCTACAAGTTTCTGCCTCTTATTTCTACCTGAATCATGGTGTAATGGTTATAGAGACTGGGCGGCTACAACGGAGTACCTAGGTTCAACTCCACAGCCCCTACACTCTGATTGTTTCTCTTCCTTTAAAGTTTAATTCCTCTCCTCTTCATTTCACTCAGCTGCTTACTGGCCAAAAGAAATGTTTTTGTTTTTGTTTTGGTCTTTTTCGAGACAGGGTCTCCCTGTAGCCCCCAGCTGTCCTGGAATTCACTCTTAGACCAGGCTGGTCCTTGAAGTTCACAAGATCCACCTGCTGCTGCCTCCCTGAGTGTAGGATTAATAGAATCTATATGCCATGGGCTTACAGCTTGGGCTAGTAGTGAGGGACGCGTGTCTAAAAAAGAAAAGACAAAAAGAAAATAAAAATAGACAAAAAAAAAGAAATGGTTTTGGGTTTTCCATTCACTACAAATTTATTTCCATGTTTTCTTGTCCTCGTAAGGAACCTAAAGTTCTCACACATCAGATTCCAGCCTGGCTAGCTCACAGTCACCCCTATAGTACTTACTGTAAACCTCACATCTAAGTTTTTCATCTCCATCTACCACCTACCATAACCCAAACCAAAAACTTGTTTTTCTAAAACCCCAATCTTTCCAAACCACTGCCTTTTCATAATTTTAGCTATTCCTACTTACAAATATCATCATCAATCAAATTTATTAATTCATATAATTATGTATGGCCATCAATTTCTTATGGTCATTTAAAATACTCGCTGTAATGGTCATGTTTTTATATGTGTTCCACATGTTAAGAATCTAAAAATCTTATTGTTAACTACCTGTAAAATGTAAGTTTGCACTCCAAAGTAAGTTGTTTAAGGTATTTCCTTGTTTGTTTACTTTAAAAGTATTCTGATTTTGGTTATTGTTCAATTATGTTTTTAATTAACTTCAAACCTCTGAAGATCTGATTCTGACCCTTCGTGTTAAAGATTATAAATGCATATGTTTCTTTTCATTATAAATTACATATGACCCTTGTGAGCTGAACTGTGGCTGTCACAGACCTTCCCCAACCCTGTGGGTTAAGTTTGAAACCCAAGTAAGGGCAATATATATTAAAGTGTAAATACATTTCTGAGAATGCTCCTCCCCAAGTCAAAGTCCTTATGGTTTACAAGAAGTGGTATTATAATGTCCATTCATACAGATACTAAGAAAAAATCTCCATAATATAGATATTTATGAGTAATATATACAGTATAAGACATATATATACTACGAATAATATTACTAAATAATATATTACTAATAAACATATACAAATTTACTAAAAATGGGCATTATGTTTCTCTGTTTATTTTGACTATGTACTTTTCTATTAGACTTGCCTCTTAACAAAATAATTTGACTCAAGAAAAACTAGGTTTTACCTCCTGGAACCATATGGGACAGTCCAAAAACGATTTTGGATGAGCTTGATGATCTATCGTCAGACTATTTCCTGTCCTATAGGTATGTTAATATGACCACTCTCTTCCAAACTAAACTCTGAGTTGGTGGTGGCAGGAAAAACAAACTACATCTGTTTATAGTAAAACAGCCTTCTATTTGAGATAGACCTAAAAGGTATCATTTTATTCTTTATTAAGCTCCTTTATATTTTAAACTCCTTTCCTGGCTATGTCTACATAACCTAGAAATTTAAATTTCTCCTTTTGTGAATTAGGTCCACTTTACCTAGATTACAGAAACAGCCCTTTATTGACCTGCACACTAAAAAACAAAATATATGCTGTACTGGATAACTTTAACCTCAACTTGACAAACCTGGGGTTGAGGAAACCTCGATTGAAAAGAAAATGTCTCCATTGGACTCCCTGTGGACCATGTCTACGGGATATTTTCTTGATTGTTGAATAATGTGGGACGGGCTCCACTCACTATGGGCAGTGCCAACCCTGGGAAAGATCTTTGCTGTGTGTATAAGAAAACATGCTGCACATGAGCCAGCAGGACTATCAGGTTTTACCATTATATTAGGTTTTAGTGCATATTATGGTTAGATTGTAGAAACAGGCACGAACCCCAAAGTAACGAGAAAGACAAACACCAGTGCTTAGGTACACTCTGGGAATTTTTTACTTCAGACATAGCCAGGGGTGGGCATTGATAGAGCATGGCAGCCAGCAGCAAAAATGGTATCAGGGGCAGGCCCTTTCAAATGTCCAGGGTGGGACATCAGGTAAAGAGAAAGTGAGGTTTATGGACTGACATTTTCTGGGAGAGTGGGCAATCTGTTTGCCCTTATAATGCTGGCAGAACCAGACCTACATCCCCAGCATTTTGGTTACGATAGAGAAGGGGAATTGTATTCTTTTCTGTAACTAGCTTCCAGCTGATAGGGGGGTATAGTAGGAGGAAAGGGGGATTTCCGGCTGGAAAATTAGGATCTGGTGTCCATCTTAGTCACTCTGGATAACTGGTGTTTGTCTGGATCGATAGTGGCATGTTGGTGGGCAGTTTCTCCCTCCCTCTATGCACAGAAAGAAGAAGCTGGTTAGTCTTGATGAGTGTGCTGTTGATTTTGGTTTGTAAATACCTCTTATACCGTGACCAGTTTTCCCAATACCAACAGGGGGCTGAGTAAGTGCATTAACCATAGGAGGATTCTTGTCTAGAGTCTCTGACTGAAGAGGTGAGGACCTGTACTCTGTTGAAAGGGATTGGAAAAAAGTTTTAGTAAACACAGGGCTCCAGAATGAAAGCAAGCATAAAGAAGACAATGGTTTGTAGGGGGCATGGAGGGGCATTGGCCATGAGTCACAAATATTTTTGACAGGTTGGTACAGAAGTGGTATTTTTCTAACATGGCATGACAAATCTCACCTATCTCTGTGGTATTTTCTTGCATGGCACAGCAGATATCACCTATCTCTGAGGTAAGGTATAAGAGGTTTATATACTTTTTGATTATACTTTCTGTTGGGGTGTTTAAAACAATACAGTTAGCTCAGATACATTAAGTTTGTGTTAATGTCAGTTGAGGTTCTGATCCTCAGGGGTCACTTGGGCCTTAGGGAGTGCCTGGCTCTCTGGCTTATTTCTCTTACCAGTTCCATCCATGTGATGACAAAGTCAGGTCTTGCTTGATCAGGAATTTCCCTTCAAGCATGAGGAGACTTTCCTCTGTGTCGCCCTTCCTCCTTTTAGACTGGACACTGGTTGGAGTCCCTAAGCAAATACTCTAGGACTCCCTGCACAGGAAGACTGGTGACTATAGTCTCAGGACATTTAGAGAGGTCCCCTCACAGACCCCTAGGACTTAAGTTGACATTAGAGGGCAAGGGCGAAAAAGATTGTCCCTTAAATCCCTCTGACCAAATCAGATGAGCCTTAAAGTATGGTTATTAAACCCCAAAATGGTCAGTTGTATTAATTTGGTAGTTTTTTTAATTATTATATAACACATAAATAATTGAAACGATTTAAGCATTTTTTAATAATCCTGAATTGCTGTGACAAAACACACTGACCAATACTAACTTGGGGAAGAAAGGGTTTATTTTGATTTACATTTCCGATTCTTATGTAGGAAGCCCGAGGTAGAAACTCAGACAGGACCTGAGGTAGTAGCTGCAGCAAAGGCTAGGAGGGAATGCTGCTTACTGGTTTGTCTGCTGGCCCATCTTCAGACTATTTTCTTCTTCTTTTTTTATAAATAAATATACTATTATTATTATTATTTTGACTTTTTTGAGACAGGGTCTCCCTATAGCCCCAGCTGGCTGGAACTCACTCTGGAGACCAGGTGGGCCTTGAACTCACAGACATCCACCGCCTTGCCTCCTGAGTGCTGGGATAAAGGTGCGCACCACCAACCCTGGCTGTAAAGACAGTTTTAGCCACATATGGGTGCTGGGAATCAAACCCGGTCCTCTGCAAAGCACCTCAGCACTCTTAACCACTGAACCATCTGTCCAGCTCCCCAGACTATTTTCTTATACAATACTGAAAAATCTGCCCAGGCATGTCTGCCCAGGGATGGCATTGCCCAAATGGGTTGCTCTTTCAGATCATATCCATAGACATGGCACAGGCCAGTCCAATTGAGGCACTTATTGAGGTTCCGTCACCCAGGTGTGTCAAGTTGACACTAAAAGCTTCCAGTATAGCATATATTTTTGTTCCTAGGGTTAGGTCTATAAAAGCTATTAGGTACTCTAGTAGAGTGGAGCAGCCATGAAAGAAGAAATTTAACATTTTTAGGTTAAGTAGACATAGCCCAGGAAACAAGCTTAAAATTATAAACAAGCTTTATTTTAGGTCTATCTCAAATGAAGGCTGTTGTTCACTATAAACATACATAATTTGTTTTTCTACCCCCAGATCTGAATTACAGTTGTGAGAAGAAAAGAAGGGGAGAAATCATATCACATACCTATAAGCAGGGAATAGGTTGACTTAAATCAAGATCACTGAAACCGATTTTATTTGGACTGTCCTGTATTGTTCCCAGAGGTAAAACCTAGTTTTTCTGAGTAATACTTATGAAATATATCAAAAGTAACACATGCAAGGTGTAATTTCCGCATAGCCTAGTTTAAAGTTGTCCATAGTTTCACAGTGCTGTGGAACCATTAACTCTCATTTACATCTCATGCACAATATTCAGAGTTTAAGACATTTCCAAGTTAATTCCATTAAATTTCTGTTCTATCTAAAATGGGCCCAGCACTTTGGAATCACATCAAAGTTTAATGGTGGTCCCCTTTCCTGATTCATGTTTTACCTAAATGGGGCCATGTTTTAACTGTGGTCCTCTTTCCTTCCTGATTGGAGGCCAGTGCAATCTCTGAAAGACATCAAGACTTTGTATGGAACTTCCTGCTGGGGATCAGCCTGCCCCAGGTTCTACCTGTCTGTCTAAGCTGGGAAAGCCTTTACCTTCACCTGGTGAGTGCTCTGGTCTAGGGCTCTGCAGCTTTCCCTGGCCTCCTGGAAGGAGACCCAGAAATGGAAAATTTTCAGGGGGTGTACACATCTCTATTCCAGGAGCCAAGGAGGGTTGTAAAGTCCAGGAGCGACAGCATCTCTTACCAAGAATTGGTATGGTGGCTTGATCTCACTGGAGAGCCTCCAGAAATGTTGTGGGAAAATCATGAGATGAAAGCCAAAGTTAGATGAGGAATTTTTAAACAACAAGAAAATGAAGGTCATAAATAATACATGAATTAATAAAATTGGATTATGATGATCTTTTGTAGTTTGCACAGTTAAAATTAGAAAGAAGTCAGGCTGGAATATGATGCATGGAGAATTGGGGTTTCCTTTTGAAACAGAAAAACCTGGAAATAAATTTGTTGTGAGTGGAAAAAACTAAAGCCATATAGCAAAACAGTGCCATCTGAAATTAACCAGGCTCCAGTGCCGAGCATCCTCCCTGAGTGCCCTACAGGGCCACCTGGCTTCTAGCAGTGAGATGGATTCAGGCAACAGCTGAAGATGGGCTTGCTGGGCACTGCTGCATCCCATCTACATTGGAGAGTGAGAATTCTCCAGCAAGTGCAACAGCACAGGTGTGTGGAGATGTGTGTGCCACCTGGCAAGAGTGTGTGGGATCACAGGTCCTGTGCTCTTCCTCCTCCAAAGTGCTGGATATGTCCAGGTTTAAGGATCTCAGTGTTTTTTAATGAAAATAAATTATAAGCCATTTATTTAAAGGTAAGCAGTTGGATAAAATCTTGTGGCCTGGTGCCAGTTCCCTAAATGAGCTGCATGTGGTGTTCCATACCTTTAATCCTGCACAGAGAAGTCATCACAAAAGGGATTTTCTGAATAAAATGGGATTAAATTTAGCCACCTGGGAGAGAGAGAGAGAGAGAGAGAGAAGAGAAGAGAAGAGAGAGAGAGAGAGGACATTAAAATTTAAAGGATAGAGAAAAACGTATGAAGTGGAGAGTCTGGAACTTAGTCAATTTTAGAAATCAGTAAATATAAGAAGATCTCAAAATCCAAAATAATCTCTAAAAATAGGTAAAATGAAACATAAAACAAATCAAAACCAAAATAGTTTTTTTTAGTAGCCAATAAAGATATAAAACAAAGTAAACTTTTTTTTTTTGTTGTCTTTTTGAGACAAGGTCTCCCTTTAGAGTCCCAGCTGGCCTGGAGCTCACTTTGTAGACCAGGGGGCCTTGAACTCACAGGATCCAACCTCCCTGCCCTCCCAAGTGCTAGGATTAAAGCGTGGCCACCACACTGGCAAAGTAAACACTTTTAAATACCCATCTTTAAAAACCAGTAACTATACAATACAAAAAAGTTAAAAAAACAAAATAATCCCATTTAGAAACAGATCAAAACAGTGATAAAATTTAAACTCCATCATGGAGACTTGGTATTACTTTTTAATTAATTTAATTTAATATTTAATTTTTGTTCTTTTTGAGAGGGGTCTTCCTGTAGCCAGCTGTCCAGCTGTCCTGAAACTCACTATGTAGATCAGGCTGACTTGAACTCAGGGAGATCCACCTGCCTCTGCCTCTAGTGTACTGGGATTACAGGTGTGCACCACAATGCCAGCTAGCATTACTTTTAAATCTGACATAAAAATGGATTCAACTTGCTAAAATGGCAGCAGGAACTGTGTTAGAGTCTATTGCTTTTCTATAACAATCCAAGATGAAAGCCAAAACAAAAATAAATTGCATAAGAATAAATGTTGCTCACAGTTTAAGGAATTTCCAGGCTACCATGATCCACCTTAAAGTTAGTAATCCAGGTAAGTTCCTAGATGTCACCATTCTGAATCATGCCACGTGGGCAGATCAAGATGGTGGCAAGGTCATACAGGTCACTGAGATTTTGAAAATGTTACCACCCAAGATGGCAACTAAGCCATATGCCTGTGATGTCATAAACAATATGGCTGCCTCCTCCTGTTGTGTTCATAGCCAGCACAGGGTATTTATATAAGCTTCATGATAAAATAAGCCCGTCTCCCACTAAGATATAAGTCCCATGGGAGTCACATATTCCACAGATTAAATGTCCACAGCAGCCCTCTTTTACTTTTAGAGCATTACCCAATTATGTTAGACTTGATATAAGATGAGAAATTACCCTCAGATAGGTTGGTCCCAAATAGGAAACGAATGGAAGATTTCAGACCATGGACTGCATGGTCTCAAACCATGTCACTCATCCACCCTGTGTGTGTTTTTTTTTTTTTTTTTTTTTTTTTTGTTTTTCTTTCTTTAGTTTAGAGGCAAGCACCTGCAAAATCCCCAAGGTGAAATAACAAGAGATAAAGGACATGCCTGTTTAGCAGATTCTGAGCAGCTTTAGGTAATCTTGTACAGCAACCAGATAAGTTATCAGTATGGGGAAAAAAAGCCTGGATTTGATGGAAATCAGACCAGTTCTTTCCAATACTCCTGCAGAAATCTCTTAAGGCTGGACAATATTATTTCAATTGATATTGTGGGCAGGTGACAGAACAGCAGAGAAGGCAGTAGATATGAGGGGGGTGGAGAGAAAGAGATCTATAAATAAAGACCACATGGAGCAGAGAAAGCAGTAGATGGGGGGAGGATCAGGGCATTCCTCCGGGGTCTCACCACATGAAGCAGGGAACAGAGAAAGGAAAAACCTCTCAGGACTTCAGAAGCCCCCATGGAGAGGGAGAAATGGAAGGAATAGAGCCTCAGCTACAGAAGTACTTCTGGGAGTTCTGGGGCATCCCTGCCTAACGCCGGGAGTATGAAACAGTATCTCAAAGCCTGCAAGCACAGCGTCCTTCAATTGCAGGGTGGGATAGGTCAGTTTTGAGGTCCAGGAAGCAAGAACTCCAGATGGGGCTAAGCCTGGTTACTTCCTGATACACTGATTTCCCAGGGATTTCATACAGAAGGCAGGGGGCTGAAGCCAGAGAGAGAAAAGGGAAAAGCCAGAAGGGAGGATGCTCCCTAGAGACCAGAGAAATGGCTGGAGCTAGAGGACATCATGCTGAGTGAAGTAACACAGTCCCAGAAAACAAATGGCGAATGGTATCCCTCATCTGTGGATGCTAGTGCCAATTACCTAGTTGTAGTATTTCTTGTGTGGGCCCCCTGAGCTTTTGTCCAAAGCAATGGGGCATAATGCTATTTGGAAACAACAACAACAACAACAAACAACAACAACAACAGAAAGGACCTGCATCAAAGAACTGACTGAAACAGTGACTTTTCTTCTGCCAAAACATTCAACTTCCACATGGAGATCAACTTCCTCATGGAGAATATTGAGAAAGACTGAGAAAGAGATGAAAAGCATGTTTGGCAGAATGCATGAGCTCTGGCGGGGTGGGGGAATGGGTGGGAACACAGGTCTAGATTTGTTTAAAAAATAAAAATTTATGTGGAAAAAAAAAAAAAGAAAAAGAGCGGAGCAGAGGCGAGATGGTACCTTAGACTAAATCATAGCCCACAATTGATAGCTGGTCATCTGGAACTGTTACAGACTGGGTATTCTGAGGCAGGTTGCAAAATCGGTGAACCAAGTATGGCACTGTTATATTAGGTTTTACCATTATATTAGGTTTTATGCATTTATGTTAGATTTATGCAGGCGTGAACTTCAAATAAGAGAAAGACAAATACCAAGCTTAGGTCATTCTGGGCATTAATGGAACATGGCAGCCAGCAGCAAAGATGGCATCTGGGACATCAGGTAAAGAAAGTGAAATCATTGACTGACAGCTTCTTGGTGGGGGGGGGGGATTGGGTAATATGTGTGCTCTTAGAATGCTGGTAGAATCAGACCTAACAGGAACAAGGCATTAAGCAGCTTTTCTTCCTAGCCTATGCTGTGGCTCCTACCTCCAGTTTCCTGCCCCTAAGTAATGAACTATGACTTGGGAAATGTAAAACAAATAAAGTCTTTCCTCCTCAAGTTAGTATTGGTCAGAATGTTTTGTCACATGTCATATAGTAATTTAAATACCAAATTAATACAACTGACCCTCTTGGAGGGTTAATAACCATACTTAAAAGCTCTAATCTGATTTCATTAGAGGGAATCAAAGGGATAATTTATTGCTCCTTGCCCTCTAAGGTCAACAGTCCTAGAGTTCTGTAGGGGCACCTTTCAAAATGTCCTGTGTCTGTGAGTTACCAGTGTTCCTGCTCAGGGAGGTCTTGGAGATCAACTAATGGGATTCCACCCAGTGTCCAGTCTATAAATAGGAGGATCAGCACAAACCTCAACAAAGCCCTGGTCAGCAGGAACTCTGGCTTCTCCCCCAGTAAATGGAATTGGGAAGAAATAAGCCAAAGGAGCCAGGTACTCCTCCCAAAGCAGGAGTGAACCCTGAGGACCAATCCTCAATTGGCCTTAGCAGCAAAATTGAATTAATTTATCTGGCTAACTTTATGTTTTTTAAACACCCCAATAGGAAAGTATAATCAATAAAATAAAATAACTTATACATTATTACCTCAGAGATAGGTGAGGTCTGTGCCATGCTAAAAAAATAGTACTTTTATATCAACCTATCAAAAATTCTTGGGACCAGGCTGGAGAGATGGCTCAGCGGTTAAGAGCACCAACTGCTCTTGCAGAGGACCCAGGTTCCATTCCCAGCACCTGGGCAGCTAAGAACCATCTTTAAGTAGGGTGTGGTGGTACACACCTTTAATTCTAGCACTTGGGAGGCAGAAGCAGGGGGCTCTCTGTCAGTTCAAGGCCAGCCCGGTCTACAGAGTGAGTTCCAGGCCAGCTGGGGCTACAGGGAGACCCTGTCTCAAAAAGAAAAAAAAAATTCTTGGGACCTATTGTCCTGGTTATCTTGGCTCTCAATATGGGGCCCTGCATACTAACACTTTTTTTTCCAATCTCTTACAGCAAAGAGTAGAACCTGCCCTCACCTCTTCCACCCTCACTCAGCTGTTTATGATTAAGGAATGTCAGCCTTGACTAAGGAATGTCAGCCTCTTTGAGCCTTGGAGACTCAGGAGAAATTAAAAAATGCCTGATAAAGAATATCTTGGTCCTGAATGTAAAAAGTAGATGGACTCAGGCTAACTTTCCCTTCCTCCTCTTCTTAGTTCCCTGTGCCAGCAGGAAGCACCCAGAGGAATGTGATGCCCCTAATCCCACTCCTCTTTTTTCTTCCATATGCCCCCAGAGTCTGGAATGATAGGATTTATGAATAGTGGAGGAGCCATTTGCTTCTCGGGTTACAAATCCCCAACCAAATGGTGTGAGATTGACTTCTCAGCAGGTCACCCACAGATAGATGTGGTCAGACATTCCTAACTGGCCTGGCTCCAAGAAGATACTAGCCTGCTGAGCTGAGGAAATCATCTTAACAAAAGACGTTACCTATGCAAAGATACCAGGGCTCAGCTTCAAGCACATGCAGACTGGGCCCAAAATAAACTATAAAGGTCCTGAGCACTCACCCCCATCAGCTCGTCAGAGGTCTGAGCTCCTTGGAGATGAGACTGGATCTCTGTCCCTCTGCTGCCCATCTGTCCCAAGGTCTGGTTTTGGTTCTCCTTAACTCTGAACTTCCTTTTCCCTCTTGAAATAAATCTAACAGGATGGCATGGCCCACAGTAGTCTGGGACCTCGTATATCAATCAGAAATCAAGAAAATGTCTCATACAAATGTCCACAGGCCAATCTGATGGAATAAATTCCTCAGTGTGAATCTTCCTTTCCAGATGTCTCTAGCTTGTGTCAATTTGACAAAAACTAACCAGCACAGAGGGAAACAGAAAGGGATTTCTCAAGGTCAGGATTAAGAGATATCGAAACCTATAACTGTGACTCCAAAAGTCCAACCTTTAGCACTATATCACACATTGTGTGAACCTCCTTCAACGTAATGAGCTGGTTCAGGCTTCCAAAATAACCACTGACAAATTATTCTCTCAAATGCCATCTCAAACCTATCTGCTAGTTAGTCCCTTGAACCTCATCTCAAAACTACCTGCTAGTCCCTTGAATGTCATCTCAAACCTATCTGCTAGAAGGCATGAGATAGATAATTCAAAGTAGAAAGTCAAGGTTGACAAGTGGAAAATGTGGTTTGGCTTCCTCTTAGGTGAAAATGACTAATTTAATTCCTCCTTGCTGTGGAGAATCCAAAAGAGTTTTGCCTCTATATCAAGCCCAGAATTTTGCTATTTCATCTCTAATCCTACAAGAAATCACATCTCCTCTCTCACCATCCCAATCTTTCTTTTCTTTTCCTTTTTTAATCAATTAATTAATTAATTTTTAAATATATATTTTGTACAAGATTATCAAGTCTAGACCCGTGTTCCCCACCCTATGCCCCCACCCCACCAGAGCTCATGTATTCTGCCAAACATGCTTTTCATCTCTTTCTCAGTCTTTCTTGATATTCTCCATGTGGAAGTTGACTGTTTTGAGTGAACTTGAATTTGAGTGAACTTGAATTTGAGTGAACTTCCACCCAATTTTCTTTCTAATCATATTAATCTGGGTAGGACAGTGGAGGTAACATAAATCACTGACATTTTTATGGTTTCATACACCTGTTTATTGCAGCTCTTTTCACAATAGCGAAGAGTTGGAACCAACCCAAATGCCGCTCAACTGATGACTGGATAATGGGTACATCTACACAATGGAGTTCTATACAGCGGTAAAGAAAGACGACATCATGAGATTTGCAGGTAAATGGATGGAACTCGAAGCCATTATGCTAAGTGAAATAACACAGTCTCAAAAAAACAAATGGGGAATGGGTTCCCTCATCTGTGGATGCTAGTACCAAATCCCCCAATTGAAAGAAAAGCTGAGCAATGTTATTGTTATATTTCTTTCCATCTGAAAGCAACTGTGATGTTATAATGTGAATATCTTAATGAGCCCTAGAATTAACTTACCACTTACTTTAAGGCATGGTAATTAAAGTATATGGGCAGAGGGCATATATTCATATTTTAGAGCAATGCGAAATTAGAGGAAAAATGTGAACCCCTAAACATAAAAAAGAAATGCATTATTATAAAGTCATTATAATATGCATGAAGAAATGTATTAGTATTTGAAGGAAGACTCTGGTTAGTTATGAGTGTATGTATATCACTTAGAAAAAATGTGATAAAATAATAATCCAATAAAAAAAGAACTACACAGGATCAGAAGACTAGTATTATTAAATCAGAACTACCATAATGTTTCTGGTAAGTAGATTCATTTCCTGGAGTCTAATAATGCATCCCAAACTGGAGATTTTAGAACAACAGAAATAGGCTGGTTATGGCAACTCATGCCTATAATCCTAACACCCAGGAGACTGAAGCAGGAGGATTGCTTCAAGTTTGAGGTCAGAAATTAGTGGCCTATAGTTACTATATGTGAATTTCAGGTTGGTCTGAGCTGAAGTGTTAGATCCTATCTTAAAAACAAAGAAATAGGACCAGAGAGATGACTCAGTGGGTCAAAGCACTTGCCTCACAAGGCTAATGACGTGAGCTAATGACCCCAGAAACCAAAGTGGAGAGAACTGACTACAGAAAGCTGTCTTCTGACTTCCATGCATACTTCCACTATGGTATGTATGTGCCTGCACTCTCATGTACTACACACACATACACACACAAATGCACACACACACACACACACACACACACACACACACACACAATCTCTGACTTCTTAGAGTGCTCCATGCCAGACATTTTAAGTGCATGTGACATTTTATCTTCACCATACCTTTATGAACTAGATACTCTTCTAGTTCCTAATTTGCTAAGGAACAACAGAGGTATAAAATGATTACATGTATTCCCAAGGCCATATATCTAATGCATTGCATGGCAGTAATTTGAACTTAGACAAATCTATACGAGTTCATCATTTAAAAATATTTTATTTTTAAATTACATGTATATGTGTATTTCTTTGGGGTATGTGTACCTAAGTGCAGGTGGCCACAGATGTAAGAAGAAGGTGGGGTTGAAGGCAGTTGTAAACCCCTCCCATATGGGTGATAGGAACTAAACGGGTTCTCTGACCAGTATATGCCATTAACCACTGAGCTACTCTGTAGCCCCAGCTGGCCTGGAACTCACTATGTAGAACAGGCTGGCCCTCTGCCTCCAGAGTACTAAGATTAAAGGCATGTCCCATCACACTCGGCTTTAAGGTCCAGTTCTTAACCAAAAGAGTGAACTATAATTCCAAGTGACTTGTGACAACATGGCAACAAGCTAGTATGAAAAAGGCCTAAATTGATGCCAAACGAGGACAATAAAAACAACATAGCTTCTATCACACCCATGCTTTTAATTGTATATAGATCTTTCCACACCTATAGAATCAAGCTGTCCTTATAAGTACTAAGTGATGAAGGCAGCACTGATATTCTTAGTCTCATGTTTCAAGAAAGCAGTATAGAACAGAGGTTAACTGCCTAGGCTCTGGAGTTGGACTCAGATTTAAATTGCAACTCTGTTTTTTCTCAGCTATGTTTCACTGGTGCCATCTTTTGTGAGTATCAAATTCTTCATATGTGGATATAGCTCCAGAATCCAGGGTTTCCCAGTCCAGCCGAAGCAGGTTACACCAATTTCCAGGCCCTCAGCAAGAAGTTTTTGACTCTTTGGTGATGCATTGTGTGGGTGCCTGACTTCAGTCCTTACCATGTCTTCTCACAAGACCTTCAGGATCAAGCGAGTCCTGGCTAAGAAACAAAAGCAAAATCAACAAAAGCAAAATTCCACAATGGATTCAGATGAAAACTGGTAATAAAATCCTGTATATCGCCAAGCGGCGACACTGGAGATGAACCAAACTGGGTCTCTAAGGAATTGGATGTAAGGTCAACATATGTTTATGCTGCTTGAAGGTTACCATCAAGTTACTATATCAAGTTTAAAATGTTACCACTGTTTGGACAGTTTAATATGCTTATTGGGAATATTTTTCTCTTTGTTACTTTGCTCTTTTAAGTTTTTTTCAGTAATAAATATTTGAAACATTTTGGTTGGAAGAAAAATATTTGATTGTGTGTTGGAACTTGGTTTATTTTGTTTTGTGGTGCTGGAGCTCAAACCCCAGACCCTGTGTCTTGTAGACAAGTATTCTGCCATTGAGTTACCCCTGGATATTCCAGGGAAAATTTTTGTGGAGACCTGTCCAGGCTGCCCTCAAACTCATTATTCTCCTACTTCAGCTTCCTGAATGTTTGGTGTACACCAGCATGCCTGAGTGACATTTTCACATGACTGCTGCAGTTTGATTTCTCTGTTATCTAATTATGGCTCTCTGGTCCTTGATATATGTCTCCAAATTAACAAATGATAAAAACGTGGCTATTAATTACCTGGACCATTTCGGAATTTTCCACCTATTTCTGTAAATACTGTTTGGTTTTTATTGCTTTCAGTGTTACATTAATGCCTTAGTGATATTTGCCATTTTTTAAAAATTTCTGTTTATTGTCAATGGACATACTGTCCAACTGTGACCTTTAGTGTTGGTATTTTTCTTAAAAGTCTTTCTAGCACCTATGGTGTCTGTCACTACTACTTAACTCTGTCATTACAGCAAAAAAGCACCTGCAGGTGATGTATGTATAAGTAAGCAAGCTCTGTTACAATAAAGTTTTATTTGCCAAAACAAAAACAAAAGAAAGATATAGCTCTATAATATCATGAGATGGAAATAATTAACGTACTTATGCAAGTACATTATTTCACATAATTCCTGGTGCAGAATAAATGCTGTCTGTTGTTATTAGGTGAAGGACCTAATATAATGTGAAAGTAAGGTCCATACACAGCACTCAGAAAATCATGAGCACAGCAGGGTCTGTAGTGTGGGGCTCCTTCTCCAAAGTTCTTTACCCTCAAGCTGTCTATTTTTTTTTTTTTTTACTTTCGATGGATAAACCAGAAGCATGCTACAAGAATTCTGAGAACCAGCATATCATTAGGTATGTTCATTTTATCTATCCTATCCACACTTTATGTGATAGTCTCAGTTGTCAACTTGACTAAGTTCAAATAACCTCTGACACACATCTCTGAGCATGCCTATGAGTGCATTTACAGAGAGGATTAACTGGTAGGACAACATCCATACTCAGAATGGGCAACATCTTCCAAAGGGTGGCCCATGTATAATGAAGTCCATTAAAAAGCAATGTGCACATGTCAGCATTCACCCTTATTTCTGAGTGAATGTTTCTATTGCTGCTGCAGTAATCGTCTTCCAGTTTCTTTGGCCTTCCAATGTAAATTCAATACCAGCAAATTTCCAAGGAACTTCACGACTTCAGCACTAGAGTAGGACTCATGAAGTATCTTGCTTCTGGGGATGACCATGTCTACTGGGTTCTTTGCCTTTTCAGTGTCCTGATAGCCATTTTCTACTATGCAGTCCCTTCTGTGTAAATCTATCTATCTATCTATCTATCTATCTATCTATCTATCTATCTATCTATCTATCTATCTTTCTATCTATCTCATCTATCTGTCTGTCTATCTGCCTGTCTGTCTCTCTGTCTGTGTATCTAGTCCATCTACCTCTGCAGACACAAACTCTGTCAGTTCAGTTTCTATATAAGAATTTCCTTAAAACACTTGCTACTGACAACTGAAATTCATCTCTTTAGGTAAGACCAGCAGGTAACAGTTGTGCTTAATGAATGAAATATATAAGCCATCAAATTATTAGACTCTTTGGAGAAAGACCATTTTATATAGTTTTTTGTGTTTAAGAAACCTAGTATAAGAAGAGATGTGAACTCCAAAGTAAATGAATGTGTTGTGGTGTAGTCATTTATTTATTTTTTGTCCCTGGGTAACATGCCATGACCAAAAGTGACTTATGGAAGAAAGAGGGAGAGCTCATAATGGTGGGAGAGTCATGGCAGCAGGTGGTCAGAACAGGAAACGTAGAGAACACAAGCATAATCATAAACAAGAAGCACAGAAAGGGAACTAGAAGTGAGATGAGGCTACACACCCTCAAATGCTGTGCCTAGTCACATACTTCCTCCAGCAAAGTTGCGTCTCCCCATAAACTCTCCAAATGGTACCATCAGCTGCAGACCAAGTATTCAAATACCTGAGAGGATAGGGATATTTCTAATTCAAACCACCACATGTAGAAAGTAATGTCCTAGAAGACTATAAAATTACTCTGAACATGTCTTGGCTTTGCCTAGAGGCAAAGAGAAAATGAAAACAAAATTCTCTTTTTTTTTCTTTTTTTGTGCATTTATTGATGTTTTGTGTATTTCAGACATCATTTTTCAATTCAGTTTAGGCATATTCCCCTTTCCCTTTACCCCACCCCACTCCAGATAATGCATTCTGAAAATTCAAAGAAAATAAAGACCTAAGGACTCAAGTCCTGCCTTCAGATTCAGAGAATCTACATCTACATTTTTAGATGAGAATCAGGCTTTTAGGTTTAAATAAAGGACAAAAAAGATACCTGTCTTGGTTCATTCAAAGAATATAAAGCTATCTTTTTTTTTTAGATTTAGCATTTTTAATATGTTTTAAAATTATGCTCATGTATACAATGCATTTCGATCAAATCTACTGCTCTTAACAACAACAACAACAACAACAACAAAAAGACTGAACTCACTGAAACGGTGAACTTCTGCACAAAACAGTAAACTTCTGCATCAAAAACTTTATTTATTTTTTTTCTGCTACCAATTCAAAGATTTATTTAATTAAAATGTGCCACTTGGGAAATACTACATATCTCAATGTCTGAGGAAGATACAGAAGGAGGAAATGAATTCACAGGCCCAAGGTATACCTCTGCCAGCAAAAGGGACAAATTTCATAGGCAGACATTTTAGCCTCCACATTAAGCTGTTCCTTAGCAGTTGGGCGTAATGCATACTGGAAACAACAACAACAATAAAAGACAGAAAGGACCTGCATCAAGAACGTGACTGAAACAGTAGACTTCTGCTCATAACAGTCAACTTCCCCATGGCGATATGAGAAAGACTTAAGTAGATGAAAAGCATGTTTTGGCATAAATCATGAGCTCTATGGGTGGGGATACTGGGCAGGAACATGGTCTCAATTTGTTAAATAAATACATAATCCTAAAGTTTACTGTGAAAACAAAATACCAGACTCACGGACTGCTGGCCCAGGATACAACCACAGGAGACAGGAAGAGATTTGTAAATGCATCCAGTGTGAATCAGTCATTTAACCCAGGACAACACCAGGGTGAAGGTCAACAGACTACTCCGGGCATCTCCAGACAAGAGGCCACCACTATGTCCTAGTCTTGTGTATGCACGTACACTTGAACCTGAACTTCTTTGTTTTTTTTTTTTAAATTAGTTTTTATTATGCTTTGTGCATTGTCATACATTTTTTTCCAATTCAGTCAGCTTATTTCCCTTCCCCCCCCCCACCCCCACCCATCCCAGATCATGCATTCTGCCATAACTGTCCTCACTTCTCTCAGTTTTTTTTTTTTCAGTTTTAGCTATAAGTGATAATCCATGAGTACAAGCATCCTTCATGCAAAACCTATCTGCAGGCTGTTGTGCCCAAACACCTACAGCCCCACCATCCAGTGGGGGGTGACAGGTTGTTTGTTCAATCAAGTTGATCAAATGAGTGTCCAGACTACATTGCTGTAGTTTCACCATTCACCCCAATCGCAGCCCTTACATTCTACCACGCCCCCTCTTCCGCAGGTTGTTCCCTAGGCTTAGAAAAGGGGCACAGGTGGATGAGAGGTAAAACAGTCCACTCTCTCTGGAGCTGTTGACTTGGACTCTTGTCAATTCTGGCTGTTTCCTTTCATGGGCTGACAGTTTGTCCAGGAATAACCTTTCGATCCTACTAATGAAGAACAAGCAATTAGATATATAGGTATTTAAGCACTGCATCAAAAACTTTAAAAGAGACTGAGAAAAAGATGAAAAATATGTTTGGCAGAATGCATGAGCTCTGGTGGGGTGGGGGGGCAAGAAAGGGGGAATGGATCTAGACTTGATTGGAAATTTTGTATGAAATGTGCAAGGCTTCAATAAAAATTGGCTTTGAAAAAAAATCTACTGCTCTTACAACCTCTTCTCTAACTTCTAGCATAAAATCTACTGCTCTTACAACCTCTTCTCCAACTTCTACCATACCTTCCATCTCCCACTCATTCCCAGCTTCATATCCATTGTTTTAACCCACTGACTCCATTTAGTGCTACTTTGTGAGTGTAGGGCCATCCACTAGAGCATGGGCTACCTAAATTGCTGAAGAAAACTGATTCTCACTCCCCCAGTAGCCATCAACTGCCAATAGGCACATGGGGAGACTTTGTGAGGTCCTCCTACATGTATGCTGGAATTTTGAACTGCTTGATCTTGTGCAGGCAACCATAGCTGCTGTGAGTTCACAACTGCAGAAGCCATGTCACATCTGCAAAAACCCTCTTCCAGTATAATCCCTGAGCTTTGGGGATAAAGGGTATGATGCAGATGTCCCATTTCCAGCTGAGCACTCCATAGTCTCTTATTCTCTACACATTTACCAATTGAGTGTCATTGTATTCATTACCATCTATTGCAAACAAAAGTTTCTCAGATGAGGGCTAAAAGATGGATTAGTTTATGGGTATAAAAGTAAGAACTTTGGGGATAGGTTAATACTGTGGCCATTTAACAGAATAATAGTAGGTTCTCCCCTAGGGCCTATGACCTATGCAGCCATGGGTTTGTGGCCCAGTTAACAGTACCAGGGACAAGTTCTGTGTTGTGAGTGGGCTTTAAATCAAACCAGAAAGCAGTTAAGAACTCTTTAACCCATGATTGTGGAGACATTGGATAGCACTGATCCAAAGTACACTGAAATTTTCTAATCATGCCAAAGGCTAAATGGTCTGTCTAAGACAACTTGAGTGTCATCTGATAAGGCTCTGCTTTATTGATATTGTGTCAGAATGGATTTTAGCTCTGCTAATTATAATAAACGGACCTCTAACGTCAAACTATATATTAGACAGTCTGAGTTCCCAGGGCAGTGAATAGAGTAAATTACTGGCCAGTATGAACTTGTAGTCATGGACAACAAGGGATACCACGTACTCTGTTGATTTATCATAAAGATATGCATATAACCTCCAACGTGCTTCAGAAAGGAAGCATAAAAATGAGTATTATGATGATTAGTAATAGTGTCTTACCTTGTTATGACACGGAAATCATTACTCGGCAAAACCAAGAAAGAACTGTGCTCTGTTTCCCTCCTAGAAAAGAAAAATGGGTTTTCTCCTCTGATGCCCCACCAAATCCAACAGTCTCAGGCTCCCTCTCTTCCCACTCATTCATATTGGCTTAAGATGTTATATGAAAGAAACACCATTTGCTTAATAATGGATTACTTATGTGATGTTGAACAGGTTTCTAAAACCATTTGAAACTTTTCTTCTTCACCTTGAAATGCAAATACCAGTAAGAATGGGTGGCCCCTAGTGGGGATATTCAATAACTAGAAATGCAGTGAGGTGACAGGACCTGCTAGGTAGTGGAAAGTGTTTCTTAGTAAGGAAAATTCAAGCTGGAAAATGTTAATATTCTAGTGGTTCTAGAGTTTAGAAGGATTAACTCCTTAAGTATTTTGTTTGCATCAGAGAGCACCAGATGTCTGGATTCCGGATATTATATAAATCTCAAAACAAAGCAAATCTCTTGTGCTACTTGAAATTAATGGGCATTAAGAATGCTGAAAGACATTATTTCAAATCCTCGTTTTATTTCCATCTGCCCCTGACCCCTGCCATTTCCAGAGCTTTTCTCTCACTGACCCTGCCCACCACCGCAATAAGACTCTGAACTCACTTTGTTACTCCTAATCCTCCTCCTCAAATTAAAACAACACACATTTGCTTCAATTACCCTCCTCCTCCTACTGACAGATGATAAGTGTGGGCTGTTATAACAATGGATTCTACAGGCAAAGCTTTAAAAAAACAGAGGATTAAAGATGTTCTATTCAGTTTCTGAATATTTTAATTAATTAACAATGAAATGCTAAGCTCTAGAAACAGTAATGTGGTTCACCACTGTCATATTTGTCTTCTGACATGTAATGAGAGGACTTGTGTTCTCCTTTAACTGACAGATTTGTAAATCCCAACTCCATTCCATCTTCCAGACATCAAATGTGTGGGCTAAATTTTCAGCATTAGCAGCTATTTCAGCAGACTGTAAAAAGAACAGTGTGGCATTAGGAGCAGCAGCTATGGCAAGGATCTTAGGAAACCACTGCTCTATAACCTCAACTACCCACTGTAGACAAGAAAGGGAGAATCCAGAACAGACTGTAAGGAAATGAGAGACTCAGAGAAAGATTTGGGATTCTCCATGGATTAGAGAAATAGTGGAAGAAAAAATAAATAGGTCAGAAAGAGACAGCATGTGAGCAGAAGAATATACATACAAGAGAAAGAAAGGAACAACATGAAAGAAAGCTTTTTTTATTTTTTTTTAATTTTATTTATTTTTATATGTGTATGAATGTACTGTCTGCATGTAGGTTTGCGCACCCGTGTCGTGCAATGCCGCGGAGGTCAGAAGAGGGAGTCGGATTCCCCTGGAACTGGAGTTAAAGACAGTTCTCAGCCGCCATGTGGGTGCTGGGGATCGAACCCGGGTCCTCTGCAAGAGCAGTTGGCGCTCTTAACTGCTAGGCCATCTCTCCAGCCCCGAAAGAAAGTTTTTAAAAGGTGCAAATAGAGAGGAAATGAGAGCCAAAAATAAAAGAACAAAAGGCCGTTAAATTCACCAGAACCCTAACTAATCTGCTTCTTACCCGCCATTAAGCAATTTTGCTTGCTTCATGATATGATTACATTTGACATCTGTCAAGGCTACCACCTTGACAAGCAAATATGGAAAATACTTGTGAAAATCACTGCACAGCTTAAGCTGAGGTAACTGGGGCAAGTTGAAGAGAGAATCAAAGGAGGGAAGGCAAGAAGAGGCATAGAAAGCCTAGAACAATTGGTCCTGTAGAGAGGCAGAGACAGAGAGATGCACATTTGCACATTTTGTTTTTTTTATTTATTTTTAAAAATTTTTTAAACTTTATTTATTTTATGTGTGTTAATGTACTGTCTGCATGCAGGTCTGTGCACCCGTGTGGTGAAATGCCGCAGAGGTCAGAAGAGGGTGTCGGATTCCCCTGGAAGTGGAGTTCTCCTGGAATTGGAGTTACAGACAGTTCTCACCTCCATGTAGGTGCTGGGGATCGAACCCAGATCCTCTGAAAGAGCAGTCGGTGCTCTTAACCTCTAGGCCATCTGTCCAGCCCACATTTGCGCATTTTAAAATTAATTTTTGTATTGGTATGAATATCTGTCTCATCATCTTCTGGAAAATGGAGGTAGTTACTTATTCTGTATCCCTGCATTTTTCTCTCTACCCCTTAAGACTCTACCTTCATTGAAACCATCCTGAATTATCACTGGGGAAATTTGAAACTCATCCTTTGGAGACTCTATGGCTTCAGATCAATGTTCATATCTAAACACTTACTTCAAGTCTTTTTTGACATGTCTGTAAACAGAAATATTTTTCTTAATGGAGTTGGGGTTGTGAAGCTAGGGACTGGAAATTTCCTTTCTGTCTAATGCTAGGTCAGCAGTGTGGACTTTTTTCCAGGTTGGACGATAGTGTCTACAGAAGCTAATTTTCTTTAAGTAAATATTACTATATAAGAAAGGGTATTTGTGTACATGTTTCTCATTAAATTGTTTCTCTAGCACATAAATTTGTCATTTTTAATTTTTTTTTATTTCGTATGTGTATGAATGTACAGTCTGCATGCAGGTTTGTGCACCCGTGTCGTGCAATGCCGCAGAGGTCAGAAGAGGGTGTCGGATTCCCCTTGAACTGGAGTTCTCCTGGAATTGGAGTTTCAGATGGTTCTCCACCGCCATGTGGGTGCTGGGGATCAAACCCGGGTCTTCTGCAAGAGCAGTCGGTGCTCTTAACCGCTAGGCCATCTCTCCAGCCCCAAATTTGTCATTTTTAAAAGTAGAAACATAATTGCTTAAATTAGTTTAACCTGGGGCTGGAGTGATCACTCAGCCATTAAGAGCACTGGCTGCTCTTGCAGAGGCGGCTGGATCCATACCCAGCACTCACATGGTAGCAGCCAACCATCTGAAACTACAGTTCCAGGGGATCAGATGCCATCTTCTGACCGTCAAGGGCACTGCACAATACAGGTGCACTTATATCTATGCAGGCAATATATTCATTCACATAAAAAAATCAAAATAATAACAAAATATTTTAATTAGTTTAAATGGAATAGTTTCAAATTATATTACCATAAAACTCAAATGATTAATATCTCTAATATTTATTATATTATAGTTATGGTCTAATTCCTGAATTAAAACATTTTGTTGCCTAGTTAAATACTATAGGTCCAATCATAAGATTAGCAGTAATTCAATTGTTTTGGCAGGGGTTATGAAAGAGAACAAAGAATGATCATCTATTTAGCATCAATAGATGAAGCATTATGTAAGTTCTTTATAATTGCACTACTTTCCTTCAATTCTCAAGATAACCCTAGGCAATGGATATCATTATCATTATTAGATAGAAAGAAAATGGAGGCTCTAAGAAGTTAAGTGACTTTCCAATTATCATACAGGTCATGAGTACTAAGGTCTATATTTGCAGGCAAGTCTACTCAATTGCAAAATCCATATTCTTATCCCTATCCTCCCTTAACTTCTAAAGTATGTAAAGCCTCTTACTAGCCAAACAAACAAACATACATAATTCAATTTCTGTAAACATGAAGCCACATAGTTGCTTTCTTTTCCTGTCAACTGTGGCACTACTCTGCCCTGATTTTTCCCTATTACTCTGACCAATACTTGATATTTTTCTGAAATTTTTTATGTGTGCTACCACTTTTAGTTTTTCTCTTATTACTCTTGGGAAATATCCTAGGTTTTCCTCAAGCATCTGAATGTGGTAAGCTATCAAAATTGTGTGTTGAATTATACTGTCTTTCCAAAGGTCAAGACTTAATTATGAGTGCCTCCTAAGCCTGTCTCCATATGTCAAAATTTCAGCTTCAACCTCACTCACAATCATTTCCAATATTTCCATACCAAATTTCAAAATATATTACAGAGCTATTGTTACAAATATAACATCATATTGTAACAAAATAGACATGTAGATCAGTAGAACAAAACAGAACACCCAAACATGAGTGCATGTATTTGAAGCCACCTGATATTTGACAACGATGCCAAGTGTAGGAAGATCTAGTTTGAATTGCGGGCTAGTTCTCAGCTAACACTCCTCAGGGCACTGCGTGGCTGAGGGTCTGACCTCACCCCAAGGAGGAGCAAACAACGTAGCTTAGCTGGGTGATGCTGGGTGAGGCAATGGTGTGCAGTGGCGTGGAGTTGGGGGCCTATGATTGGTCCTGGGAACTGACATCATTTAGTTTATAAAAGCAGGCTGTAGCAAGGAATAAATTTGAATTTCCAAGTAACATCATCACGGAATTCCCAGCTGTCATTTTTTTATTAATTATTGTGCACATACAGGCCAAGGTAGGCCTGCATTTCATTCGGGTGGCCAGTGGGTTGGAAAGAGGTCCCCTTGCAGACCACTAATCTGGGTAGTTAGTGTTGTGAGTGGACACAGGCTGAAGATAGTCCAACAGCCATCAGCCTGAAATTCCTGTCCAGGGTTCAGCAGTCTCTGGGCAGGTGGGAAGTCAAGGCCAAGAGTGGAACGCGTGTCTCATGGGTCCAAGCTAAGGGCCTGAGTTGGAAGTACCTCTCAGGTCGGGTTACAGAAGTAACCAACTGACCTCTGCACCAAGGGGTCAGTTTCCCCACAGTGTCCGGAAAGCGAGCACTGTGTTCCCCTTCCCCCTAGCAGGGCTGTATGGTCCTGTTCAGCACACAAAAAAATCTTCCTATAGCCAAGAATACATGCTGAAGAAAAGACAGTATCTTCAACAAATGGTGCTGGGAAAACTGAATCTTTCTATGTAGAAGAATGAATTTATATCCGTATATGTCAGCCAGCATAAAGATCAGCTCCAAATGGATCAAAGACCTCAATGTAAAACCTGAAATGCTAAAACCATTAGAAGAAAAGATGCATACCCTACATGATATAAGTGCAAGAAAGGACTTTCTAAATTTGACTGCATTTGCTCAGGAAGTGAGATCAACAATTAAAAGTGGACCTCATTAAACTAAAAACATTTTGTACAACAAAGAAACAACCAATCAAGTGAAGAGGAAGCCCAAAATGTGGGATTCTGCCAGCTATACAACTGATAGAGGATTAATTACCTGAATATGCAAAAATCTCAAAAAAAAATCAAGAAAATATATGATCCATTTAAAAATGGGCTATAGATTTGGACAGCTCTCAAAAGAAGAAATAAAAATGCCTAAACAATACCTTTAAAATGCTCAATCTCCTTAGTAATTAGGGAAGTGCAAATTAACTCTAAGATTTCTTTTTATCCCTTTCAGAAGAGCTGCAATCAAGAAAACAAAAGACAACAAATGTTGGCAATGAGGTGGGGAAAGAAGAACCTCCATTCACTGCAAACTGGTATAACCACTATGGAAATCAATGTGGAGAACTCGTGAAAACTGAAAATAGATCTATCATATGATCCAGCTACATCGCTCTTTGGCATATACCCAAAGGACCCAATATTTTACTACAGTGATATTTACTCAGCTATGATTTTTCACAATAGCTAGGAAATGGAAACAAATTAAATGCCCTTCAACAGTAATGGATAATGAAAATTCAGGGATAAAGTGAAATTGAATCATGAATATTTCAGGTGAATTGATGGAACTAGAAATTGTTATACTAAGTGAAGTAACCCAGATTCAGAAGCACTAGTAATACATGGTTTTCTCTCATTTGTGGATCCAAGATCCCTATCCTTAGATATGAGTATATATGTAACCTCAGAAGACAGGAAAATGGGGGGCTGGAGAGATAGCCTAGCGGTTAAGAGCACCGACTGCTCTTGCAGAGGACCCGGGTTTGATCCCCAGCACGCACATGGCGGCCAAGAACCATCTGAAACTCCAATTCCAGGATAACTCCAGTTCCAGGGGAATCCGATACCCTCTTCTGACCTCCGCGGCATTGCAGGACATGGGTGCACAAACCTACATGCAGACAGTACATTCATACACATGCAAAAATAAATAAAATCTGAGACCCTCTTCTGACCTCCGTGGCATTGCAGGACATGGGTGCACAAACCTACATGCAGACAGTACATTCATACACATGCAAAAATAAATAAAATTTAAAAAAAGAAGACAGGAAAATGGAAAATAACCACAGGAAAGGGGAAGAAGGAGCTGAGAGTTGGGGGGATAGTGGAAAGGCATTATCAAAGGGGAAATGGGGAAAATGGTGAGTACTTTAACTGGGGAGAGGGGAGGGAAGGCCATATAAGAACAGAAAGAGGAGAGATAAATATTACTTAAATTGCATGAAAACCAAAGGAAATGTACTATTTAATAAGCTTACTGAAAAATACACTTATAATATAAATGTGTATGTGTATAGCTGAAGGCTATATAACAAAAACTACAGTACCAGGCAAGAATATCTGAGTTTTTAGTAAGTGTAGTCCAAGATACAGGCTACTAAAATAATACAGGCTATTGCCACAGCCCTTGGTTGCCTTCCAGAACTTGAAAATAAGACCTTATTGCCTACTTTGGATACAGGACTTGAAGCAATAAAGATGGAACTGAACTAGAAGCCTCCTTCTTGAAGACTAGTTCTCTTAGTATCAGCACATACTATGCAAGCTGCCAAAGGAGAAAAACAACCAGTGATCCTACCCAGCTATAAATTCTACAAACCACAACAAAGTCTAGCCCGGCAAACTATCTCTCTTGGTCTAGTAGTGGCATTTTTGTCTTGGGAGTAATTAATAGCCATCTAATTTGACTTAAGGCCTGCTCGGTAGGAGGGGAACAATGCATGGTACTGCTAACCTAGTCAAGTACAAATTGCTGAAGAGGTCATAGACCAGAGAAAGACCTACCTCTATCACTTTCCTAAACCAAAGTAATTTCTAACTATATTCTAAATGTATATCCTTATATTTACAGACGAGTGTACCTCTGACCACTCATCAAAGAAGCTTCTTTCTGCCACAGAATTTTGCAAAGTTCCACAACTGTTCAAATACAAAGAATAAGTGACTCAGAGGTCCCATTCTTAACTGAAACAATCTGCAATACGACCTTTATACATAAGGATCAGGGAACATCTCAGATGATATGGCAGAAAGAATGTAAGAGCCAGAGGGGTAAGACACCTCTGCTAGCAAATGCATTCTAGACATTATAAGGAAGCAACGCTAAATGCAATCTTTACAGTATAGTAGTCTAACAAGATTGGCACAATGACAAAATTGGTTTCATGCCAAGGTGGATGGGGAAAACTTCATGTGGTCCCACCTCAAGATGAAGAGCTATAGGCAATCAATGGATACTGAGGGAAATAAAATCAGTTTTCTCCAGAGACCAGCTCCCTTAGGGGTTATCTAATCCCAAATGGGCAACCTTAAACAAAGTACTCATGTATGATATTTTCAAAACTAACAGAATAAAAGCTATTTTAAATGTAAAAATAAAAATGACTAAAAACATTTTTAAAAGTGTGCAATGTTATTAACTATTAAGGAAATGCAAATTAATTAAAACCACTTTAAATTCCATGTACTCCAGGCATAATGGCTACAATTAAGACAACAAGTTATGGGGCTGGCTGAGAAAACAGCACAGTTGGAAAAGTGCAACCACATAAAAAGTTAGGGACCACAGCATTTGGGAGGCAGAGGCAGGCAGATTTCTGTGAGTTCAAGGCCACCCTGGCCTACATAGTGAGTTCCAGGTCAGCTGAGGCTACAGGGAGACCCTGTCTCAACAAAAAGACACAAAAAAGTTAGGGACAATGGCATGCACCTGTAATCCCAGCTCTGATGAGGCAGAAAGGAGAGTCCCTGGGGCTTGCTGGCCACTGATTATGCCAAATGTGTAAGCTCCAGGTTCAGTGACAGTATTTGTCTCAAAAAATAAGGTGGAAAGTCATTAAAGACACCGAAATTGATCTCTTGCCTAACTCCTCCACTCTTTCACATGCACATACCTGCATACATGTGCACTCACGCACACACACATCTGCACATATATGTGAACATGTACACATAATAAACACACATGCGTGAAATGCTGGCAAAGATGCAGGGAAAGTGAAGCCCCCTTTTCAGTGCTGGTGAAAATGTAAAATTGTACAACCAATATGGAAGTCAGTATAGAGATATTTTTTTTAATTTTTTAACCCTACAAATAAAATAGTACTATTGTATGACCCACGTATACCAGTGTTCAATCTATGTTAGCATACCACAAAGGTACTTGAACATCCAGCCTAGATGTCTAGCAACAGATGAGTGGATGAAATAGATGTAGTACATATACAGAACAGGAACTTATGAAGCACATAAGTGAAATCATGGCATATTTTGGAAATCATTATATTAAGAAAAATAAGCCAGGCTCAAACAAATCTTGCATATTTTGTCTCATATGAGGGATCTAAGTTTAAATTTATATAGGTATCTATCTGTATGTGACTATGCACATTGTGTTCAGGCCATGAAAGTAGAAAAAGAATCATGAGTGGGGAGGAAAAGAATTCAAGGGAGAAAGTAAGTAGCATAATGGAATAAATGTAATGAGAGAATAGAAAGGAGTATTGTCTTGAGAACAGAAGTGAACCAGCCATAGGATGTCACAGGGGATTAGAGAGCAGTAGGCCAGAACTGAGAGAAAACTATCACACACACACACACACACACACACACACACACACACACACACATGAAATACCATGATAAATTTCATTTTATATGGAACTTAAAAACATTTTAAAAAAGGAAAAATCAATAAATTGACCCTTACTGAAATGTAAACCTTTTACTCTGTAAAGCCCATGTGAAAGTGTAAAAAAGACAAGGTAAATATTGGAATAAAATACTTGCAAACCTCATATACTACAAAGACCAATATTTATGATTTGTAAATAATGCTCAACATTCTATAGTAAAGTCTATATAATCCAATAAGAAAATTAGCAAAAGGCATGGTTAGATATGTCACCAAAGTGGATATCCAGATAGTCAATAGACAGATGAAAATATTCAACACTACTAGGTGTTACAGAAATCCAAAGGAATACCATGGTGAGATGCTACTATACACCCATCAGAAGAACTGAAGTAGGAAATACCAAAAATATAAAATGCTGAAGATCATTAGAAAGTATGTCACTCATACAGTGAAATACTACCCATGATTTGCTGATATGAACGTAAATAGTACCACCACTATGGAAAAGAGTTTGGGAGTTTCTTAAGAAAGCTAACATACAATTAACATGCTATTTCCTAACTATGTTCTTGAACATTTGCTTCTAAAAAATAAAAAAGTTATGTTCATACAACAATCTACAACATAGCAAGACACACACAGATGTATACATATATATGTTTTATTCGATACAGTTCAAAACTGAACATAATATTCTCGATGTCTTTCAATAAATGGTTGGTTAATTGTGATAAATTAATAGCATCAAAAATACAGTACTCGGCAATACAATTGAATGAACTGATAGACACAACTTATACAGACCTAAAGGGAATGTTGAGCAGAAAATATTTCAAGATATCACATGCTTCATGATTTAATGCATGTGGCTTTCCTGAAATAACAAAAATTCATAAATAAATAATAAATTAATGGTTGAAAAGATAGACTGAAATGATAAAAGAGAGGTGACTATGGCTATGAAAGTATAAGAAGGATTCTTTTTTGTTCACAATATAAAAGCACAGTTGTTTCAGATCACATTAATGTTTTTCAGTTTGCCATACAATTAGGTAATTGATACTAGCATCCACAGACGAGGGATACCATTCATTGTTTGTTTTTCTGGGACTGTGTTACTTCACTTAGCATGATATCTTCTAGCTCCATCCATTTACCTGAAAAGTTCATGATACCATGTTTCTTTGTCACTGCATAGATCTCCATTGTGTAGATGTACCACATTTTCAGTTGAGGTGCACTTGGGTTGGTTCCAGCTCTTTGCTATTGTAAAGAGAGCTGCAATAAACATGGCTGGGGATGTATCTCTGCGGTAAGATGAGTCTTCTGGGTATATATCCAGGAGTGGTATGACTGGGTCAGGTGGCAAGCTCATTTTGAGTCTTCCAAGGGTTCTCCACACTGCTTTCTATACTGGTTGTATGAATTTACATTCCCACCAGCAGTGGACGAGTGTTCCCCTTTCCCCACAACCTCTCCAGCACTTGGTATCATTTGTTTTCTTGATCCTAGCCAGTCTTATTGGAGTGAAATGATACCGTAAAGTGGTTTTAATTTGCATTTCCTTAATTATTAGCAATGTGAACATTTTTTAAGATGTTTCTCAGCCGTCTCTAACTCCTCACTCATGAAGTCTCTGTTCAGCTCTTTGCTCCATCTTTTAAGTGATTCATTTGTTTTCTTTCTTCTTTGTTTTTTGTTTATATATTCTGGAAATCAATGCTTTGTCAGATGTATCTGCAGTGAAAGTTTCCTCCCACACTGGGGTTTCTCTTCAGTTCCTTGATTGTTTCTTTTGATGTACAGAAGCTTTTGAGTTTAATCAGTTCCCATTTGTCGATTGTCAATCTTATTTCCTGCACAGCTGCTGTCCGATTTAGGAAGTCTTTTCCTACGCCTATGTCTTGTAGGCTGCTGCCAACTTTTTCTTCTTTCACCTTCAGAGTTTTGGGTTTCACGTTGAGGTTTTTGATCCATCTGGAGTTGACTATTGTACAGGGTGAGAGATAGGGATTTAATTTCATTCTTCTACAAGTGGTGATCCAGTTTTGCCAACACCACTTGCTGAAGATGCTGCCTTTCCTCCAAGGTGTCTTCTTGGCCCCCTTGTCAAATATGAGGTGGGTGAAATTGTATGTGCTCAAGTTTGGATCTTCAGTTTTGTTCCATACCAGTCCTCTGCAAGAGCAGTCGGGGCTCTTTACCACTAAGCCATTTCTCCAGCCCTGCATGTAGTCTTCTAAAATTGTATTATGCACCATAGTTTATGCTTCCCCCTCCTCAGTCAAGACACTGGGCATTTTGGTCAGAGGCCTGGGTTCCATTCCCAGCACCCACATGGCGGGTAAGAACTTTCTTTAAGCTGGGTGTGGTGGAGCACGTCTTTAATCCTAGCACTTGGGAAACAGAGGCAGGCGGATCTTTGTGAGTTCAAGGCCAGGCTGGTCTACAGAGTGAGTTTCAGGCCAGCTGGGGCTATAAGGAGACCCTGTCTCAAAAAGAGAAAAAGAAAGAAAGAAAGAAAGAAAGAAAGAAAGAAAGAAAGAAAGAAAGAAAGAAAGAAAGAAAGAAAGAAAGAGAAAGAAAGAAAACTACATGCACACACATATATTAATATCAATAGTAATGGGTAAATTTAATAGTACTGGTGGATTTTGTCATTGCTGTATCTTGGTTGTGGTACTGTTTTGCTAATTTTATAAAATGTTACCATTAAAAAATTGGAAAATATGTGTATGATATTTCTCTATATTACTTCTTACTACCACATGTGAACCTAGAATTATCTCAATCAAAAATTTAAATACAAGAAAAGAAATAAAAATTTATCATGGTCTAAGTGGACGTTTGTTCTCTGCCCACGAAGATGAGTGTGAGTAACCCTGAATGACCCTCAGCGGGAACTGCTAGCACTTGATGACATGAAAATCAATGGCTACAAATGAGTCATTTTCAATCAGGAGACAGGCAAGGAATCTGGATAGTAAGATGCCCTCAATCCTCGGCACTTGAGCGAGTGCACTGCAGGACTGACTTCAATTAAGACAATATCAAAGACTATGACAGTGCATATCAGTTGTCAAAAATAACATACAGCAGCTGAGATGTCCTAAATTTTGCCTATCCTAGGTCTCTAATGCAGTTCTTCTTGACTTCCAGCCCCAACCAGAAAGGCAAACCTGAAGTCTTTTCACTGTTTCTATGATCTTAAATTTCCAGCTATATTAATTTACTTTAATGAAGAGCCACAAATTTAGTGGCTTTGAATAGCATATTTATATCTTACAGTTCTTGATGACAAATATCCAAAGTAAGTCATACTAGGCTAATGTCAAGGTGAGTTTCCTTTGGCTGCTTTAGGTGAGAATCTGTTATCTTTGTCTTCAAAGCCTTTTCTTCTATCTTCAAAGTCAGCACACACTTTGACCCTTCTGCCTCCATCTATTTCATTTCTCTTTCTCTAGGTTTGCTGTCTCTTATTTTCCTTATAAGGACCTTTGTGATTTGGTTGGAACCACTTTATACAACCCAAGATAAATCCCTAGTCTCAGGACCCTTAAATATATCACAGTTGCAATGTCCCTTTACTATATAAAGCAAATATTACTGTATTTCCAAGATTAAGGCTGGGACTTCTTTAGCTAGCCGTTAGTTTCCCTACCACAGCAGGGGAAGGAGGATAAAGTCAAAGCTTTATGCAAAGCACATTGTGTTACACAGAGAGAATTAAATACTGGACAACTGGTTTTGTCATAAGTAAAAGAGAGCAAATATCAAAATAAGATGATTTTCACCAGGAGTGATGGTGCATGCCTGTAATCCCAGCACTCAGCAGGCAGAGGAAAAGGCAGGCAGATCTCTGTGAGTTCAAGGCCAGCCTGGTCTACACAGCAAATTCCAGGACAGCTGAGGCTACAGGAGACCCTGTCTCAAAAAGACCAAAAAATAAAAATAAAAAAAAAGATGATTTCCACCTTGTCAGAATTGCCAATTTAACTGCTCAAAGCATACACTGGCAAGAGCAGAGTCAGTAGCAGTTATCCAATGACCTTATACAATCCCTTGAGAGTTCTTTCAGAGGTTCTACTGGCTGTGTTGCCTAAAGTGTCACTGGTAACCTTAATGTAAGATTCAGCCATTAAGAATAGTCTAACCTTGGCTGAAGAAATATTGGCAGCTGATGGCAGATGGGTGAGAAAGACCTGGTCTTCTAAGAATAGAATAGGCTGACTAGAGCTCAGGGGATGAGCTGGCACTGAGGAGTGGGTAAGGAGAGTAGTTTGGCACAATGGACCTTAGCACAAATGACAGAATGTGTGAACTCCGGATGTGGGGGGTGGTGCTACCAGAGGATGCCAAGAGAAAATCAAGAGAAAGGGCGAATAAGACCAATTGAAAAATTATATATGAAACACATAAAATGCATTTTAAAAAAGGAGAAATTTAAGAAAAAAAGGAATAGTCTAACACATTCCTAATAGTATAGAGAGATCAAAGCAGAATAGGAACTTTCAAGATAAATTTTAAAATTAATAATCAGAGGAATTATAATAAATGGAAATAAGTTTAGCAGAATGTACTTAAGGTGTGCATTTATGCTAACTTATTTGATATTTACTTTAAATATCTTATTAAGCTTTCGTTCTTAATATAGTCACCAATCGCACCTCTGCTAGGGTTGGGACCTTTTGTACATTTCCCTTGTTCTATGCTGGGCTTTTTTCTGATTGTGTCAGCATGGGTTTTGTGCATGCTGTCACCATTGTTGTAAATTCATATGAGCAAGTTTCCAGTGGCCTAAAAGCCTCTATTTCTTTAAGTTCATGGACCAACACAGGCTCTAACCATCTTTCTGCATCCCTTCCACAATGGGCACTGAGCCACAGATGAAGTATAATATGGGGTCCTATCCAATCACACATACTCTACAGTCTCTTAAAACTTAGCCAGTTGTGGTCTTCTATGTGCATCACACTTTGTTTTAAAGAAAGCTTCATTGGTGAGTTGAGAAATGTATTAGTATTCTCTCTACTTCCTGTTCTGCCAGTATGTTCCATGAGCTTTAGATATAGAGGTTCCACAGGAGATGTGTTGCTTAGGGCTGGACATCTCTCAGACATATATTCTCTGTGTGTGATGAATTGTGGAACTCTCTAGTAGCCTCCATATGTTGTGAAAAAGAAGGTTCTTTGAAGAGTGAAGTATGGTATACTTGTCTGTAAATATAAGCATGTATATTTAGCATATAGTAAAATATTTCATTTGTGAAGAGATATGCCAGAGATACGGTTTTCTCTAAGACCTATGACCTCTCCAGCCATGTGTATTTAGCTGTATCAACAGTGCCACCCATTAGTTACCTCTCACTGAAAGATCTGTAAGTCCAATTCGATAGCTAATTATTACCCTTAGATAAAAGTGCCACCACTTTTACTTAGAGAGATATCGCTGTGCCATTTGTTGTGGTTATTAAGCTTTAGAGCTGGGTTGGACTATCGATCGACATTTTCTCTTAGCAGCTTGCTAATATCCTCTAGAACTATGTGAGCTAGTCTTCAGGGAGGAGGCTTACAGGTAAGTTCCAGCTCCACTGATCCAAGTCTGGTGTCTGAAGTATATCCTGTCTTCAGCAATATGGTCTTACCTTCATATTCTGAGAGGCTGTGGTAATAGACTGTGTTATTTGGGGAGTCTCTTGGACTACTCTGACAAATAAATAGAAGGGAGGTTTCTCCTGTCTTGCACTGTTTCTTGTTATATAGCCTTCAGGTATACACATACACTCATGTTTAGTCATTATATGTGTATTTTTGGGAGGGGGGTTCAGTTAATACATTTCCCTAAGGCTTTTATGGCATCTAAGCCTTATTTATTCTCTCTCTCTCCCTGATTAACCTTCTTTTTCCCTCCCATTTTAAGTACCCCCATTCTCCCCATTTTCCCTTGATAATACATGTCTCCTATTACCTCCTCTCTTGAGTTTCTGCTTCTCCTATATCCAGATGGTTCCTTGTATGTCCTTCCTTCCTCCCTTCCCAGTTGAATACAGGCATTCCCCCCGCCCCCCATACTATGCTTCCCATTATCCTTCTCTCTCAGGCTTTTTCTTTCCCTTTACCTCCATGCTTAATTTACGTTTTCATGGCTCCTGCTGTTAAATCAGGGTATATACTCACATATAAGGATTGGTGCTAAGATCCACAAATAAAGCAGCACATATGTCACTTGCTTTTCTGAGTCTGTTACTTCACTTAGTATAACAATTTCTAGTTCCATCCACTCACCTGCAATTTTTTTTTTTTTTGGTCTTTTCGAGACAGGGTTTCCCTGTAACCCCAGCTGTCCTGGAACTCGCTCTGTAGACCAGGCTGGCTTTGAACTCACAAAGATCCGCCTGCCTCTGCCTCCCAAGTGCTAGGATTAAAGGCGTGTGCCACCACGCCCTGCTCACCTGCAAATTTTATGATTTCATTTTTTCTTACTGTTGAATAGAACTCCATTGTATAAATGTACATTTTCAATGCCCATTTGTCAGTTGAGGAACATTTAGGTTGTTTCTGTTTCTTAGCTATTGTGAAAAGAACAGCAACAATAGTGTATGTACAGGCATCTCTACAGTAGAGTGAATCCTTTGAGTATATGCTGAAAAGTGGTACAACTGGATCATATGGTAGATTCATTTTTACCTTTTTAAGAGTTCTCCACATTGTTATTCCATACTATTTGCATGTGTTTGCATCCCCACTAGCAGTGAAAGAATGTTCCCCTTTCTCCACGTCCTTACCAGATTTACTGTATTTTGTTCTCTTGATCATACTCTGTCTGAAAGTGGTAAGATGAAATAATACAGTGGTTTTGATCTACTTTTCTCTAATTGCTGAAAATGTTGAACACTTTTTAAGGTGTTCCTGCAGCATTTTTATCTCCTTGTTTGAAAACTCTCTGTTCAGGTCCTTAGCCCATCTTTTTATTGGGTCATTTATTTTCATGTTTCTTAGTTTTTTGGGTTCTTTGCATATATTTTGATACTAATTCTCTTTTGGATGTGTAGCAGGTGAAGATTTTCTCCCATTCAGTGCATTTCCTTTTCACTTCCTTGGTTATTTCTTTTGCTGCCCAGAAGCTTTTTAATTTAATGAGGTCTGACCTTTTGATTATTGACCTGAATGCCTGAACAACTGATGTCCGAATTAGTAAGACTTCCTACACCTACATTTTGTAGGTTATGGCCTAAGTTTTCTTCAAATAGTTTCAAATTTTCAGGTTTCATATTGAGGTTTTTCATTCATTAGTTGACTTTTGTGCAGGGGAAAGGTAAGGATCCAATTTTATTCTTCTAGAGGTGGAGATCCAGTTTTGCCAGCACCGTTTGTTGCAGATGCTATCTTTCTTCCAGTGTTTGTTCTTGGCAGCCTGGGCAAATATCAGGAGGCTGAAATTACATGCACTCATGTTTAGGTTTTCTATTGTATTCATTGATCTACATATTTGTTTTTGTGACAGTACAGTGATATTTTATGACTATAGCTCTGCAATATAGTTTGAGATCTAGTATTGCAGATACCCCTGCATTGCTCTTTTTCACCCAAGATTGCTTTGACTATCCAGGATATTTTGTGATTCCATATGAATTTTAGCAATTTTTTTTCCTAGCTCTGTGAAGAATGTCTTGGGGATTTTGTATTGGCATTGTATTAAATCTATAGATTGTTTTTTATAGAATCACCTTTTAATAATACTTTTATTGATGTTTTGTATATTTCAGACATCATTTTTCAGTTCAATTTAGGCACATTCATTCTCCTTTCCTTTTCCCCCACCCCACCCCAGATCATGCGTTCTGCCATAAATGTCCTTCAACTTTCTCTCAATCTTTTTAAAAATATTTGTCTGTAAAGATCCATGTTTTGGGCAGAATTTAACTCTATCAGCCCATTTTTTGACCCAGTCCCTATGTTGTTGTGGTTCCCTACCCATTGTATTGCTCCAAAATATGCCTATATAAAATTTACACCTGTACCAGAGTTATGTCCTCCAGGAATAAACTGTATGTTAACTCCATCATGACCAAGTTGGATTCATATGAGAGATTCAGGGATGGTTCAACATATGTAAATCAATAAATATCATAAAACACATAAATGGGCTGAAAGACAAAAACCACAGTCATCTCAATTGATGCAGAGAAAGCCTTTGACAAAATTCAGCATCCCTTTATGCTTAAAATTCTAGAGAGAATTGGACTAAAGGTAACATTCTTCAACATAATCAAAGCTATATATAGCAAACCCACAGCCAACATCATCCTAAATGGAGAAAAATGAGAACCATTCCCCTTAAAGGTGGGAACCCAGTAAGGCTGCCTCCTATCACCACTCCTCTTCAATATAGTGCTTGAAACACTTTCTAGGGCAATAAGGCAAGAAAAGGAAATTGAAGGAGTACTAATTGGAAAAGAAGAAGTCTAACTATCCCTGTTTGCAGATGATATAGTTTACTTGAGGGAAGCTAAAAACTCCACCAGAAAACTAGAAACAATTAAGAGTTTCAGTAAAGTGGCAGGATACAAAATTAACCTAGAAAAATCAGTAGACTTTCTTTGCACCAACAGCAAGCAACTGAAGAAAGAATATAAGGAGACCTTTAATAGCCACGTGCCCTTGGGTTCTGACAGCCACTGAGGTTGAGTTTGCACACGAGGAGTTTGTTGTCTTTGCAGCCGCCTGGAATTGTGGGGGTTCTGTCTGCCCCTTGGCTACCTTTCTGAAAGCCGAAGGTCCTGGCTATGGCTCCTCAGGGCCTGCCTCCATCTAGGATGGCTCCCCTGGGAATGCTGCTTGGACTACTGATAACCTCTTACTTCACTTTCTGCCTCAGTTGTCAGAACTCAAATGAGCTTGTATTGACCAACCCAGAGAAAAGAAACACTAAAGAATCAAAGAAGAAGGAAGCCAGAGCAGAGGAGGAGCTGGATACTGAAGTCCTGGAGGAGCTTCTCCCTACTCAAGAGTGGCAGGCTCTTCAGCAAGGTCACACTGTTCCTGCATGATCTCATGTGCAGCTGAATCTTCAGACTGGAGCAAGAGAGGTGACACTCTAAGAAGAGAAATTCCAAAGTAATTTGAAAGGATTGAAAAAAGGAAAAAGGTACATTATTGACACCAGAGACTGGGAGGCTGACTAATGACACTGATTCTAAAATACTGGAAATGCTACCCAAATACATGTGCCTTTTTTTAACTTTTAAATTTAATAGTGTACAATTGGGAGTAAATCTGTCACAATTTTATGAAAGTTTACTTCTACAATCTTTGGAAACAAACAGTTTGCAAAACAAATTGATACTTTAAAAAGGCTGTAGGGGGAATGCTTAACCTGCTTTAAAAATGAAGCTATTTTTCCCAGTACTTTAAGAGCATGCATTTGAATCCCAACAATTAATGCACTGATTACAGATGAGTCATTTATTTATTAAAACAGGCCTGTTAGGCCTTCTGCTTTGCAGTAATACTTCCTTAGTGAACAATAAAATTGCATGTTAAAGTCTTAAATTAAAAAAAAAAAAGGAG
>VZQC01007963.1:579634-680434 GCA_009823505.1 Rhizomys pruinosus
CAATAATAGATGAAAACTGCCCCAAACTAAAAAAAAGACAACAATAAAAATACAGAAGCAAATAGAACCCAAATGGACAAGATCAGAAAGGAAATGCTCCTCCATGCACGGTTGATCATATTTAAAATGGCTAGGACAAACAGCAAAACAAAGACAAAATCCTTAAAACCAAAGAGAGAAAAACACAAGTGACCTATAAGGGGAAACCTCTCATAATTACAGACATGACTTATCAATGCAAACTAATGAAAGCAAGAAGAACGTGGACAAAAGATTCCAGTTGTTAAAGGACAATAGATGCAAACCAGGTTACTATAGCCAGCAAAAATGTCAGTTACATTTAAAGGAGAAAGAAAAAACACCCCGTACCATTCAACACAAAATAAGACCAACGTTGCTACCAGAGAATCATTTCCAGAAAAAACCAAGCACGCCTTCAGAGAAAATACTGAGCAAGTTCAAAGAACATAAGGCAACACGGAGAGCAACCAACAGCCCCAGCCACAACCTAGAAGAGAAATCAATAAAAGCATAACTGCAAAGTAGAAACATAAACCCAACCTGCAAATGGATAACAAGGCAAGAAGGAAGCAGCAGAAACACTATCAGATCATAAACCTTAAATATTAAATGGAAACTAAATGTCCCCAATCAAAGACATAGACTGGAGAAATGGATTAGGAATAGAAGCCATTGAAGATGCTGTCATAACGAAGAAAACATATTACCATTCAAGGAAAAGGCAACCAAACTGTAAGAGTGAAAGGTGGGGAAAAAAAAAATAGGCCAAGCAAAATGGTACCAAAATGAAAGCAGGAGTGTATGCTGATTTAGTATTGTGTTATTAAGTAATTTTATTTTTTTAGTTTTTTTTTCATATATTATATTTTTTTAATGTGTAATGAATGTAATTGTCTGCATGTAGATCCGGGGTGCAACCCGTGTCGTGCAATGCCGCGTAGGTCAGAAGAGGGTCACTCGGATTCCCCCACTGAGACCACCTAGCCCGGACGCTTCCTCCCGGGAAGTGGAGTACAGACGGTTCTTAGCCGCAATGTGGGTGGTGGGGATCGACCCCAGGTCCCCTGCAAGAAAGCCGATCGGCGCTCGTGATACGCGCTGGGCCATCCCTCCAGCCCCAGGTGTTGCGATTTTTAATATCAGACAAAATAGACTTCAAAAGTACAAATAAAGAGAACAAGGAAGGGCCATTACAGGTTTGGATGTATCCAATAAGGAACAATTACATCACCGAAGCAAAGAATTTCACATTATGGAGTATAATATGCACCAAACTCTGGATGCTCCCGACACTTTATAAAAACAATTCTCCAGGTGAACAACCCACAGGTCACACACTAACCCCAGTGCACTCAAAGTAGGGATTTCAATAGCCCCCTGAGTCCTTTGGAAAGTCAACAGGACAAGAATAAACAGAGAGACATCTGAACATACGAACGATATGATACACCAAATGGACCTCAGAGACCGCTACCAAATCCATCAACCCTACTACCAGAGAATGACATGTTTACTCAGCACCACCATGGAACAAGGCCTCCAAAATCGACCCACATACTGGGACACAGAGAAGAAACCGCCACAATACAAAAAGAGTTAAATAATTTCAATGGCATTCTATAAGACCACAGTGCAATACAGCTCAACACGACACAGGGATAAGCCCTACTGCCTACAAGAACACATGGCGGACTAAACAACACACGCTCGAATAAAATGAAATGAGATCATGACAACTAGATAAAGAAAGAAATAAAAGCATTCCTGGTAACTGAATGACAATGACAAACAACACAACAAAACCCATATGATACCTTAAAAGCATTCCTAAAAAGGAAATTTGAGCCATGGGGTAACGATCATTAAAAAACAGAAAGAGCACGAATGAATGATCTTACTAACACTACCGACCGCTAAAAGCAATTGAGAGGCCACAACAGATGAACCTTAAATACAACAGACAGGGAAGAAGTAACAGAAATCAGAGCAGAGATCAAAGGAAGAGAAACAAAGTAAACAATACTAAAAATCATATATCCAAAAGTTCGTTCTTGAGAAGAATATAACAATGATAGACAGTACACTTCTAGCCCAGTTAACCCACAGAAAGAAGGAACAACTCAAAATCCATACAATCCATCATATGAAAGACCAAAACGGAAAATATACAAAACGACAAGGAAGAGATCCAGAAAATCATACGGAATACTTCAAAAAACCATACGAGACTCTAACAAGTTTGAAAACGCTAAAGAATGATGAATAATATGAAATTTGGAATGATCAAAGCTCAACAAGAAGAGATCCACAAGCTTAAACAGACCCAGAATACATGAAGAAATTGACAGTCACATGTAAACAGCGAAACCACGTCCCAACTAAAAAAGGCCGAGGCCCAACGGTTTCATGGCAGAATTTCGATAAAACGTTTCAAAAAGACCTACACCCATTAGTCGGGGGGAAAACCTGTTTTTATAAGGGACAATCAGGAAAGAATGTCTCCCTTAAAGTACTCCGTCATATGAAAGCACAGTCATAACGACTCCCCCCTTCAACACCAAAGCCCAAGGCAAAGATACAGCTAAATGGAGAATTATAGACCCTCTCCCTAATGAACACAAATACCAAAATTCTAAACAAGATACAGGACAAGATCAGTATAAAGACCCACATAAAGAAGATCATCATCATGATGCGAAATTTAGATTGAATACTAGAGATGCAGGGTTGGTTCAAACATACGAAAATCAATAACATTATCAAACACATAAAAGGAATGGAAGACAAAAACCGTACCATCATCTCAATTGATGCGAGAAAGCCTTTGACAAAATCCACGCATCCTGTCATGCTTAAAGTCCTAGAGGGAATTGATTGGAGGGATCATTCTTCATGTAATCAAAGCCAGATGTGGGAAACCCAAAGCCATATCAATCCTAAAGGGGGAAAACAGGAACATTCCGCCTTTAAAGGAGAGACAACACTCCAGCCAAACCGGCTGGCCCCCTGTCCAGCATATTCCTCTTTTTTCAATGTAGTGCTTGAAACAGTTGGTAGAGCAATAAGGCAATAAAAGCAAATTAAAGTACTGGATGTGGAAAAGAGGGTAAGTGCAAGCTATCCATTTGATTGTTTGCTGATGAATAATGATTGTGGGTGGTTATATTAAGGTCTGTTTAAAACTACACCAGAAAACAAGCCTAGAAAACGACTAACAGCTTACATGCAAAGTGGCAGATGACAAAATTAACCGTAAAAAGTCAGTAGCCTTTCTTTACACCAGAACAAGCAACTGGAGAAAAAGTCATAGACCTTCCCACCTCACAATAGCCTCAAACTATAAAACCTAGAAACTAAAAACAAACTTAACCAAGACGAATACCAAAGATCTCCTACAAACAAAAACTTTTTCTACACTTTAACGAAAGAAATTGAAGAAGAAAACATAAGATGGAAAAACCTCCCATGCCATGGATTATAGGAAAATGTTAACAATGTAAAAATTTCATTTTAAACCAGAAATTCTTTGTATAGATTGAATAAATAATGCAAATTACCCATCATATCCCCAATAGTTTGTTCACAGGCTTGGAAAGAAAGTCCTTAAATTCACTTGAAAAAACAAAAGACCCCAAAAAAAAAATCACAAAAAATACCCACGCGACAACCCAACACGACCACACAGTCCGAAATAGCCAAAACAACCTGAGTGAAAAGAGCTGAGCACAGGGGGGCACTCTGTACCAACTTCCAAACTATACGACAAAGAGGTTTAGTCATAAAAACAACCTGGTCGAATTGTTTTAAAGGCACAAAAACAAGACCTGTTGACCAAATACAGACGAAACCAAAGAGTCGAAACCTGAGCACAATAAATTCAGTGATCTCAAGGTGAGACAAGGAGACTAAGAAGACACAATGGAGAAAGGAACGCAGCATCTTCAGCAGTGGTGTTGGCAAAACTGGAATTAAACCACTTTGTTGAAGAATGAAATTAAACCTCTACCTCTCACCCTGTACAAGAGTCAAACCTCGCCAGAGCGGTGACAACCAGTCCTACAACTTGCCTCGAAAACCCCCAAAACGCGGACAAGCGGCGAGTTAGCAAAAGAAAAAGCTTGCCAGCAGAGCTACAAGACATAAGGCGATAGGAACAAAGACGTTCCAAATCAGACAGCAGCGGCAACAAGAATTAAGGTCGAAAAGTGACAAATGGGACCTCAAAAAAAATTAAAAAAAAAAAAAAAAAAAAAAAAAAAAAAAAAAAAAAAAAAAAAAAAAAAAAAAAAAACAAACAACAAAAAAAAAAACACCACGGGAAAAACGCCCACAGATTGGGAGGAAACCTTCAACGCAGAAACACCTGACAAAGCACTAATTTCCAAACTATATAAACTACTCAAAAAAAAAAAAAAAAAAAAAAAAAAAAAAAAAACAAAGAAAAACAGAAAAACACAAAATGAACCCCCTATCAATAACGATTTGAAGCAAACAAACGCGCCTAGACACAGAGTAACTATCAAAACGATGAGGAAAGATTAGGCAGATGGCATCCTTGAGAAACACATTAAGAAGTGTCCGCAACATCACTAATCTTAAGGAAATGCAATCAAAACCAGTGTTAAGATATCATCTTACTCCAGAAAGACTGGCTAGGAGACAAGAAACAAATGATACCAAGTACTGGAAACACGCGACTTGATGTGAGGGAAAGGGGAACACTCACACTGCTGGTGGGAATTAAACTCATACAACCACTAATGGAAACAGTGGGGTGTGGAGAAGCCTCAGAAGACTTGGAATGAACTTGCTACGCTCGACCCAGCCATACACTCCTAGGCTGTACCCTCAAGACTCACACTACCGCACAGAGATACATGCCACAGCCATGTTTATTTCAGCTCGCTTCAAAACAGCAAGGAGCTGGAACCAAGACAAATAGCCCTCAACCAAGCAGTAGATAGAGAAAATATGGCACATCTACACAATGGAGTTCTATGGCAGCAGTAAAGAAAGACATCATGAGGCTTTGCAGAAAATGGCTGGATCTAGAGGAACATCATGCTAAGTGAAGTTGACACAGTCCCACCAAACACACACAAAAAAAACCAAAATGCGTAACGAAAACTGAGTATCACCTCATCCTGTCCGGGAATGCTAGTCCACCAGCCGAGTTACCTAGTTGTAAGTATTTCCTGTGCATGGCCCCATTGAGCTTTTTGTCCAAGTATTTGGGAGTGATTCATATTGAAAACAACAACAGCACAAACAGAAAGGACTGCGAATCAAAAAACTGACTGGAACGATTAATTTGGTCAAAACAGTCAAATTGCACATGGAGAATATTGAGAAAGACTGAGAAAGAGATGAAAAGCACGTTTGACAGAATGCATGGCTCTGGTGGGGTGGGGGGATGGTGGACATGGTCTTAGAGTTGATACAAAATTATAAGATATATAATATAGTAGTATATAGATACTATATATATAACACGAAGATGCTGAATATGCTGGAGAGATGGCCTAGTGGTTAAGAGCTCTGACTGCTCTTGCAGAGGACCGGGTTCAATCCCCATCACCTGCATTGGCAAGCTGAGAAACCGTCTTTCAGCTTCAGACTTCCAGGAGAAACTTCCAGTTCCAGGGGAGTCCGAGACCCTCTTCTGACCTCCGCGGTATTGCACGAACGGTGCACCGATCTACATTGCAAGACAGTTCATTCATACACATACAAAAAATAAATAAAAAAATTTAACAATATAATATAAATATTAAAAACACTTCCCCTCTGTATGTTTGCAGTTTAAAATGGTACTTTGAAAATACCTATATTTATATAGGAGAGGTTATTTCAGTTAAAGATTTAATAAAAAAAATTACTTCTATGCCAGGTGTGGTGGCACCCTTGCCCTCTTAATCCTAGCCACTTGGGCGGCAGAGGCGGTGGATCTTTGTGAGTTCCGGCCAGACTGGTCTACAGAGTAATTTCTAGGACAGCTGAGGCTAGGGAGGACCCTGTCTTGAAAAGACCAAAAAAAAAATCTATATTAATTCTACCAACATATGAGCACTGTAGGCCTCATCTCCTCGTGTCTTCCTCTATCTCTTTCTTTAAAGTTTTAAATTTCCATTGTAGAAATCTTTGCTGGAGTAAAGATGGGAAGACAGTATCAAATGTCTTCACTTTTCTTTGATGTCCAGTGATCTTGTGCAACCAGATGTCAGACAGCAAAAGTTACTCTCATTTATTGAGTCACAGAACATTCTTGACCCTGATATTGGAAACCTGGTTAATGTCCTAGGAGGAGCCGAGGGAGAGCATACATGTTCTCTGCATTTGACCATCACTTCACAATTACTATGCAGGAGAAAGACAATTATTATACTGTCCTAACAGAAACTGAATTTTAAAAATTAGAATTATCTTTTTTACTCCACAAGACCCTATGCATCAGTGTTGTCTATGTCAACCTCTGCCCATGCTATCTGAACCCACAGCACACCATTTTGTTTTTAATATACTGTGCAGTCTCTGAAGCCATGTGCTCTGGGTCCCCTTGATGACAGAGCTGTCCCTAGGCTTTCATTTCTAACTATCCAGAAGGAACCTTCATTTCTTTATCTTTTTTTTGCTTTAATTTTTTAAATTATTATTTATTTATACATATATTTTTTTATCAAACTCTAGACCAACCCGTGTCCCCCCATCCTCCCACCCCTCCAGAGCTCATGCATTCTGCCAAACATGCTATTCATCTCTTTCTCAGTCTTTCTCAATATTCTCCATGGGGAAGTTGACTGTTTTTAGCAGAAGTTCACTGTTTCAGTCAGGAACCTTCATTTCTTTACAGTCAACAAAGACAAAGTTCTGTTTCCATATCATGGTGAGAGGGGAGCACTGGATGTGATCAGGTAAGAGGGCACTGAGCTGGGAGCCCCTTATCCTATAATCTCCCAGTTCCAGAATTTGAGGGTTCCTGAAACTCTCTTTAGGAGAAATTGGAGAGGCACAAGACATAAATGATTTAATAATTCAAATAATTCAATGCCTTTTAGGTTCAGGTTATTAAACCGACTGAGTATCTGACACCATGAGAAAGAATTCAAATTAATCTGTGATAACAGGCAAAAAGTGAAGAGGGTTTTCAAGGGGGAGCCCAGGAGACTGAACAATTGCTTCATGTGACTACTGAGAAAGTTGCTAGCACTCATATAGCAATGATGGAGAGAACTGAATTTGGAGAACTGAGAAACGAACTTGGTGACCCATTTCTTCTCCGAGTGTCTAGAAGTATCTACCATGTTGAAGGCATTCTTGTTGATCTGTAGTTTGTGAAGGTTTCTCATTTCACCCACATTGTAAAGCACAAAATATATCAGGGTGAACAAATTCCACCCTATGTTTAGTTCCAACTCCTTGATGTACTGTGGCTGGAAGATTGTCAAGATCTTCCTGACACTGGCAAAATCTCTATCTTTGGACAGCACAGCTGTAGGGAACTTCCATTCTCCTGGGCCCACTGAAAGAATATTGATTTATATTCATTGAGATAGAAACTGAGGTCCAAAACAAAAACAAAAACAAAAACAAAAACAAACAAAAAAGCCGGGCGTGGTGGCGCATGCCTTTAATCCTAGCACTCGGGAGGTAGAGGCAGGCAGATCTCTGTGAGTTCAAGGCCAGCCTGGTCTACAGAGTGAGTTCCAGGCCAGCTGGGACTTAAAGGAAGACCCTGTCTCAAAAACAAACAAACAAAAAAAAGTGAGGTCAAAGTAAGCCAACACCTTCAAATGCCTCCTGGATGGATATCTAGGAAAGTCCTTCACTAGTTGCTTTTCACAGCCTGTGCTGAGGAATCATTGAATCTGTGTTCATGAAGGATATGGGGCAAAAGTTTGCAAGTGTGTGAATGTACGCGCACACACGCTAGCGCATGCATATGTGTGTGTGTGTGTGTGTGTGTGTGTGTGTGTGTGTTTTCCTTATTAGAATGATACTGGTTCACCTGATGACCATAAAGACAGAGTAATCTATCTGGTCAATTTGTGCCTGGAAAAATACTCAAGAAAGTCTAAGACAAAATAAAATGAATACATAAATCAAAGAAACAATGATACTGGTTCATAGAAGGGATTTGAGACAGCGCTCTCTGTTTTTATCTTTTTGAATAATTTAAGAAGTATTCATAGTCGAACTTCTCTGAATGTCTGATATAATTCTGCTTTGAATTCATCTGGGTCTGGGCTTTTTTTTAGTCTAGAGATTCTGTATTAATGTTTCAATGTCCTTATTTGTTATGAGTTTGTTTAAGCTGTTGATCTCTTGGTTTAACTTTGGTGTTTTACATGAATTTAGAAACATCTATTTCTTTTAGATTTTCAAATTTAATAGAGTATAGGTTTTGAAGTATTCCCTTATAATGTTCTAGACTTTTTTGTTGTCTGTTGTAATGTTTCCACGTTCATCTCTGATTTTATTAACTGGATTTGTCTTTCTTTTGGTTAACTGGGATAAGGGTCTGTCTATCTTATTTAACTTCTTAGCCAGGTGTGGTGGTACACCCCTTTAATCCCAGCACTCGGGAGGCAGAGGCAGGCAGATTTCTGTGAGTTCAAGGCCAGCCTGGGCTACAAAGTGAGTTCCAGGACAGTTGGGGCTATAGTGAGACCCTGTCTCAAAAAGACCAAAAAAAAAAACTTTTTAAAGAATCAGATTTTAGAGTCATTGATTTTTTGTATTTTTTCTTTGTTTCCATTTCATTAATTTCTGCTCTGATTTTTGTTAGTTCTCAAATAACAGGTTTTGGTATGTTTTGTCCTTGACTTTCCAGACTCTTTAATTGTACTGTTAAGTCACTTATATTTGCTCTTTCTGATTTTTTAATGTAGTCACTTAGAGCTATACACCTCCCTCTTAGAACAGCTTTTATTTTTTTAATATTTATTTATTTATTTTTATGTGTATGAATGTACTGTCTGCATGTAGGTCTGTGCACCCGTGTCGTGCAATGCCGCAGAGGTCAGAAGAGGGTGTCAGATTCCCCTGGAACTGGAGTCAAAGACGGTTCTCAGCCACCATGTGGGTGCTGGGGATCGAACTCGGGTCCTCTGCAAGAGCAGTCAGTGCTCTTAACTGCTAGGCCATCTCTCCAGCCCCAGAACTACTTTTAAAGTGTCCTAGAGGTTTTGTTGTATTATCATTTTCTAGTTCCAGGAATACTTTTCTTTCTTTTTTTTCTATCCCCTTCCTCTTTCTGACAATCCCCCTTCTGTCCTTTTATTGCCTTTTTCCCCCTTCCTTCCCTGCTTCCTCCTTTCTTCCTTCCTCTTATTTCATTCTTAATATTTTATTTGATCCATTCATCATTCAGGAGTTTGTTGTTTAGCCTCAATGAGTTTGTATATCTACTAGAGCTTCTTTTCTTGTTGCTTAATAGCACTGTGGTCTGATAGAATATATGGAACTATTGGGGCTGGAGAGATGGCCTAGCGGTTAAGAGCGCCGACTGCCCTTGCAGAGGACCGGGGTTCGATCCCCAGCACCCACATGGTGGCTGAGAACCGTCTGAAACTCCAATTCCAGGAGAACTCCAGCTCCAGGGGAATCCGACACCCACTTCTGACCTCCGCGGCATTGCACGATACGGGTGCACAGACTTGCATGCAGACAGTACATTCGTACACATACAGAAATAAATAAAAATAAAAAAAATAAATAGAATATATGGAACTACTTTAATTTTCTTGCATTTGTTGAGGTTTGTTTTATGTCCCAGTATGTGGTCAATTTTAGTGAAACTTACATGAGCTACTGCACAGAAAGTGTATTCTTTGGTGCTTAGATGGAATATTCTGTAGATAGTTGTTAGGTCCATTTGATGTAAGATACCACTTAATTTAGATGTCCCTCTGTTTATTCTTTGTTCAGTTGAACTTTCTATTATAGATGAGGGGTATTGAGGTCACTTACTATTACTGTGTTGGGTTTAATCTGTATTTTATAGAACTGTAGTATTGATGTTATGAAATTATGTGCACCATAGGTTTGGTGCATATATGTTGATGATTATAATATCTTCTTGGTCAACTGTTCCTTTGATCAGAATAAAGTGACCCTCTTTATATCTTCTGATTAGTTTTAATTTTAAGTCTATTTTGTTGTTTATTAGCATTGCAATACCTGTTTTCTTCTTAGTGCCATTTGCTTGGAATATTTTTCTCCATCCTTGCAACCTCAGGTAGTGCCTATCCTTGAAGGTGAGATGAGTTTCTTGAAGACAACAAAAAGATGGATTTGGTTTCTTTTTTTTTTTTCAGTATTTTTGAGACTGCCTCTCCTTTTAGTCCCAGCTGGCCTGGAGGTTGCTATGTAGACTGGCTGGACTTGAACTCAGAGATCCATTGCTTGTCTCTGCCTCCAGAGTGCTGGGATTAAAGGTATGCACCACCACGCCCAGTAGATTTGGTTTATTTTTATTTATTATTTTTTTATATGTATGAGTGTACTGTCTGCATGTAGCTTGGTGCATCCATGTCGTGTAATGCTGCGGAGGTCAGAAGATGGTGTTGGATTCCCCTGGAACTGGAGTTAAAGATGGTTCTTAGCTGACATGAGGGTGCTGGGAATCGAACCTGGGTCCTCTGCAAGAGCAGTCAGTGCTCTTGACCACTGAGCCATCTCTCCAGCCCCAGATTTGGTTTCTTAATTTAGCCCACTCGCCTGTTAGCCTGTGTCTTTTGACTGGGGAGTGGAGGCCATTGATATTTAGATGTATTAGTGAAAGATGTGTATTTGTTGCTGTCATTTTAATTTGTTTCAATTCTTGGTCCTATTTTGTGTTTCTGTAATTATACCTTTGTTTATTTTCTTTCTATAACTTCTTGGGTATAGTCATTCCTATCTTTTAATCTTTGCATTGCTTTGAGCATTCTTTGTAGGGTTGATTTGGTGGACATGAATTCTTTCAGGCTATACATGTCATGGAAAATTTTTCATTCCCCTTTGACTATGGCAGATAGTTTTGCTGGGTAAATATTCTGTGTTGACATCTATGATCATTTAGAACTTGTTATACTTCAGTCTAGGTTCTCCTTGCATGCATAGTTTGTGTTGAAGTCAGCTGTAGTTCTGATTGGATTTCCTTTATATGTAACTTGTATTTTTCTCTAGCAGCTTTCAGTAACCTCTTTGTTCTGTACATTTAGTGTTTTTACTCTGATATGTCTTGGGGAGTTTCTGTTCTGGTTCTGTGTAATTTGTGTTCTATATGCTTTTAGAATCTGTATGGGTAGGTCTTTCCTTAATTTAGGGAAGGTTTCTTCTATGACCATGTTGAAGGCCTGGTCAATACCATTGACCTGAGATTCTTCTCTTTCCTGTACACCTATGATGTATATATTTGGTCTTTTCATGATGTCCCATATTTCCAGTGTATTCTGTGTGTGTGTGTGTGTGTGTGTGTGTGTGTGTGTGTGTGTGTGTGTGTTTGTGTGTGTGTGTGTGTTTTAATGTTCATGGTCTTTGCCTGTCATCCAGTCTTGGTATCTATTTTCCATTTTAACCAATCTGCTGGTAATGCTTTCTCCTCTTGTTTCAAGTTGACTTACTGAAATTTTCAAGTTTATCTTAATTTCAGCTTGGATTTTCTCCAATATTTCTCTTTTTGTGAATTCACTTTCCAAGTCCTGAATTGTTTTTATTTCTTTAAGCCATATATTTGTATTTTATTGAGCTCCCATCACATGCTTATGCCTATATTTTGAGTTGTTTGCCTTTGTGTTCTTTAAGTTATTTGACCATATTTATGATTTTTTTAAAAATTCTGTATCATGGTCTTCCGTGGGGTGATTCTCATTATAGTGCACTTCTGTAGGACTCATGGGTCTTGGAGTGATCATATTCTCTTTTTTTTTCATATTATTTGCATTTCGTTTTGTTATTTGAGGATATGGATGTCTTTTGTTGGTTGGGTGTTCAATAGGAAATTCTATTGTGCCTTTGTTTATCTGAAGTTTTGTTCCTTTTATATTGTTCATGTACTTTGATTATTTTATGCTCATTTATGAAAAATTGGTGTGTGCCCCAGATTTTCACAGTGTAGTATGTAGGTCTTTGGTAGGCAGATCAAGAGGGGATCCAAGAGAGAGACAGGGAAGCGGCCTGTGGAAGGTTCAAACAAAGAAGGTGGAGAATTGAGCTAGTCTGGGTACAAAAGATCATGATGTAGTAAGCTGGACTAAAAGGGTGGTCCATAGATCTGGGGCAGAAAGAGCTGGAGTGGTCCTAGGCCCAAGGCTAGAGGGAAGATCCATTGTGGGAGATAAGAGATAGGTTGTAGAGAAATCAAGGTGAAGTGAGGAGGATCTGACTTAACAGGGAGGTAAGAAGTTCTAAGGCAAGCAGATCAGGAGGCCAGGGATTAGTTGGGAGTGGAGACAGCCTGTGGAGTCTCTAACAAACTACACAAGAGGGTTAAACTAGTCTGGACTAGGAAGCTAGTCTAGGGATTTGTGGTGGAAGAGCAAGATCTGGCCTGGTCCAAGATTAGAAGGGGGACTCAGTGTAAGGTGTGACCTTTTATGATACTTAAAAAAAATGAAATAAATATTAGAAGTAATGTATGCAGAACTGTGGGATTGATGACATAACACACTTCCTCAGTCACCTACTTTAGTGCCACTACTCAATTTTTCATAAATGTAAAAGAACAAATTTTCATTAGGTATATTCTACATCCAAGATTCTTTGCTTAGATAGTCACGTACATTAATTATCAGGACCAACTCATGATATTATCATCCCTATTACCTAACATTTATAGCTAGTTGTCTCCAGAGGCTTTATTCAATTCTTATTCAATTCGTATGTATGCTAGGGCAAACATTGTATGAACTTAATTACATCCCTAGCCCAGAACCTCTATTCTTAACCATTATACTATTTTACACTACTTACAGGAGTCTGCCACACTTCTTGGAAAAAAAATGAACAAACACAGAAGAAACTCAGCTGTCTCCTTCTTGGATCCAGAAGTAAGACATATTTTCCTGCCTGGCAGCACCAGGGAGACCAGCAGAACATGGAGACCCCTAGAGGCACCCAAGGGCCTATTCTTTGAAAGGATAAACAAGATAGATAGACCTGTAGCCCAGTTGACAAAAAAAAACAAAAAATATATATATATAATATATATTATATATATATAAAGAGCACCTCCTAGAGATGAAAAGGAAATATCATAAAAGATAATGAAAAGATCCAGACAATTATATGGAAATACTTTAAAAATGTATACTCTCACATCTGAAGACTTTTGGAAAAAAATGTATACTTTACTAAGTTTGAAAACCCAAGCGAAATGGATGAATATCTGAAAGCATGGAAAGCAACAAAGCTTAACCAAGAAGAGATCGATATCTTAAACAGACCCATAACATATGAGGAAATTGTAATTGTAATAGAAAACCTCCCAACTAAAAAAAGTTCAGGCCCAGATGGATTTACAGCGGGATTCTACCAGACATTTAAAGAGGACCTACAACCATTCAAATTATTGAAAAGGATAGAAACAGAGAGAAATCTCAAAAATTCTTTCTTTGAAACCAGAATCAGTGTAATAGCAAAACCAGGCAAAGACACAACGAAAAAAGAGGACTATAGACTTATCTCATTAATGAACATAAATGCAAAAATTCTCAACAAAATGCTTGCAAACCACATACAGACCCCACATCAAAAAGACCATCCAACATGACCAAGTTGGATTTATACCAGAGAGACAGGGATGATTCAACATACACAAATCAATAAATTTCACATAGTACATAAATGGACTGAAAGACAAAAACCACGTGGTCATCTCAATTGATGCAAAATTCAACATGCCTTCATGTTTAAAGTCTTAGAGGGAATTGTAGTAGAAGGAACATTCCTCAATATAATAAAATCCATATACATCAAACCCACAGCAAACATCATTCTAAATGGGGAAAATCATCAGAAGCATTCCCCTTAAAGTCAGGAACCCAGAAAGGCTGCCCCTTGTCTCCACTCCTTTTCTATATAATGCTGAAATGCTAGAGCAATAAGGCAAGAAAAGGAAATGAAATGAGTACTAATTGGAAAAGAGGAGGTCAAACTATCCCTTTTTGCAGATGGCATGATAGTTTACCTAAGGGATGCCAAAAACTCCACCAGAAAACTCCTAGAAACCATCAACAGATTCAGTAAAGTGGTGGGATACAAAATTAACCTATAAAAATCAGTAGCCTTTCTTTATTTCAATAATAAGCAATTGGAGAAGGAATACAAGGAGATCTTCCCATTCCCAGTAGCTTCAAAAAAATATATATTGGAACAAACCCGACCAAAGTCTCTAATGATCTCTACAATGAAAATTTTAAATCTTTGAAGAAGAAAATTGAAGAAGACCCCAGAAGATGGAAGGACCTCCCATACTCACAAATTGAAGGAATTAATATAGTAAAAATGACCATCCTACCAAAAGTAATATACAACTCAATGTAATCCCAATTAAATTCCCCCATGAGCTTCTTCACAGACTTAGAAACAAAATCCTAAAATTCATATGGAAAAACAAAAGACGGTGGATAGCCAAAGCAACGCTGAGCAAAAAGAGCAATGTAGTGGAGATTATTGTACCAGACTTCACACTATATTACAGAGCTATAGTCATAAAAGCAGACCTATAGGTAAAAACCAGACCTATAGATCATAGGAACAAAATTGAAGATCCAAAGTTGAGTACATGCAATTTCAGTCACCTCATATTTGAAAAGGCCAAGAAGACTCAATGGAAGAAAGATAACATCTTCAGCAAATGGTGTTGGCAAAACTGGATTGCCACTTGTAGAATAATTAAACTAGCCCCCTACCTTTCACCCTGTACAAAAATCAACTCCAAATTGATCAAAGACTTCAATGTGAAACTCGAAACTCTGAAAATGATAGAAGAAAATGTTCACAGTAATCTGCAAGACACAGGTGTAGGAAAAGACTTTCTGAATCAGACAGTAGCTGCGCAGGAAATAATGTCAACAATTGACAAGTGAGACCTTATTAAATTCAAAAGCTTCTGTACAGTGAAAGAAACAATCAAAGAAGCGAAGAGAAAACCCACAGAGTGGGAGGAAACCTTCACCAGTGATACATCTGACAGAGCATTAACATCCAGAGTATAAAAATTACTCAAAAAAGAAAGAAGCAAGAAAAATGACTCAATCAAAAGATGGAATAAAGAGCTAAACAGAGACGTCACAAATGAAGAAGCAAAAATGTCTGAGAAACATCTTAATGAGTGTTCAACATCATTAATAATTAAGGAAATGCAAATTAAAACCACTTTAAGATTTCAACTTACCCTGGTAAGCCGGGCTATGATCAAGAAAACAAAAGATACCAAATGCTGGAGAGGCTGTGGAGAAAGGGGAACACTCTTTCATTACTAGTGATGGGAATGCATACTCGTGCAACACCTATGGAAATCAGTGTGGAGAACTCTTAAATGACTCACAATTAACCTATCACTTTTTCCAGTCATACCACTCCTGAGTATGTATCACACAAGGCTCCTCCTATTGCAGAGATACGTGCCTGACCATGTTTATTGCAACTCTCTTCACAGTAATGAAAATCTGGAAGCAAACTAAGTGTCTTTCAACTGATAAGTGGATAAAGAAAAAGCGGTACAGCTACAGAATAGAATTTTATGCAGTGGTAAAGAATGATGACATCATGAAATTTGCAGGTAAATGGATAAAACCAGAAGCCATTATGCTAAGTGAAGTAACACAGTTCCGGAGAAACAAATGATATGTGGTGCCCCTCATTTATGGATCCTAGCACCAAATCCTCATTTGTAAAGCAAACTGAGTAATTTTTTCTTATTGTATTATTAAATATAATACCTGATGTTACTCTAAAAAAGTACATTAAAACAAAAATCAACTTGCTATGTAATGTTGGAATGTAAAGTAATATTTCTTTTTACCTGCATACAACTCTATTGTCAAAATGTGAATCCCTAAACATGTTTTGGAATTAACATATAGTTTATATTTTCAGATTTCATAATTTTGATATATGTATGGGGTGTATATATGCATATTTTGGAGCAATACAAATTAAAGGGAGCAACATCAACAAAAAAGACTGGTTCAAATAAGATAACATGAGACAGATGAGTTAGAGTTCTTGGAATTTTTTTTAGCTCTGAGATTCTAAGTTTTTTTTCAAATTAATTTATTCTATTTTATGTGTATGAGTATTATGTCTGCATGTGTGTAGGTGCACCTGGGTTATGCAATGCTCAAGGAGGACAGAAGAGGGCATCAGATCCCATGGAACTGGAGTTACAGATGGTTGTTAACAGCTAACTACATGGGTGGTAGGATTCCAACCCAGGACTTCTGCAAGAACAGCTAGTACTAACCATTGAGCCATCTCTGCAGCCCCAGATTCTAAGTTTTTACTTTTAAATGCGCACACAAAAATTCTAGAGTTACTCAACAGCACAATCAGTAGAGAAGGCTTTTGCCAAGCATGCTGTGGAGATTGGGTTTGATATCGTGGTTTGTTTTATTAAGCATCATAAAATCACTTTGACAAGCCTGTTTTAGCACATCATCATGACCCCATTCTAAAAAGAAGATGTTGACAGAAAGCTCTGTGGTCATTTCCCTGTTTCTGTTCTCTTGGTAATGGGAATGGGTAAAGGTTTCCGTCAACAAGCATAGAAAGTTTCTATAGTTTTGGCTCTTTGGTGGCTACAATAAAGACAAAGAATGGGAACAGACACTCGGTAAAGTCCAGGAGTTGATACCTGGGTTTTTCCCATACTAAATCTACTAAGAAAACTCTCTTTACCCCACCCCATTTCTTGAGGCAGCAATGATAGTGAAAGCTGAGTCTGAATACTCCTTCCATCCATCTTGGAAGTCTTAGGAAAGAGTAGTGAGGCATCAGAGCTGGCTAAGGTACCTTTCAGAATAATTGAAAGGTGCCATTGACATGGTATCCTTTGTACCTTTCAACAAATGCAACTGTGAAAGTATATTCTCCCCCTCACATTCCTCTCTACAAAACCAGGCTCTTTCCAATTGATCAAAGGTCTTTGTTCCTCTACAGGAAAAATTTCAAGTAATTGTTCTGTGGTCCGTTTCTCCTGTGCCCATGTGAAAAAATCATCATAGATTTTCCTACCATGGGAATGCCTCACTGCTTAAAACAGATGTTAATGGTAATTTGATTACAATGAAATATCAGGAAAGCAAAAATGACTGTGGGAAAGTGTCCACACTCCTTGGGGTTAGAAAAATAGAACCATGGTGCATTGACACACTTGGAGAACTGATGTCAAAATGCTTTCCTGAGTGGTCTGTGCATGTGAAACAGACATGTAAGTCAATTCCAATAGCTTCTACACTTGAGGGAAATTTTCCTAAACAACTGATTTTAAGGATGAACTCACACAGGGGCATTTGGGGACACAAGCTTGACTTGATAGACCTTAACATATAAAACAGAAGGCATGAAAGTCAGTGAGGGACTATGGGGGGTGCATATAGAGGAGGGGATCAAAAGATGATTAAGACACATGAAATTCATAAAAGTTCAATGAAAATATATGCTGTAACAAAAAAAGAATGGTTCAAAGAACTGACTAAAACAGTAAACTCCTCCCCAGAACAGTAAATTTCTGCATGAAAAAATTTTAAATAGACTGAGAAAAAGATGCAACACATGTATGGCAGAATGTATGACCTCTGGTGGGGTGGGGAGCAGGGAAGGGGAAATGGGTCTAAATATGATTAAGAAATCTTATACGAAATTCACAAAACTTCAATAAAAAAAGAAATAATTTCCTATTAGGGAGACATTCAAGTGGGCTGAGCAGTGCTATAGTATTCCGTACTGAAGCCCGATGCAAGGGGAAAATTTAGTTATATTCACCTTATCTTTATTTAAAATTTTAATGTTTCATTAGTGGTAAAATTTTATGTTAACTTTCTATTTTAGTTTTTGAGACAGGGTCTCTTACAGCTAGTGCTGTCCTTGAATTCTCCATATAGCTAAGAATGACATTGAACTTCTAATCCTCCTCCCATCACCTCCAAACTTCTGGGATTATGGCCTTCTGTTACTATACCCAGAATTTTAATATATTTTAATACTATTTAAACTTAATTATTGAGTTTTTGGCTCTACCTTAAATTTTTCCCCTAAGGCAAGATCTTCACTTCCTTGAGCTTCATCTCACCACTGGTACTAATTAGAGCAGAAAGGAAGAAAACCCTTTACTGCGTTGTTCTGTCTCAATCTGCTCTTCCAATGGCAATAGACCACCCAATTCCTAATCAACCAGATTCCAGTGATATCTAATTTTCTAAAATAGCTGTGATGGCTTCCCTAGTTATCAGAACATATCTTTGTTAATTTAGAAAGAAACTCTGAGGGCTTCGATTTCAACTATTTTACGTCCAGATTAGTAAACTTGCCTTCAGAACAAGTACTCTATAGCCCGAGAGAGAGTCCAAAGTTTCTTCCAAGAATCAGAGATGAAAGTGAAGGAGAGGGTCCACTACATCATTCAAGGCCGGGCCTAGAATTCAGGATTCCTGGCTCCCTCTTCAGTACTCTTTGTATGGTTCTGCCAGGAGAGGTTCATTTGGTTTCCCACCATGGTCAGGTTGGAGATGGAAAGCCCTATGTACCTGATTCCAAAACACAAATTCAGAGCTTTATTCTATATTGCTGGGTGAGGAAAACATCTCCTACGCAAACGTTTTTAGACTGTGGGAAAATGCTGTTTATCTGTTTCTAAAGCCCACAGTGAGCTAGAGAAATTCTAGAACTTTTAACATTGTCACAACAAATGCATGACTTCTGGCTTTGAAAGCCTTATCAGGTAAAACTCTGTAGTACAAAGTCAGGCGGTGACTGAGAAGAACAGCTTCTAGTACTTCTGCTCTCCTGGAAAAATGAAAATGGTGCATTATCTTCCAGGTCCCTGGACTCCCTTCTCTCTGCCATCTGCATAAGGAAATGAATGTGTCTCTCATATCTGAACATTTCTCCAATTCCAGACAGTCTCCATTAAAAAATGTTGAACTCATAATCCACTCACCTTATCTTTCTTATTGCTAGGATTATAGATGTTTGCTGTGATGCCTGGCTTATGCCAATCATTTTATTAAAAATTTCATTAGTAGCTAGGTATGGTTACACACAGCTTTAATCCCAGCACTGGGGAGAGAAACCCAGGTTTCTATGAGTTAGTTGGCAGCCATCCAGGGTTCCCTTATCTAAAAAATTCATAGAATATATTTGAATCTAGAATTTGTATAAAGTCATGAGCTTCATTATTTATTTCTGTTCTTTCTTTTTTTTTTTTTTTTTTTTTGGTCTTTTTGAAACAGGGTCTCCCTTTAGTCCCAGCTGGCCCAGCACTCGCTATGTAGATCAGGCTGACCTTGAACTCACAGAGATCCGCCTGCCTCTGCCTCTTTAGTGCTGGGATTAAAGGCGTGCACCACCATGTCCTGCAATGTCATTTTTATTTACCATACTAGTGTAACAAATTCCTCTCCTATCCTTTCTTCCCCTCACCCCCTTCCTTTTGAGAAATAGCTTTTCAGTTTCCTTTTTACTTTCATTCTATAAATATCTCCAAGATCTCAAGATTTAACAAAATGATTATCGCACTGATACATGTTGAAACTCTCCAATGTGACATAAGGATTGTTTCAAGCCTAATAGAATTCTTGTCTTTTCATATTATTTGAGGTTTTGCTAGAGTATCTACTATCTAATCTACTTACTGTTTCCTAAGTCATTTTGATGATTCTTTGCTCCATATTTTACTGTTGCCCTGTCTTGGCCTGGCAAGAGACATTCAACATAATATCTTTCATCTTTCCCATTGTTTCAGAAATACAGATTTTTTTTGAAAGAGTGCCTGCTTTGGAATTCAGAATCTGGTTCCATTTTTTATTTTCTAATCAGACTAAGTACTCCCTAATTTGCCATCAAGCTTTTCTATTTAAGGATGTACTGTACTACTGAGTCTTCATTGGCTTATTGGTCTCCTCTGATTAGGGTGTGGACATTTTGAAAGTAAAGACTTTCAAAATGCCCATCCTATATATCATCTTTATGAATTTACAGCCTCTTAAAACCTATCATTTGCTATTTTCTTAGAAATTTTATGTCATTTACAATTTAGACACTGTGGTAGTTTGAATAAGAATGTCTCCCAGAGGCTCCAAGTATTTTGCCATTTTGTCTCCAGTTGGTGGCACTGTTTTGGGTGGTCTTACACAGTGTGGCCCTGGGGAAACATGTCACTGGGGGTCAGCTTAGATACTTCTTAAGCCTTGTCAGATTTTCCAGTTGCTCTTTGTTTCTTGTGCCTGCTCGAAAATGTGAGTATTCCACTTTCTGCTCCAGCTACCTTCTGCCACCATGCATCCCCACCATGACAGACTCTAATTCCTCTGGAACAGTAGGCATAAATAAACTCTTCCTCCTACTAAAAATATTCTATATCCATGTCTATGTCTTGGAACAGTCACTGTTTTCTGAATTTATAAGTAAATGAACAAGCAAACATGTTGAATAACTTAGTGAAAATCATTTCAATTTCCCAATAATCAAAGATTATTATCACCACAACTTTTTGGAGGTACAGTAAAATAGAAAATTAACAATACTCATGAAACTTTAAAGAAAGAAGAACAATGGTTCCCAAGAACTATGGGACTAGGACTCTAAAGGGAGAGGAAGGAATTTGGGGAGTAGTGAAAATGTTCTATATCACAAGGAGATTGATCATTACTTGACTACATACATTTATCAAAGTATCTATTATATACTTAATTTGGTGAATTATTGTATGTAAATTTCATCATGGATTTTTTTCAAAATGGTCTAGATTCTTAGAACAAACAGAGCTTTGAAATCAAAGATATGAAGGTATTCCAAGTATGTTTTAAAAAATAGAACAAACAGAAATTTCCATGTCCAATGTTCAAGTAACTAGGTTCCAATTCTGATTTTTGGCAATAGCCATCTTAGGTAAGTTTTGCATCTTCTGGTGCCTCTGTTACATAGGTACAATGATATCTATCTTGCCTTTATGGAGTATGAGATAATACTGAGATTATATAAGTAGCTATATTTTTATTTTTTAAAAATATATTATTTTTTATGCGTATGAGTGTACTGTCTGCATGTAGTTTGGTGCACCTGTGTTGTGCAATGCCACGGAGGTCAGAAGAGGGTGTCGGATTCCCCTGGAACTGGAGTTAAAGATGGTTCTTAGCTGCCATGTGGGTGCTGGGAATCGAACCCAGGTCCTCCGCAAGAGCAGTTGGTGCTCTTAACTGCTGAGCCATATCTCCAGCCCCTAGGATGTCTTCTTTGTAAGCTGAACAACAACCTGCATCATCTGAGTGTCAGATTCACCTTTGGAACTAACTGGAAACTGGGAGACCCAAAGGCTTTAGTATCCCACAATAGTGGGGGAAGACAAAACCATCTTCTGATAACCTCTGTGGAAGAGTCCTAGGATCCAGTAAAGGCAGTAACAGGTGTGAGAAAGCAGAGACTGGAAAATGAAACAGGATGAACTTGGTGACAGGACAGTGAGGAGCAGACCACCTGGAGGAGACCACATCTTCTTGCTAAAATGTATAGATATGTACCACCAAATATGAATGGAACAGTAGAAAAGATGTGTTTAAAGGGCCTCATAGCAGAACAGCTCTTTTCTCAGGTAATCAAATCAGAAAAAGGAATATTATTGAATTTGAAAAAAATGCACTCTTACCTTAATGTTGAGGATGAAGGTTTACTCAGACACAGTTCATTGCCCATTTCACAATCTCTGCCCATAGGATAAATCTTTTGGAGAGGCACTAATGAAGTGAAAATATCCTCAGTGGTCTGCACATTTGCAATCGTGTCCACTAATGAACTAATGAAGGCAATATGATGAATGTGTATTGGAATATTAGTCAGCTCTAAAATGATGAAAATCCTGTGACAACATAGATGAAATGGGAGGACATGAAGTTAAGTGAAATCTTATTCATATGAGGAATTGTATGCTTCAAAAATTATGCCGCATACCATGAATGCATGCAATTTTGGCTGCCAATTTGAAAAAGNATTCCCCTGGAACTGGAGTTAAAGATGGTTCTTAGCTGCCATGTGGGTGCTGGGAATCAAACCCAAGTCCTCTGCAAGAGCAGTTGGCACTCTTAACCACTGAGCCATCTCTCCAGCCCCAAGTAGCTATATTTTTAGAAGATTAGCATATTCTAGGATGATTAGGATGTTTGCTTTGTATAGCCAAATTTAACCAGATATAAAGACAATTTTATCTAGAACCCAGAAGCAAGGGATACATATTAAATCCTAAATCTCAAGGCTCAAGAAACTTCTCCAAAATAATTACAGTTCATCAATTGATTAATAAGTATTTTTTTCAATGTTGCTTCCAGCTAATTTTAACTTCTGGGAGACTGTTGGATTGGGTTTTTGACAGGTCACACATGAGGGTAGCAAAAGAGAAATGCAGCAAACGAGAAGAAGGCTAGAACAGCAACATTCATATTGCAGATGGATGGTAGTCTGAATATTTATCTTGCCTCCAGAATGTCCTCGTCAGAGACCTCATGTCTTTTCTGTTGACTCAAATCATTACTCCAATTCACTGAGACTGAAAACTTTGTCTTACTGGAAACATCTCTGTGGTGGTTTGAATGAGAGTGTCCCCATAGGCTTTAAGTATTCAGACATTTTGTTCCCAGTTGGTTGGCACTGTTCTGGGAGGTTTTAGAAGGTGTGGCCATGATGGAGGGAGTACGTCATTGGCGGCAGGCTTAGTGAGTTCAACAAGCCTTGCCAGTGTCCAGTGTCTCTCTCTTGACTTCCTGTACTCACTGTGAGATGTGAACCTCGGATTTCTGCTCCAGCCCTGGCCACCATGCCTCCCGCCACAATGGACTCTAATTCCCTGGAACAGTCAATCGTAAGCTCAAATAAACTCTTCCTTTTATAAGTTCCCTTGGTCATGGTGGTTTTGTCACAGCAACAGAAAAGTGACTAATACAATCTCCCTCTGCTTTGCCTCTTGGATCCTTGGAAAGTTTAGCTTCCCAGCAGAAATGGTCTTATTACAACTGATTAACTGCTGTATTTTAATCTATAATAATTTATGATTAGGAAGAACCTGATAATTTGTTTTTGAAATAAAATGGGGCTCAGCATGAAGAATGGGACAAGAATAAAATACATTGTCAAACCCAACCATTGGTGTTCTTCATGTCAAGAGAAATGGATGGGACTGAATCTAGATCAATGAACATAAATGATCAACTAAGCAGAGGGCAGATAATGAGAGAAAGAAAGCCAAATGTCATCAGAATTTGCCGATTGGCCTCACTTTTCAACTCTCAAGCTGAAAAACAGAAAATATAAAAGAAAAACCACTCAACGTTATGACATATTTCCCTAGATAAGAATCTCGAAGACGTGAAACAGCTTTAACCTGCTATGGCCAGGAGCCTATTTCTGAGTGTGAATAGTAAAGTGTTTCAGTTGTGGTAGTGGAAGCTAAACCCCTGAACCCAGTTATCTCTGCAGACTATATTCCTTTCTGTTATTTCATGCTACAGAGCTACAGCCTATATATTGCACTTGAAGCCTACACAGAGGTATGGTTTATATGTCCAAACATTACTTGCCCCTAGATAAACTGACTATGCAGAAACAAAAACATATTAGATGACATTTGTTTGTATTGTGCATGTCAAGGCCAATAAGCATGGGATCAAATGGCTGTCAATAAATGCTACAACATCGATGTGGAAAAATTCAATATCCAGCTAAGGACTGATGGATAGATGGTAGCTTATGTTTAAGTGTCTCTTGATTATAATGCTTTTGATATTGCCAACAAAAATGAGATCATCCGGGCTGGAGATGCACCACAGAGGTTAAGAGGACTGGCTGCTCTTGCAGAAGACCCAGGTTTGGTTCCCAGCACCCACATGGAGGCTAACAACTACTTGTGACTACAGTTCCAGAGAATCTACCCACCTCTTCTGGCCTCTGCAGGCATGGCACAACATGAGTGCACTTCATAATGCACCCAAAACACGAATGCATATAAAAACAAAAAGATTAAAATATTAGAAAAATGTGTANAAGGGTGTGGCTCCTGTTAGCTTAACTAGGCTTCAGTCGATGACCATCCGACTCGAGAGTGTATGGGAATTACAAATTGAACACAGTGGGTTTATTAAAAAAGAGGGCAGAAAGATAGGTGGGTAGGTAATGGGAGACATATAAAATTATCAAAGGATTAATAAATTTAAAAATATCCTGCCAGTGCCCTGACAGCCTTGGATCAAGGTGACTCCAATTACTCTGTCTCAGATCTCTGGACTAGTGTCTAGTCCTAGACTAGCTAAACATTCTGGCATATATTGCTAAGTCCCTCCTCAGGTGCTGCTTCCACCCCCACCTCCCCCAGCTCCCAGACCAGACAGAAAGACCTGCCCAGCCAGGACTCTGGTAAATCAGATCCTACATACTCTGTCTCTATTCAATTCCTCTCATCAAACCCCACCCTGTCCCATGCCAGCCTTGGACCCTTCTACTTCAGATCTCTGAACTAGTTTATTAATACAGACTAGCTAAACTCCCTGGCATAGAACCCACTGGCTCCTGATCAGACACAAACCAGACCTCCTATTAACCTGAACAGCCTACACACTACCCTGTGAAACCAACTACCAGACCAGTCTGCGACTCTGCAAGAACCTGAAACATGCATCAATTTAATTTCCATGCTTGAACAACCAACCAACTAACAAACAAAAAACAGCCAAGCTACACAAACAATATAAATAGAACCAAATTAAATTAAACAGAATCAGAGTAGAACTTCCTACTGGACACATAACCTAAAAAGAACATCCATATTCCCAAGTAGCAGCACAAAAACACAAATAATATGAAAAAGCAAGATAATATGCCCCACACCCAAACCACTAATCTTACAAAAGTCCTCTACAATAAGAACTACCCTGAGGAAACCCAGAATGCAAAATTTAAAATAACAATCATAAATGTGATAAAAAAAAAACTTAAAGAAAACATAGACAAATAACTCAAAGAACTCGAAGAAAATAGGCATAAACCTCTGATGGAAGCCCAAGAATATACAAATAAGTGGCTTAATAAAATATCAAAAATAATTAATGACTTGAAAAATTAGTTCCGAAAAGAGATAGATATAGTGAAGAAAATCCAAACAGAAATTAAAATTAGACTGATAAACTGAATAGGCCAATCTGAAACAACAGCAGAAAGCCTCATAAGAAGATTAAATGAAACAGAAAATAGAATATCAAGACTGGGCCAGGAGTGGTAGTGCATGCCTTTAATCTTGGCACTCAGGAGGCAGAAGCAGGCAGATCTCTGTGAGTTCAAGGCCAGCCTGGTCTACATAGCGAGCTCCAGGCCAGCTGGGACTAAAGGGAAACCCTATCTCAAAAAGAAAAAAAAAAAAAAAAAAAAAGGATGACAAAGTTAAGAATCTGGACTCCTCAAACAAAGACTATGTAAAATGGGGAGAAAAAACCTGCAGGAATGATGGGACAACAATAAAACACAAAATCTACAAATTACAGGCATATATGAAGAACAATCTCAGGCCAATGGCACTAAACAGATCTTCAACAGGATTACAGAAGAAAAAAAACTTGCCTAAATTAAGGAAGACTTGCCTATAGAGATTGAAGAAGCACATAGAATACCAATTAGGCATGACCAGAACAGAAACTCCCCATGACATATCATTACATGTACAGAGCAAAGAGGGGGTACTGAAAGCTACTAGAGAAAAACAAAAAGTTACATATAAAGGAAAACCCATCAGAATTATACCTGACTTTTCAATGCAAATTATGAAAGCCAGAAGAAGCTGGCCCAGAGTATTCCCAGTACTAAATGACCATGGATGCCAACCAAAAATACTCTATCCAAGCAAAACTATCTATCATGGTTGACGGGGAACAGAAACTATTCATGAAAAAGAATAGGGTGAAAGACTGCATCCCCACCAAACCAGCCCTACAGAGAATACTCAAAGTGATACAAAGGACCAAAGAAAGGAATGAGTACACCCAAGAAGCTACAGAAAGGTACAACAGAAACACAAAATATGGGCACAAGCACAAAGACATTAAAATGATAGCATCCAATACACAGCTTTCAATAATAGCACTAAATATCAATGGCCTCAATTCCCCTGTCAAAAGACACAGGCTAGTGGAATTGATCAAGAAAGAAAACCCATCTTTTTGCTGTCTTCAAGAAACTCTTCTCACCTTCAAGGGTAGACACTACCTTAGGGTGCAAGGATGGAAAAAAATATTCCTAGCAAATGGCTCTAAAAAGCAAGCAGGTGTTGCAATTCTAGAATCTGACAAAATAGACCACAAATTAAAACTAATCAGAAGGGGTAAAAGAGTTACTTATTCTAATCAAAGGAACAATTGTTCAAGAAGATATTCCAATTATGAACATACATGCACCAAACTCTGGAGCATCCAATTTTCATAAAAGCAACACTCCAGAACAGTAAAATCTAGATTAACCTCAACTTAATAAATAGTAGGCAACTTTGATATCCCACTATCATCAATAGATGGATCAACTGGACAAAGAATTAACAGAGAGACATCTGAATTAAATCCATCTTACATGAAATGCACCTAACAAACATCTACGGAACATTCCACCCAAGCACCAAAGAATATACTTCGTACTCAGCAGCCCATGCAAGTTTTTCTTTTTTTATTTATAATCAATTAATGGTCCTTCCTGGCTTACACGTAATCATAATAAATCAAAATATTTAAAGGCATATTTAGGCTAAGGACAAGATTTATAGAGTAGCCAAATGCCCTTAGTACTTAAACACTGGAACATCTGGACTTTTAAATGATTACTTATAGAAAATTGATTAATTAAAATGAAGAGTTTTTTATAATGGAAAATTATTTTTTCCTGGATATAATATCTTGCTAGAAGGCAAGTTGTACTGGGAGAAACTGTTTGTATTTCTACTGAGTTTATTGGCCATCTCATCCCTATTAGTTACATTAGAGCTACTCCACATTCATTATCAAAATTGTGCAGAGCAGGAGGTGAAGACAGCACAGGAAAGGAAACCAGAGATGACTCTATGAGCAAGCAAGACCTCCATACAGACATCATGTTTTGTGTGTGTGTTTTTTTTTTTAATCAGCATTGCACAGATCTTTGAACACCCTCATGAGAAGGCGGCTGATCTGAGTTATTTATTTGCTCAATCCAGCAGGCTTCCTGTTAGGAATTAGAATAACTTCAACACTTCAAACCACACTTTTCCCAAGAGAAATTTAGCTCTCCAGCCTCTTTTGGGTTCCTGTCCCTCTGGGCATTCTGCCATTGTTTGGACTGAGAAAATCTTTCTTTCACAACTACTGCTATTGAAAGCCATCAACCCCAATGTCCTTCATCCAGAGCTGCATTTCTGCTGTTTTTTGAGCTCCTCTCTGGAAAGTGCCTCATCAAATGAGACAGCTCCCAAGAGAAAAACAAATGGCATAATAAGATGGGAATTTTCATTCTAGCCAGCCCCACCGTAATACCAAATTGAAGACATGTACAGAATATTCAACCCAAATACCAAAGAACACACTTTCTACTCAGCAGCCCATGCACATTTTTCTAAAATTAACTACATTCTGTGTCACAAAGTATAAACCTCAACAAATATCAAAATATTGATAAAATTCCATGCATTCTATCAGAGCACATTGCAATAAACCTTATAATCAACAGCCAAAGGAGCTATTATAATTACATGAACTCATGGAGAATAAACAAAACACTCCTGAATTAATGGGTCAAAGAAGGAATTAAGAAATAAATGAAAGTATTCATGGAGCTAAGTTAAAATCAGACTACAACACAATAAAACATTTGGAATATCTCAAAAGTACTCCTCAGAAGGAAGTTTATAGCTCTTAGTGCCTATATTAAACAATTAGAAAGAGCACATGTACATGACTTAGCAGTACAACTCAAGACTCTGCAAAAGCAAGAACAAACCAACCCCAAGCCTAATAGATAAGAAGAAATAACAAAAAGCAAAGCAGAAATTAATGAAAAAGAAACAAGAAATCAGTACAAATAATCAATAAATATTTTTTAGAAAATAATTTTATTGGTGTCTTGTGTATTTCACATATCATTTGCCAGTCCAATTTAGACACATTCCCTTTTCCATGTCCCCCACCCCACCCCAGTTGATGCATTTGGCCGTACATATCTTGCATCTTTTTCTCAGTCTTTTTAAAGTTTTTCTCTGAAGAGGTTTATTGTTTGGGCAGAAGTTAACTGTTTCAGTCAGTGCTTTGATCCAGTCCTTTTGTTGTTGCTGTTCCCTCCAATTTGTATTGCTCCAAATTATGCCTATATACTGGCAGAATACAGGAGCTCTGGTGGGGTGGGGGGCAAGAAAGGGGAAATGGGTCTAAATTTGATTAAGAAATGTTGTATGAAATGCACAAAACTTCAATTAAAATTGGCTTTGAAAAAAAAAACAAATCATGCCTATATATGTCAAATATATAACAAAATTATGACCTCTGAAAATAAACTGTATGTTAATTCCAAAATATGTTTAGGAATTCACATTTCCCTTTAATTTTATATTACTCTAAAATATAAAAACCTACCCTCTACCTATATACTACAATTACAAAGTCTGAAAATGAGTGGTAAGTTAATTCCAGATCCTGCTAAGGGATTCACATTATAACAGCACAGTTGCCTTCAGATAAAAAGAAATATAACATTAACTTTGTTTGGCTTGCCTTTCAACTAGGGATTTGGTGCTAGTATCCACAAAGGAAGGATACCATTCATCGTTTGTTTTTCTGGGACTGTGTTACTTCACTTAGCATAATGGCTTCTAGTTCCATGAATCTACCTACAAGGTCTCTGATGTCATATTTCTTTACCACTGCATAAAATTCCATTGTGTAGATGTACCACATTTTCTCTATCTACTCATCAGTTGAGGGACACCTGGGTTGCTTCCAGCTCTTTGCTATTATGAAGAGAGGTGCAATAAGTTCGGTTATTTTGCGCTCCCCTGCACAAATAAAGACTCCAAAAGGTTTAGGCACTCCAGGACAGAGATTACTTTAAGGTAACTGAGGCTAAGCTCAAAGGAAAAATAGAGCCAGCACTGAGTGGCATCTGGCCCAGGAATTTAAGGGAGAAGGTAGGGACTCAGGTAGGAGGTGGGGGTAGGGTGTTAAGCAGAAGCCTCCAGCTTTTCAAATTTTATTTATTTATTTTATGTGTATGAATGTACTGCCTGCATGTAGGTTTGTGCACCCGTGTCGTGCAATGCCACGGAGGTGAGAAGAGGGCGTCAGATTCCCCTGGAACTGGAGTTCTCCTGAAATTGGAGTTACAGATGGTTCTTAGCCGCCATGTGGGTGCTGGGGATCGAACCCTGATCCTCTGCAAGAGTAGTCAGTGCTCTTAACTGCTAGGCCATCTCTCCAGCTCCAGCCTCCAGCTTTTCAAAAGGATGTTTATCCACAGCTTAGATGCCTCTGCATTTCAAATGGACTCCTCTTCTTTGTGGAATTCATACCCTGACACAATAAACATAGATGTGCATGTATATCTGCAATAGGATGAGTCTTGTGGGTATATACCCAGGAGTGGTATGACTGGGTCAGGTTGTAGGCTCATTTTCAGTTTATTAAGAGTTTCCACATTGCTTTCCATAGGGGTTGCATACATTTGCATTCCCACCAGCAGTGAGTGAGTGTTCCCCTTTCCCCACAACCTCTCCAGTATTTGGTATCCTTTGTTTTCTGGATCATAGCTACTCTTGAGTAAGATGAAATATTGAGGTGGATTTAATTTGCATTTCCTTAATTATTAGCAATGTTGAACACTTTTTAAGATATTTCTCAGCCATCTTTACTTGTTCATTTGTGAAGTCTCTGTCCAGCTCTTTACTCCATCTTTTGAGTGGGTCATTTGTTTTCTTCCTCCTTTGTTTTTTGAGTAGTTTATACTCTGGATGTTAATGTTCTATCAGATGTATCACTGGTGAAGGTTTACTCCCACTCTGTGGGTTTTTTTTTATTCACTTCTTTGTTTCTTTTGCTGTAAAGAAGTTCTTGAGTTTCTTGAGTTTCAAAAGTCCCTTTTGCAATTGTTGACCTTATTTTTGTGTGCAGCTGCTGTTTGACTTAGAAAATCCTTTCCTACACCTATGTCTTGTAAGTTACTGCCCATGTTTTCTTCTGTAATTTTCAGTTTCAGGTTTCACATTGAGGTCTTTGATCCATTTGGAGTTGATTTTTTGTACATGGTGAGAGGTAAGTGTTTAGTTTTATTCTTCTACAAGTGGTGATCCAGTTATGCCAACACCATTTGCTGAAGATGCTGTCTTTCCTCCATTGAGTCTTCTTGGCCCCTTTGTCAAATATGAGGTAGCTGAAATTGGATGTGTTCATGTTTGGATCCTCAATTTTCTTCCATTGATCTATGAGCTTGTTTCTGTGCCAATTCCAGTCTGTCTGTTTTTATGACTATAACCCTGTAATATAGTTGGAAGTCTGATAAGACAATCCTCCCTGTATTGCTCTTTTTGCTCAGTGTTGCTTTGGCTATACAGGGACTTTTGTTTCTCCAAATGAACTTTTAGGATGTTTATTTTTTCTAGGTCTGTGAAGAAGCTCATGGGGATTCTAATTGGGATGCATTGAATCTGTATATTACTTTGTGCAGGATGATTCTTCCAATCCATGAGCATGGGAGTTTCTTCCATTTTCTAGTGTCTTCCTCAATCTCCTTCTTGAGGGTTTTAAATTTTTCCTTGTAGAAATTTTTAGTGTGTTTAGTCAGGTTTATTCCTCAATAATTTTTTAGAGGTTATTGTGAGTGGGAAAGTCTCCTTGTATTCCTTATCCAATTGTTTGTTATTGGCATAAAGAGAAGCTACCGAATTTTCTTAAGTTAATTTTGTATCCTGCCACTTTACTAAACCTGTTCATGGTTTCTGGAAGTTTTTGGCATCCCTTAGGTAAACTATCATGTCATCTGCAAAAAGGGATACTTTGACTTCCACCTTTCTAATTAGTACTCCTCTAGTTTCATTTTCTTGTCTTATTGCTCTCACGAGCATTTCAAACACTATATTGAAAAGGACTGTGGATAGGATGCAGCCTTGCTGGGTTCCTGACTTAAAGGGGAATGTTGGGGCTGGATAGATGGCCTAGTGGTTAAGAGCACTGACTGATCTTGCAGGTTCAGTCCCCAGCACCCACTTGGTGGCTGAGAACCATCTTTGACTCCAGTTCCAGGGGAATCTGACACCCTCTTCTGACCTCTGCGGCACTGCACAACACAGGTGCACAAACCTATATGCAGACAGTACATTCATACACATAAAAAATAAATAAAAATTTAAAAAGGGGAATGTTAATAATTTTTCCCCATTTCGAATAATGTTGGCTGTGGGTTTGTTTTATATGGCTTTAACTGTGTTGAAGAATGTTCTTTCCGGTCCAATTCCTTCTAGGACTTTAAACATGAAGGCATGCTGAATTTTGTCAAAGGCCTGTTCTGCATCGATTGAGATGACCGTGTTTTATTTTTTTCTTTTAGTCCGTTGATGTGTTTTGTGACATTTATTAATTTATGTATGTTGAACCATCCCTGCATCTCTGGTGTGAATCCAGTTTGGTCATGGTGGATGATCGTTTTATATGTGCCTGTATGTGGTTTGCAAGTATTCTGTTGAGAATTTTTACATCTATGTTCATTAATGAGATGGGTCTATAGTTTTCTTTTTTGGTTGTATCTTTGCCTGTTTTTGATATTAGAGTGATATTGGCTTCATAGAGGGAATTTGGATGATTTCCTTCTGTTTCTACCCTCTTGAATAATTTGATTAGTAGTGGCTGTATGTCTTCTTTAAATGTCTTATAGAATTCTGCCATGAATCCATCTGGACTTGGGCTTTTTTTAGTTAGGAAGATTTTTTCTTTTTTTATTACAGTTTCAGTTTCCTCCTTTATTATGGGTCTATTAAGCTGTTGATCTTTTCCTGGTTAAGTCTTGGTGGATTCCATGATGTCAGGTATTCATCCATTTCTCTTAGGTTTGCAAATTTAGTACAGTATTGGTTTTTGAAGTATGCCCATAAGATTGTCTGAATCTTTTCACTATCTGTTGTGATGTTTCCCTTTCCATCTCTAATTTGGTTGATTTGGAGTTGCTCTTTCCTTCTTTTAGTCAACTGGCCTAGAGGTTTATCTATATTATTTATCCATTCAAAGAACCAGCTCTTGGATTCGTTTATTTTTGTATTGTTTTCTTTGTTTCTATTTCATTGATTTCTGCTCTGACTTTTGTTATTTCTTCCTGTCTGCCAGGTTTAGGATTCATTCATTGCTACCTTTCAAGTGTTTTTAGTTGTAGTGTTAAGTCACTTATTTGTGCTCTTTCTGTTTTCTTAATATAGGCACTTAGGGCTATGAATTTCCCTCTCAGGACTTCTTTTAAGGTGTCCCATAGGTTTTGCTCTGTTGTATCATCCCTTTCATTTAGTACCAGGAATGCTTTTATTTCTTTATTTCTTCTTTGACCCATTTGTTATTCAGTAGTGTGTTGTTTAGCATCTTTGTGTTCTTTTAACTAGTAGAGCTCTTTCTGGTGTTGATATTAAGATTTATTGCACTATGGTCTATAAGATGGATGAAATTATTTCAGGTTTTTTGTATTTGCTGAGGTTTGCTCTGTGTCCCGGTATATGCTCAGTTTTGGAGAATGCTCCATGTGGTGCTGAGTAGAAAGCATATTCTTTGGTGTTTGGGTGGTATGATGGTTTGAGTGAGAATATCCCCCATAGGCTTTAAGTATTCAGACATTTTGTATCCAGTTGGTGGCATTGTTCTTGGAGGTCTTAGAAGGTGTGGCCGTACTGGAGGAAGTATGTCATTGGGGGCGGGCTTAGTGAGTTTAACAAGCCTCGTGGTCTCCAGTCTCTCTCTCTCTGCTTTCTGTGCTCATTGTGAGATGGGACCCTCGGCTTGCTGCTCCAGCCCCAGCCACCATGCTTCCTGCCACAATGGACTCTGATTCCCTGGAACCATCAATTGTAAGCTCAAATAAACTCTTCCTTTTATAACTTCCTTTGCTCATGGTGGTTTTATCACAGCAGCAGAAAGTGACTAATACAGTTATTTGGTACCAAATAGTGGGCTGTTGGCTGTGAAGAACCTGAACATGTGTATGTTTGGAGGAATGTGGAAGATTTTGGAACTTTGGGCTAAAAAAGCTGTTGACTACTGTAAGCAGAGCTTAATGGGCCATTCTAGTAGAAGCCTGGAAGAAAGCATTGCTGCAAAAAATGTACTTCCAGAGGAAAATAAAGACTTAGGTAGCAACTGGTATATTTTGTTAAAGGCAGCTGTTTTCCCACAGCCCAAATGCTTGCCTGATGCTAAGTTGAAAAGCAATGGACTGGGCTGGAGAGATGGCCTAGCGGTTAAGAGCGCTGACCGCTCTTACAGCGGACCCGGGTTCGATCCCCAGCACCCACATGGCGGCCGAGAACCGTCTGAAACTCCAATTCCAGGAGAACTCCAGTTCCAGGGGAATCCGAGACCCTCTTCTGACCTCCGCGGCATTGCACGACACGGGTGNTTTTTAACCCCCACCCCCCCTTCCTATTACAAAAAACGCCACCCCCAGCCCAACCAACAGGCGTCTCCGTTATATCCCTGCCCCCCTCCGTCCCTATTCCCGCGTACGCCCCAACGCTGGACCCGGTCCCCTGTCCCTGGGGACTGCCCGGCTCTCGACCGCTTACTACAACTCCCCGCCAACCCTCTCTGCCCCCCCCCCCAACACACGGAAACCCCCCCATACTTTCCTCCATTATCTTACTCACTCATCCCCATTTCTATGAGAAATAGCGGCCCTTGTTTCCTCAATAGAGAACCACTCACAGAAAACTAGAGACGCGAGACCAAAACCTAGAGGGAGGATTTGTACTCACGGATGTAATAAGAAATTTCCCCCAACTAAAAAAAGCCCAGCCGCCAGGCACCAGAGTACTTTCACAGTCAGAATTCTAATAAAACATTCAAAAAGACCTACAACCATGTATACTGAAAACTGTTTTAGGAAGTATCCACATCAGACCTGAATTCGCCCAAAATTCCTTTCTAGAAGCCACAACATCACGCTAATTCCAAACAACAGCCAAAGTACATACTACAAGAAGAGAATTATAGACCCATCTCATCTAAGAAACACAGATGCTCAAAATTCTAACAGAATAATTGGCGAAATCGCAACAGACCCACTCAAGAAGATCATTCCACTCTGACCAGTTGGATGTCATAACCAGAGAGGCAGGGAATGGTTCAACATTACGAAAATCCAATAATGTCATCAAACACACCAAAGGAATCAAAGACAAAAACCACACATCATCTTGATTGATGCTAAAAAAAAAGCTTAAACAAAATCCAGCATCCCTTCTGCTTAAAGTCCTAGAAGGAATTGAGATTGGCGGATCATTCCTCATGAATCAAAGCCATATACAGAAACCACAGCCAGCACGTATCTCCTAAATGGGGAATGACAGACACATTCCCTTTAAAGGTAGGAAACTGCATCAAGGCTGCCTCCTGTCACCACATCTCTCAATATATGCTGAAACACTTGCAGAGCATAGGCCAAGAAAAGGATATTAAAGGATATAATGAAAAGAGGAAGTAAACAAACTATCCCTCATTTGCTGATTATGATTGTTTACTTAAGGGGATGTACACTAAAAAAACTCCACCAGAAAACTCGTAGAAACAATTAACACTTTAGCCAAAGTGGCAGGATACAAAATTAAACCTAAAAAAAAATCAATGGGCTTTCCTGTAACAACCAAAAACAAGCAACTGGCAGAAAGAGATTCACCCAGAGACCCTTCCCCACACAATAGCTCAAAACACAATAAGAGACCTAGGAACAAACCTAACCAAAGAAACAACCAAACGTCCTCTACACCATACAAGTTTAAAACCCTTAAAGAAAGAACAAGAAAATTGAAGAAGACCTCGAAGAAGATGGAAAAAAAACTCGCTACCTCTACTACTCATCGGATTGGGAGAAAATTAGAACATTGTTAAAAATGTACATTTTACCAAACACTCTTGTATAGATTTAACGCAAATCCCAATCAAAATTCCCCAAGAGTTTCTTCACAGGCTTTGGAAAAACAAGTTTCCTTAATTCATTTGGAAAAACAAAAGATCCCCCAAATAGCCCAAACAACCCTGAGAGTGAAAGAGGTACACAGGGGGGATCTAACCAGACTTCGAATATACTACAGGGCTAACGTCAAAAAAACAGCTGGTATTGGCACAAAAACAGACCTGTTGACGAATGGAACAAAACCAAGATCCAATCGAGCACATACAATTTCAGCCATCTCAATTGACAGGGGGCCAAAGAAGCCACGAATGGAGAAAAGACAGCATCTTCAGCAAGTGGCGTGGGCAAATACCTGGAATCACACTTGTCGAAAATGAAATTAAACCCCTACTCTCGCCCTGGTACAAAAGTCAACTCCAATGGATTAAAGACCTCTATGTGAAACCCCCAACCTGAAGGTGATAGAAGAAAACGTGTGGCAGCTCGACTACAGGACATAGGAGTAGGAAAAAGACTTCCTAAATCAACACAGCTGCACAAGATTAAGGTCGACAATTGACATTACGGGACCTCATAAACTCAAAGCTTCTGTACAGCAAAGAGAAACAAAGCAGGAAGTGAAGAGAAACCCACAGAGTGGAGGAAACCTTCACTAGCAGATTATCTGACAAAGCATTGATTTCCAGAATATATAAACACTCAAAAAACAAAGAAAAAAGAACACACAAAGTGACCCACTCAATCAGATGGAGCAAAAGAACTGAACAGAGACTTCAATAGTGAGAATTAGAGAGTCTGAGAAAACCACCTCAACGAAGTGTTCAACCATCCCTAAATCCATTAAGGAAATGCAAAGAAAACCACTTAGATTCATCTATCCAATAAGTGGCTGGGATCAAGAAAACAAAGATACCAGTGCTGAGAGAGTTGCTGGGAAAGGGTGAAACTCATCCACTGCTGGTGGGAAATGGTAACCGTACAGCCCACTATATGGACAAAGCAGTGTGGAGAAACCCTTGGAAGACTTGGAATGAACTTCACCTGCCACCCGACCCAGCCATACCTACTCCTGGCGTCATGTACCCCAAGGACTTCACCACCACAGAGAATAATGCACGGCCGTTTTATTGCAGCTCTCTTCCACTAGCAGGAGCTGGTACCAACCTCAAATGCCCCTCAACTACGATGTGGATAAAGAAAATGTGGGTACCTTCTACACAATGAGTTTCTAGGCAGCAGTAAAGTAAAGATGACACATGAACTTTTGCAGAATAATCTGGAGCTAGAGGGGACTATCATGCTGAGTGTAAGTAACACAGTCCCAGAAAAACAAACGAACGAATGGTATCCCTCATCTGTGGATTGCTTAGTGCCCCAAATTACCCAGTTGTAAGATATTCTTGTGTGGGCCCCTGAGCTTTGTCAAAGCATTTGGGTGTATACCCATTTTGGAAACAACAAAAAACAACGCAGACAAACAACAACACAGAAAAGACTGCATCAACGAAGACTGCTGAAACAGTGAACTTTCAAAACAGTCATCACTTCCCCATTGGAAATATTGAGGCAAAGAACTAAGAGATGGAAAAGCAATTTTTGGTAGAATCTGAGCGTCTGGCGGGTAGTTGGGAATTTCGTCGGAAACACGGTGTCCTAGATTTTGTTAAAAATAATAACACTAATAAACCTAAATAATAAATAAATAGATCAATCCTATATTGTGAAAAAAACCCCCTGTCCTCTTTCACACATATGAAGACGCTACGCACTTGTTCTACGTTTGCCTTCAATTGTTGTGACAAAACACCTCTGACCATTCCCAACTTGGGAGGAAACATGTTATTGCTCACATCTCATGGGCACAGTTCATCACTGAGGTTAGCCCACTAGAAACTTGGGGCAGTCCTGGAGGCAGGAACTTGAAGACAGACCTTGCATAGAAAGCTGTACCTCTTACTGGCTTGCCTCCCTGGCCCTGCGCACATCAGCGCCTGCTTCTCTTTCCTTTTGCTTTTTCTTTGTTTTAATTCATTTATCAGATAGTAGTCTCCCTGAGCCCTGGACTGTCCGGTAACACTCTGCAGACTAGGCTGGCCTTGACTCACAAAGATCCTCCTGCCTCCTTGCCTCCCAAGGCTGGATTAAAGGTGTGGTGGCCACCCTTAGCCCAGCTCACTGTTCTTTTCTATACTGTACATAAGCAACCTGCCTGGGGTAGCACCAACCCACAGTGGGCTAGGCGTCCTTGTCAAATGCTCGGAACTCAAGACACCTTCACAGACATGCGACACAAAGTCACGCCCACACATCCAATGGAGCCAATTCCCCGATTTGATGGCTCCCTCAACCAAGGTGTGTCAAGTTGATTAAACTATAGCCAGTCACACAACCCAAGTGTCCTCAACTGACGGTGGATGGGAAAATGTGGTACATCTACACCAGGAATTATGCAGAAGTAAGAAATATGACATCATGAACTTGCAGCAGTAAATGGATAGAACTCGGAGCCATTATGCCTAGGAAGTAACACAGTTCCAGAAAACAACAAAAATAGTATCCCTCATCTGCAGATGCTACCACAAATGCCTTTTGAAAGGCAAGCTGAGCAACTGTGAAAACAACTGTGCTGTTTGTATCGAAAACAAACTGTGCTGTATATAATGTGATCCTAACGGGCTCTAGAATTAACTTACCACTTATTTCCACTTATTTTCAGACTGCTTTGTATGTTATAATGGAGTGGAGGGTGGTGGTATCATATTTTAATGTAATGAAAATTATAAGGGAACAATGTGAACTCCTAAACTTTTCTGGAATTAACATAGTTTGTTTCAACGAGTGTCATAATTGTGGGTATATATGTGATGATCGATTATAGGCATAGAATTTAGGAGCAATACAAATGTAGAGGAAAACAATAACAACAACAAAGGACTGGGTCAAAGGACCTGACATGAACAACGTACTTACTATTCTGGGCCAAACACAAAAACCTCTGCAGAGAAAACTTTAAAAGACTGAGGAAAAAAATATGGCAAGACATGTATGGCAGAATCCAAGAACTGGGGTGGGGTAAGGGGGCATGGAAAGGGGAATGTGTCTAAATTGGACTGAGAAATGATATATGAAATGCATAAAACATCAATAAAAATATTTTATTAAAAAAGGAAAAAAAGATGAAAAAAACGTATGCCACGGTGCCCAGCTGTTTTTAGGTTTTATTTAATCATTATGATGGTTATAGATGGATAATTCAGTTACAAAAGCAGAATAAGATTCTATCGAATAAGTGAAAGTAAAAGTTCTAAGAAATAATTACTGAATTTCAAATATTAGGATTCAAGTTGACTTTATTTGAATTTGGGAAGATTAACCCATTTTTCTTAATTAAGTCAGACTTAAAGTTTAAAAAGTGTCTTTTATCAAGTTAATAATAATTTGTAACTATTTTTATAGTAAAACATAATGGCTGTAGTAATTTTGATGGCTATTTCTTAAAAAAGGGAATCTTTTTTTAGAACTTTCTATAACTGGGGAAAGAAAGCAGATAGACTTTCAAAGCAAGTCTGTTTCTTTCAGTGATGTTAATTTTTTTATAATGCTTTTATAGGTGTTTTGTGTATTTCAGACATTATTTCTCAGTTCAGTGTAGATATATTTCACTTTCCCTTCCCCCCACCCCACCCCAGAACATGCACTCTGCCAAAACCTGTTTTGTATCTTTCTCTTAGTCGTTTTCTATGTTTAGGACTTCACATTTCCCCTTGAATTGATATTACTCTAAAAATTGAATACATACGTACACTCATAACAAGTAATTAAAGATTCTGAAAGTAAGTGGTGGATCTATTTTAGAGCTCATTAAAAAAGGAGATTTATATATAACCAAGGTAGTGCTTTAGTAATTAAGGGGAAGTATAACGATAATGTTGTTCAGATTGCTTTTCAACTGGGGATTTGGTGGTAGCATCTACAAAAGAGGGAGACCTTCCGTTTGTTTTGGGAAAACTGTGTTACTTCACTTAGGATAATGGCTTGTAGTTCCATACATGGCCCGCAAGTTCATGATGTCTCCTTCTTACCTCTGAGTAGTTACTACATTGTTAGATGTTTACCACATTTTTGTCACACTCATCAGTTGAGGGGCATTTGGGTTGGTTCAAGCTCTTTGCTATTGTTAAAGATATGTGCAATAAACATGGGATGTGCATGTATCTTTGCTAGGATGAGTCTTGTGGGGGTCTATTACGGCAGGAGTTGGTATGCGGGGTCAGGTGGAAGCTCATTTGGAGTCTTTTCAAGGGTTCCTCCACTGCTTTCCATAGTGGTTGTCTTAGTTTGACTTTCCCACCACAGTGGATGACATTCCTCCTTTCCCCACAAACCTTCTCCAGCATATTGGTTTGTTGTGTTCTTGATCTTAGCGCAGTCTTATTGGGGGAATGGGAGATGGTATCTGAGAGTGGTTTTAATTTGCCATTTCTTAATATTATGGTTGAACACTTTTATAAGATGTTTCTCAGCCATTTATCCTCATGTATGTAAAGTCTCTGGTCAGCTCTTTAGCTCCATTTTTATGTAGGTCATTTGTTTTTTGCCCTTCTTTGTTTTTGAGTAAGTCTTTAGTATTCTTGGATAGTTATGCTTCTGTCAGATGAATCAAGCTAAGGATTTCCTCCACTCTGTGGTTTTCTCTTCACTTTCGATATTGTTTCTTTGAGTGTATAGAAGCTTTTGAGTTTAATTAGGTCCATTTGTCATATGATCGCTTATCTTCCGTGTGAGCTGCTGTTGATTTAGAAGCTTTTTTCCTACACCTATGTCTTGTAGTTGTTGAACCAAACTTTTTCTTCAGTAGTTTGGTTCACCTGTCTGAGGTCCTTTGATCCATCTGGAGTTGACTTTTTTTTGTACAGGGCGAGAGGCAGGTGTTTGATTTTAGGTAGGTGTTTAATTTTGTTTTTCTATAAATGTGATCCAGTTTTGCTAGCCCCATTTGCTGAAGATGCGTATCCTTCCTCCATTGAGTTTTTTTTTTTTTTTTTTTTTTTGCACCTTTGTCAAAATCAATGTGGCTGTCTGAAATTGTTATGAGCTCAAGTGGATCTTCAATTTTGTCCATTGGTCAAGGGGTCTGTTTTTTTGCCAGTACCAGGCTGTCTTATGACCTGTGGCCCTGTAAATAGTTTGAAGTCTGGTAGACAATCCCTGTATTGATTTTTCACTCAAGTTGCTTTTAGCGCTCAGGGTCTTTTTGTTTTCCATATGCATCTTAAGGGATTTTTTTTCCAGTCTGATGAAACAGCTCATGGGGATATTTTTATTGGGATTGTGTTGAATCTGTATCAATTTGGGTAAAAGAGGACATTTTGACTATATTAATTTTTTCCCATCCATGAGAATGGAGATATTTCCATCTTTTAATGTCATATTCAATCTCCTCTTTAAAGGGTAAAAATTTTTGTTGTAGAGACATGGTGTCTTTGGTTAGTTTGTTCCCCAGGGATTTTATATTTTTTGAGGCTACTGTGAGTGGGAGGTCTTCTTATATTCCTTCTCCACTTGTTATTGTTGGTGTAAAGAAGTGCTACTTGATTGGTCTAGTTAATTTAGATCCTGCCACTTACTGAAACTCTAATCATTTCTAGAAGTTTTCTGGTGGAGTTTTTTAGTTCCCTAGGTAAACTATCATCTCATCTTTAAAAGGGATAGTTTTACTTCTTTCCGATAGTACTCCTTTAATTTCTTCCTCTTGTCTTATTGCCCCTCGCAAGATTTCAAGTTACTATGTGAAGCGGCCGTGGTGTGCTAAGGGAAGCCTTGCTGGGTTCCTGATTAGCGGGGAAACGGTTCCAATTATCTCCATTTAGGATGAGGTTGGCAGTGGGTTGGTTTGATGGGCTTTGATCATGTTGAGGAATGTTCCCTTCAGTCTGATTCCCCTAGGACTTTAAACATGAAGGGACTGGATCTTGTCAAAGGCTTTTTTGCATCAATTGAGAAGATCATATGTGTTGTCTTTCCATCCATTTATGTTTTATGAATTTATCGACATTACATATGTTGAACCATCCTGGCATCTCTGGTATGAATCAAAAAGGTCATAATGGATGACCTTTTTAATGTGAGTCTGTATGCAATTTGCAAGTTTTTTTTTTTTTTTTTTTTTTTTTTTTTTTTTTTTTTTTTTTTTTTTTTTTTTTCTCTTCTTGTTTTTTTTTGGTTGTATTTTGCCTAGTTTTGGTATAGAGTTAATGCTGGCCTTCATAGAAGAATTTGTGAATGTGGAATTCCCTCTGTATCCTTCCAAACAGATTGAGTAGTAATGGTTGTAGGACCTCTTAAAATGTTTTACAGAATTCTGCTTTGTGAATCGTCAGGACTCGGGGATTGTTTGGTTGGGAGGTTTTTTTTTTATTACATCTCGATTTCCTCAAAATATTATGGGTCTGTTTAAACTGTCAATCTCTTTCTTGGTAAGCTTTGTTGGTTCCCAGGCTTTCAAATACTCATCCATTCCCTTTTATGTTTTCAAATTTAGTGGAATTGTGGTGGCTTTGAATGAGTTGTCCCCACCCATAGGCTTTAAGTATTAACAGACATTTTGTCTCCAGGTTGTGGGCACTGTTATTGAGAGGTTGAGAAGGTGTGGCCTATCTAGGAGGAAGTATTTATGTGGGCAGGCTTACGTGATGTTTAACAGTCTTTGGTCTCCATCCCTTCTCTCCTGCATTCTTTGTGCTCATTGCAAGATGTGACCCTCGGCTGCTCTCCAGCTCCAGCACATGCTTCCCACCACAATGGGACTCTAATTCCCTGGAGACTGTCAATCGTAAGCTCAAAATAACTCTTCCTTTTATAAGTTTCTTTGTCATGTTGTTTTATCCAACAACAGAAAAGGTTACTAATACGATTTTGGTACCAGAGAGTGGGGCTGTTGGCTGTGAAGAAACTGACCATGTGGATATTTATAGAAATGTGGAAGACTTTGAACTTTGGGCTAGAAAAGCGGTTTACTCCTGTAATCAGAGCTAACCAGCCATTTCTAGTCAGTAAGCCTGGAAGAAAGCGTTGCCGCAAAAAATGTAGTTCCAGAGGAACATAAAGACTTAGGCAGTGGATCTTTTTGAATCAAGAGTCTGGCTGTATTTTGCCCACAGCCCAAATGCTGCCTGATGCTAAGTTGACAAGAGCATATGGACTAATGTTTTGGTGGAGGATACTTCAAGTACAGCCTAATGTAGACAATGTGTGCGTGGCTATAATGGTGAATATTGTGCAGAAATCTACAGTGAAGAAGAGCAGATGGGGCAGAAAGAAATGCAGAATGTACAGTTTGGATCTGAAAACTGCACTAGGAAGATTAAAGGTGGGGCCAAGGCATGTGAAGGAAAGGTTCCTTTTGATAAGGAGACTAAATTAATTAAGGAGAGGCCTAGCTATTTATAAGTAAACAGTGGAAAAAGTGAGATTAAAGTGATTAAGGAGAGGCCTTGATATTTACAAGTAAACAACAGAAACAGTACCTTCAGGGCAAGACCACACCCAGCTAAGCCTCCAATTTTTGAAAGGAAAATACTGAAATCATTTTCTACTCCAAGTCCAGGGCAGAGAAAATTTGCAAATGTGGTTAAAGTAGGAGAGAGTCCATCCCGAACTTGCAGCCAAATTTGGCAATTTCATTCATGTGGTGCTGGCTTTGGAGGCACAAAGGATGCAAGTGTGAAGGGGTCATCAGTTCTTCCTCCGAGGTTTCAGAGAGCCACAGAGGCCAGGCAGAGTGTAGCAGGGGCGTCCCTGAATAAAGAAGGCCCTGATAGTCCATTGCATGAAGCTGTGAATGTGAAGCCTGGTTGGCAGCAGAGACCCCAAGAAAACATTTGAGATGCCAAAGCTGTGAGATATTCATCAAACAGAGCTGCATACAGGAAGTGGTACCAACCTAAGAAAGAGATGTATGTTGCAAGCAAAGCTTGAAGAGCTGAGCCATCTAAGCCCTTTGGAAGTCAAGTCCCAGAAGTTGCACATGGAGCTACTGGACTTGGTGTTTGCTCTGCTGTTTTTTGATCTTGTTTTGGACCAGTATTTCCTTGCTATGCCTCTATTCGTCCCTTTTGGAATGGGAATGTGTATTCAGTTCCACTGTATGTTGGGAGTATGTAATTTGTCTTTTGATTTTATAGGAGCTTACAGTTAAGAGATTGGCTTGTGTCTCAGAAGAGATTTTGGACTATAGACTTGAATAGAATTGAGACTGGTAAAGACTATGGGGACTTTTCAGGTTGGACTAAATGCATTTTGGATTTTATATGGTCATGAGCCTGTGGGGGCCAGGGAGTGGAATGTGGTGGTTTGAATGAGAATGTCCCCCATAGGCTTTAAGTATTCACACATTTTGTCTCCGGTTGGTGGTACTGTTCTTGGAGGTCTTAGAAGGTGCTGGAGGAAGTACGTCATTGGGGGCGGGCTTAGTGAGAACAAGCCTTGTGTTGTCCAGTCTCTCTCTCTTTGCTTCCTGTGCTCATTGCTAGATGTGACCCTCGGTTTGCTGCTCCAGCCCCAGCCACCATGTTTCCCTGGAACCATCAATTGTAAGCTCAAATAAACTCTTCCTTTTATAACTTCCCTTGCTCATGGTGGTTTTATCACAGCAACAGAATGGTGACTAATACAGGTGGAATATTCGGTAGGTGTCTGTTAGGTCCATTTGGTGTATCGTATTGTTTAGTTCAGATGTCTCTCTTTATTCTTTGTCTGGTTGACCTGTCCAATGGGCTCAGTGGGGTCTTGAAGGCTCCCACTATTAGTGTGCTGAGATTGATTTGTGTCTTAAAGTCCTTCGGGATTGTGTTTATGAAGTTTGGTGCACCAGTGTTTGGTGCATATATATTTATGATGTGAAATCTTTATGGTTGATTGATCCTTTGGTAAGGAATTAGTGACCGACTTCATCTCTTCTGGTTAGTTCTACTTTGAAATCTTTCTGTCTTTTATTTTTTTAAATTTATTTTGTGTGTGTATGAATGTACTATCTGCATGTAGGCTTGTGTACCCATGTTGTGCAATGCCACAGAGGTCAGAAGAGGGTGTTGAATTCCCCTAGAACAGGAGTTAAAGACAGTTCTCAGCCACCATATGGGTGCTGGGGACTGAACCTGGGTCCTCTGCAAGAGCAGAGGACCTGTATTCTTAACAGCTAGGCCATCCCTCCAGCACTTTTCTTTTATTAAAATAGCAACTCCTACTTGCTTTTTTGTACCATTTACTTGGAATATTTTTTCTATCCTTTCACCTTAAGATGGTGTCTGTCCTTGAAGTGTGTTTCTTGTAGACAAACAGAAAGATGGATTCAGTTTCTTAATCTATTCTCCCAGTCGGTGTCTCTTGATTAGGGAGTTCAGACCATTAACATTTAAGATTAATATTGAGAGAGGTATATTTCTTCCCTTCAGTTTATTTTCTGTTTGTATTTCTGGGGTTATACCTTCAATAATTTCTCTTCCTGCTTCGGGATAGCTACTACTTTCCTCTGTCCTCTGAACTGTTTTAACTATTTTCTGGAAGGTTGGCATATTAGTCAGGGTTCTCTAAAGAAACAAGCAACAGGACGAATATATAGCTATATACAATTTATTGATTTGCTTATGTGACAGAGTTCAAGGAGTCCAACAGTAGCTGTGCCACACTGGAGAGGCTGAGAATCCAGGAAACTGCTCAGTCCACAAGGCTGGATGTGTCAGTAGTCCCAATCTGGTGCTGAAGGCCCGACAGATTCCAGGAGATCTGCTGGTCACAGTAGATGCTGGGATCCGTAGGGTTGATCACAGCAGCAAGACAAACTCACCAGTGACAGAGAGGCAAGCTGCATGAAAAAAGGGACCAGATCCCTCTGGCATGGCCTTTAATACTGCCTGCCAGTGGAAGGTAAGGCCCACATTTGGGGTGGGCCAATCGGGTTGAGATAGTCCAATTCGAAGATCCTTTTTCTCTTATTTATTCCTTAGTCCAGTCAAGTTGACACCCAGGATTAACCATCACAAGTCAACCCCTTGTCAACTTGACACCCAATAAATAGCCTCTCCTTATGTTATGCTTAAATGTCAATTGCAAACAATGGCAAGGTCATAATTCCACCTAACATGTTATAAGTGTCTCATGTGCAATAGCAAAGCATTATATCTTAGAGTAGGTGGTAATGTCCTTGAGGAACACTTAGTCCTTCAGTATCTAATAACCTAAATATGACAACACTTAATACTTATCTCAGTTGCACATTCAAAAGGGAACAACACAAGTATCTGCTTAATATACATATATATATGAACAAGCACATTCTTAACCAAATAGGACAAAAGTTAATATCTATTATAATCCACGTTTCTGCAACTGGTCCCGTGGCCTCAGCTGATATTTATGACTACCTTCTTCTACTACCCATTCTGTATTTCCTCCACCATCAGCAAGCACCTCTGCAGGTCTTGGCTCTTTCCCTGGAGGAGTGACCCATACCTTCATCCCTGAAGGGTCTGGGCCATTTATTGTCCTGTCTGGTTTGGGTTGTTGGAGTTTCCCATTGACCTTAATCATAGGACATGGTAGCACCAGAAGGCGCCCTACAGCATCTCCTGCCTTCCAGACATAATCTTCCTTGCCCCCATTGTGGAGAAAAAGTCCAATTTCCCCATGGTAGTCTGGATCAATCACTCCTCCTACTACTGTTATTCCTTCCTTAGCCTGTTGGCTTAAAGGCAGTAGAAGCCCGAAGTGGCCAGGGGGAAGTCTTAGCTTCCAGTTCAATGGAACGTTTGCTGTATCTCCTGGCAAAAGCACTCCCCCCATTGGAGCCAAAACATCTAGACCAGCAGAACGCAAGGTCGTGGGTACAGGAAGCAAAAATTTTCCTACTGGGTCACTAGGGGTGATAGTGAGTGGAATCATTCCCACTTCCACCCCTTGGTTCCTGGACCCATGAATTCTGGCTATAGGAGAAACAGTACCATATAGTGGACGCTGATTCAAAGCATATACTGCTTGCTGGAGAACCTTGCCCCAGCCCTCCAGGGTATTGCTACCTAATTGGCACTGTAACTGTGTCTTCAAGAGGCCATTCCATCGTTCTATCAAGCCAGCTGCTTCTGGGTGGTGGGGAACATGGTAAGACCAGTGGATACCATGACCATGGGCCCACAGTCGCACTTCTTTGGCTGTGAAGTGAGTTCCTTGATCAGAAGCAATGCTGTGAGGAATACCATGACGGTGGATAAGGCATTCCGTAAGTCCCTGGATGGTAGTTTTGGCAGAAGCATTACGTGCAGGAAAGGCAAATCCATAACCAGAATAAGTATCTATTCCTGTAAGAACAAAACGCTGTCCCCTCCATGATGGAAGTGGTCCAATGTAGTCAACCTGCCACCAGGTTGCTGGCTGGTCACCCCGGGGAATAGCACCATATCGGGGGCTCAATGTTGGTCTCTGCTGTTGGCAAATCTGGCACTCGGCAGCAGCTGTAGCCAGATCAGCCTTAGTGAGTGGGAGTCCATGCTGTTGAGCCCATGCATAACCTCCATCTCTGCCACCATGACCACTTTGTTCATGGGCCCATTGAGCAACAACAGGGATAGCTGGAGAAAGAGGCTGACAATCCACAGAACGAGTCATCCGATCTACTTGATTATTAAAATCATCCTCTGCTGAGATCACCTTTTGATGAGCATTTACATGAGACACAAGTATCTTCACATCCTTTGACCATTCAGAGAGCTCTATCCACATACTTCTTCCCCAAATGTCTTTCTCACCAATTTTCCAGTCATGCTCCTTCCAAGTCCCTGACCATCCAGCCAAACCATTGGCTACAGCCCATGAATCAGTATATAATCGAACCTCTGGCCATTTCTCCTTCCAGGCAAAATGCACAACCATGTGCACTGCCCGAAGTTCTGCCCACTGTGAAGACTTTCCTTCACCAGTGTCCTTTAGGGTTGTTTCAGAAATTGGCTGTAATGCTGCAGCTGTCCACCTCTGGGTGGTGCCTGCATAGCGTGCAGAACCATCAGTAAACCAGGCCCTAGTCTTCTCTTCCTCAGTCAACTGATCATAGGGCAAACCCCATGAAGCCATAGGTGCATGCTTAAGCCCAGGAGACATTGTAACAGGAGTGGGAACCATAGGCATTTGGGCAACTTCTTCATGTAGCTTGCTTGTGCCCTCAGGGCCTGCCCGGGCCCTGTCCCGTATGTACCACTTCCATTTGACAATGGACTGTTGCTGTGCACGTCCTACTTTATGGTCTGGTGGGTCAGATAACACCCAGCTCATGATGGGCAGCTCAGGTCGCATGGTGACTTGGTGGCCCATTGTCAAACGTTCAGTTTCCACTAAGGCCCAATAGCAGGCTAAGAGCTGTCTCTCAAAAGGAGAATAGTTGTTTGCAGATGAAGGTAGAGCCTTGCTCCAAAATCCCAAGGGCCTCCGCTGTGATTCCCCTATGGGAGCCTGCCACAGACTCCAGACAGCATCTCTATCTGCCACTGATACCTCAAGCACCATTGGGTCTGCTGGATCATATGGCCCTAGGGGCAGAGCAGCCTGCACTGCAGCCTGGACCTGTTGAAGAGCCTTTTCCTGTTCCAAGCCCCACTCAAAGTTTGCTGCCTTACGAGTCACCTGATATATGGGTCGTAGTAACACACCCAGATGAGGAATGTGCTGCCTCCAGAATCCAAAAAGACCCACCAGACGTTGTGCTTCTTTCTTGGTGGAGGGAGGGGCCAGGTGCAACAACTTATTCTTTACCTTAGAAGGAATGTCTCTGCATGCTCCACACCACTGAACTCCTAGAAACTTCACCGAGGTAGATGGCCCTTGAATTTTAGTTGGATTTATTTCCCATCCTCTCATGCGCATATGCTTTACCAACAAGTCTAGGCTAGCTGCTACCTCCTGTTCACTGGGTCCAATCAACATAACATCATCAATATAGTGGACCAGTGTGATATTTTGTGGAAGAGTCAGGCGATCAAGATCCCTTCTAACTAAGTTATGGCACAACGCTGGAGAGTTAACATACCCCTGAGGTAAGACAGTAAAGGTATACTGTTGGCCTTGCCAGCTGAAAGCAAATTGCTTCTGGTGGTCCTTATGAACCGGTATTGAGAAAAAAGCATTGGCCAGATCAATAGCTGCATACCAGGTACCAGGAGACATATTAATCTGCTCGAGTAAGGACACCACATCTGGTACAGCGGCTGCAATTGGTGTCACTACTTGGTTGAGTTTTCGATAGTCAACTGTCATTCTCCATGATCCATCTGTCTTTTGCACAGGCCAAATTGGAGAGTTAAATGGAGATGTGGTAGGAATCACCACCCCTGCATCTTTCAAATCCTTGATAGTGGCATTAATCTCCGCAATCCCTCCAGGGATACGATACTGTTTTTGGTTCACTATTTTCCCTGGTAGAGGCAACACCAATGGTTTCCATTTGGCCTTTCCAACCATAATAGCCCTCACTCCACAGATCAGGGAACCAATGTGGGGATTCTGCCAATTTCTAATTATATCTATCCCAATTATACATTCTGGGACTGGGGAAATAACTACGGGATGCGTTCTGGGACCCACTGGGCCCACCGTGAGTCGGACTTCAGCCAAAACTCCATTTATCACCTGACCTCCATAGGCCCCTACTTTAACCGGAGGGCCACAATGCTTTTTAGGGTCTCCTGGGATCAGTGTCAACTCAGAACCAGTATCCAATAGGCCTCGAAAAGTCTGATTATTTCCTTTTCCCCAGTGTACAGTTACCCTAGTAAAAGGCCTCAGGTCCCTCTGGGGAAGGACAGGAGGAAGGCAAACAGCATAACTCTTTGGTATTGTGACAAGGTCCTTCCTCACTGGAACCCGGCCACCCCTTCATTCAAGGGGTTCTGGGTCTGTGAACTGTCTCAAGTCTGGAAACCGGTCAACTGGGCGGGATTCGCTACTCCTAAAATCAAATGTTGACTTCCTGTCATTCGTTCTAGAGCTTTTCTGCTTATACAGATCAAATAAAAACTTAGTAGGCTTCTTATGTATTTGGTTCCTGGGAACACCATGATTAATTAGCCAGTTCCAAAGATCATTTCGGGTCATGCCATTATAGGTATTGTTTTGCCTTTGCCACCCATTATGATAATTACTGTAACTACGCTCATCTGGCCTTCTGCGATTCAGTGCTGCCACCTGACGCCTACCCTGAGGTCCTGTTAGACCTACTACGTGTACATTTAATTTATGCAAACGAGCCACAACTTCTCTAACTGTAAGATCTGGCATAAGAAATAGAGCAAAAACAAAGCTCTTCAAATGTTCTGGTGTCTCTCTCAGTACTTTCCATCTTATAAATTCAGTGAGTGGCATGTCCTCTGGGTCCTCATATTGTGGAGAATGTGGTTTTACACTTCGAATCCACTCGAGCATGCCCATCTGCCTGACCCTCACAATCCCTTCATCAATACTAAGCCAAGGAATATCAGGCATCTCTAACTCGCTGTTAGTAGGCCATGTTTTAATAAATACATCAGCCAACCATTCAAATAAACTTTTAACACCTTTTTTAACTGCTCGAGCTTCCATGTTAAACCTAGAATCTCTACTCAGTGGGCTCATATCGATAAACTCAGTATGATCCAATTTTATATTCCTTCCACCATTATCCCACACCCTTAAAATCCATTCCCACACATATTCCTTAGGCTTCTGCCGGAATGAATCAGCAAACTCATTAATTTCTTTAGTAGTATATCGCACCTCCTCGTGGACCACACTTTCTATCTCACCTTGAGGGGCTTGCTTAGACTTCAATCTGGTTATAGGTCTAGAGGCAACAATTGTTGGGCCCTGAGGGACATCAGCTCCCACTGGGAGGGGGGGATTAATTTCCTCAGGCAAGGGTGGGGAGGAGGGATCTGCAGGGTGTGGATTCTCTGCTGAGGGTGGGGAGGTTAATTCCTCAGATAAAGAAAATCCCTCAGAATCCGAGGGTTCAAAATCCTCATCATCATAGTTCTCCCACACATCTCCATCCCAAGTTTCAGGGTTCCACCCTTTCCCCACCAGTGCTCTCACTTTAACTGCTGACACTTTTCGTGGCTGGGAATTAAATTTGCGTTGTAAATCAGCCAACCGTATAATAAGGGCTCCAGCTTGATTTTCTGCTGCTTTAGCTCTTTGGCTGCTGGAGAGAAGATTCTCTTCCAGAGCACACTTGGAAACCTTTAAACTGTTGTTTCGAATCCGGAGCTGGTCATTTTTATCACCGAGCTCCATATTTTCGTCTAACAGTTTATCCAGACATGCTAGGAGCAACAAGGCAACATCATTATTTTCCTGATTTTTCTGCAATTTCTCGAACGTTTTATATATAGAGTCACTAAATTCCTTGCTTCTCACAAGAGGTGAGTTAGGTGAGTCAAATGGATCTATCTTCATAATTAGATCAAATAGTCTGCACCAAGGATTATCATTCCTCTTCATGCCACCAGGAGAGCCTTCAGTAACTCTAGGCTTCATTGGGTTGGAGAGCTGGCTCCAGAGGCTACCAAGCCCACTAAAGAAATTCATCCTTTCAATTCTGTTTCTCTAGAACCACTTCTGGTACCAAAATCTGTATTAGTCAGGGTTCTCTAAAGAAACAGAAGCAACAGGATGAATATATATAACTATATACAATTTATTGATTTGCTCACGTGACGGAGCTCAACAGTAGCGCCGAACTGGAGAGGCCGGGAATCCAGGGAACTGCTCAGTCCGCAAGGCTGGATGTCTCAGGAGTCCCAGTCTAGTGCTGAAGGCCCGAATGGATTCCAGGAGATCTGCCAGTCTCAGTACACGCTGGGATCCGAAAGGTTGATCACAGCAGCAAGGCAAACTCACCAGATGAGAGAGAGGCAAGCCGCAGGAAGAAGGAAAAAGGACCAGCTCCCGCTGCCGTGGCCTTAAATACTGCCTGCCGGCAGAAGGTAACACCCACATTTGGGGTGGGCCATCCGGGTTGAGGTGGTCCAATCAGAAGACCCTTTTCTCTTATTTGTTCCTTAGTCCAGTCAAGTTGACACCCAGGATTAACCATGACAAGTCCACCCCTTGTCAACTTGACACCCAATAAATAGCCTCTGCTTAAATGTCAATTGCAAACGATGGCAGGGTCATAATTCCACCTAACATGTTATAAGTATCTCATGTGCAATAGCAAAGCATTATATCTTAGAGTAGGTGGTAATGTCCTTGAGAAGAACTTAGTCCTTCAGTATCTAATAACCTAAATATGACAACACTTAACACATATCTCAGTTGCACATTCAAAGGGGAACACAAGTATCCACTTAATATACATACATATATACATATATATATATATATATATATACAAGCACATTCTTAACCAAATAGGACGAAGGTTAATATCTATTATAATCCACGTTTCTGCAACTGGTCCCGTGGCTTCAGCTGATATTTATGACTACCTTCTTCTACTACCCATTCTGTATTTCCTCCGCCATCAGCAAGCACCTCTGCAGGTCTTGGCTCTTTCCCTGGAGGAGTGACCCATACCTTCATCCCTGAAGGGTCTGGGCCATTTATTGTCCTGTCTGGTTTGGGTTGTTGGAGTTTCCCATTGACCTTAATCATAGGACATGGTAGCACCAGAAGGCGCCCTACAGCATCTCCTGCCTTCCAGACATAATCTTCCTTGCCCCCATTGTGGAGAAAAAGTCCAATTTCCCCATGGTAGTCTGGATCAATCACTCCTCCTACTACTGTTATTCCTTCCTTAGCCTGTTGGCTTAAAGGCAGTAGAAGCCCGAAGTGGCCAGGGGGAAGTCTTAGCTTCCAGTTCAATAGAACGTTTGCTGTATCTCCTGGCAAAAGCACTCCCCCCATTGGAGCCAAAACGTCTAGACCAGCAGAACGCAAGGTCGTGGGTACAGGAAGCAAAAATTTTCCTACTGGGTCACTAGGGGTGATAGTGAGTGGAATCATTCCCACTTCCACCCCTTGGTTCCTGGACCCATGAATTCTGGCTATAGGAGAAACAGTACCATATAGTGGACGCTGATTCAAAGCATATACTGCTTGCTGGAGAACCTTGCCCCAGCCCTCCAGGGTATTGCTACCTAATTGGCGCTGTAACTGTGTCTTCAAGAGGCCATTCCATCGTTCTATCAAGCCAGCTGCTTCTGGGTGGTGGGGAACATGGTAAGACCAGTGGATACCATGACCATGGGCCCACAGTCGCACTTCTTTGGCTGTGAAGTGAGTTCCTTGGTCAGAAGCAATGCTGTGAGGAATACCATGACGGTGGATAAGGCATTCCGTAAGTCCCTGGATGGTAGTTTTGGCAGAAGCATTACGTGCAGGAAAGGCAAATCCATAACCAGAATAAGTATCTATTCCTGTAAGAACAAAACGCTGTCCCCTCCATGATGGAAGTGGTCCAATGTAGTCAACCTGCCACCAGGTTGCTGGCTGGTCACCCCGGGGAATAGCACCATATCGGGGGCTCAATGTTGGTCTCTGCTGTTGGCAAATCTGGCACTCGGCAGCAGCTGTAGCCAGATCAGCCTTAGTGAGTGGGAGTCCATGCTGTTGAGCCCATGCATAACCTCCATCTCTGCCACCATGACCACTTTGTTCATGGGCCCATTGAGCAACAACAGGGATAGCTGGAGAAAGAGGCTGACAATCCACAGAACGAGTCATCCGATCTACTTGATTATTAAACTCATCCTCTGCTGAGATCACCTTTTGATGAGCATTTACATGAGACACAAGTATCTTCACATCCTTTGACCATTCAGAGAGCTCTATCCACATACTTCTTCCCCAAATGTCTTTCTCACCAATTTTCCAGTCATGCTCCTTCCAAGTCCCTGACCATCCAGCCAAACCATTGGCTACAGCCCATGAATCAGTATATAATCGAACCTCTGGCCATTTCTCCTTGCAGGCAAAATGCACAACCATGTGCACTGCCCGAAGTTCTGCCCACTGTGAAGACTTTCCTTCACCAGTGTCCTTTAGGGTTGTTTCAGAAATTGGCTGTAATGCTGCAGCTGTCCACCTCTGGGTGGTGCCTGCATAGCGTGCAGAACCATCAGTAAACCAGGCCCTAGTCTTCTCTTCCTCAGTCAACTGATCATAGGGCAAACCCCATGAAGCCATAGGTGCATGCTTAAGCCCAGGAGACATTGTAACAGGAGTGGGAACCATAGGCATTTGGGCAACTTCTTCATGTAGCTTGCTTGTGCCCTCAGGGCCTGCCCGGGCCCTGTCCCGTATGTACCACTTCCATTTGACAATGGACTGTTGCTGTGCACGTCCTACTTTATGGTCTGGTGGGTCAGATAACACCCAGCTCATGATGGGCAGCTCAGGTCGCATGGTGACTTGGTGGCCCATTGTCAAACGTTCAGTTTCCACTAAGGCCCAATAGCAGGCTAAGAGCTGTCTTTCAAAAGGAGAATAGTTGTTTGCAGATGAAGGTAGAGCCTTGCTCCAAAATCCCAAGGGCCTCCGCTGTGATTCCCCTATGGGAGCCTGCCACAGACTCCAGACAGCATCTCTATCTGCCACTGATACCTCAAGCACCATTGGGTCTGCTGGATCATATGGCCCTAGGGGCAGAGCAGCCTGCACTGCAGCCTGGACCTGTTGAAGAGCCTTTTCCTGTTCCAAGCCCCACTCAAAGTTTGCTGCCTTCCGGGTCACCTGATATATGGGTCGTAGTAACACATCCAGATGAGGAATGTGCTGCCTCCAGCATCCAAAATGGCCCACCAAACATAGTGCTTCTTTCTTGGTGGAGGGAGGGACCAGGTGCAACATTTATTCTTTACCTTAGAAGGAATGTCTCTGCATGCTCCACACCACTGAACTCCTAGAAACTTCAAGGAGGTAGATGGCCCTTGAATTTTAGTGGGATTTATTTCCCATCCTCTCATGCGCATATGCTTTACCACCAAGTCTAGACTAGCTGCTACCTCCTGTTCACTGGGTGCAATCAGCATAACATCATCAATATAGTGGACCATTGTGATATTTTGTGGAAGAGTCAGGCGATCAAGATCCCTTCTAACTAAGTTATGGCACAAGGCTCGAGAATTAACTGGCTGAAGTCCCATTAGTGGATCTCCAAGATCTCCCTGCACAGGAAGGCTGGTGTCTCACATTTGCAGGACATTTCTTTTTTTTTATTTTATTTATTTTTTTAATTAATTAACTTTTTTATTTTTAAGGGATTCTACAATATAATGACACAGTTGTTTGCAGATAACATTGATGTTACTCAGTATATCATACAATTAGGTAACTGGTGCATTTTGCAAGGACATTTCAAGAGATGCCCCCATGCATAGTGCCCTGGGACTTAGTTGACCTCTGAGGGCAAGGAAGAAAGTTATCCCTTTAGTCCTTCAGCCAAATTCGTATGGGCCTTAAGTATGATTATTAAGCATCCAGAAAGGCTATGTTACACCAGCCTGATACTTTTAACTACTGCATAATATTTTTGAAAAGGATTGGAAAAAAGCTCAAGCAGCCTGTATAAAAAAATACTAAGAAGCACACTGTGGTTAGACACAATGTCATGACAAACTAGTTTTTTCCCCCTTGTTCTTTTGATTTAGTGCATACAAACCTTCTACCAATATACCAAAACTGCCTAAGTCTGAAAATAAATGATAGCTGAATTCTAGAACCTGTTAAAGAATCCATAATAAAAGAGCACAGTTGTTTTCAGATCATGAGGAACATAATATTAACGTTGCTTAATTAGTTGTAAGTCTGCCTTACAACTAGGTACTTGGTGCTAGCATCCACAGTTGAGGGATACCATTTGTCCTTTGTTTCTTTTTTTTCTTTTTTATGCTTTTATTGATGTTTTGTGTATTTCAGGCATCATTTCTCAGCTCAGTTTAGACATATTCCCCTTTCCCTTCCCCCAACCCCACCCCAGATCATGCATTCTGCCATAATTGTCCTGCATCTTTCTCTCAGGCTTTTTTATATTTAGGAATTCACATTTTCCTCCTTTAATTATATATTTATCTAAAATATGAATACATATTTTCACTCATATACAGTAATTACAGAGTCTAAAAGTAAGTGGTGGATTGATTCTAGAGTCCATTAAGAGATTTACATTGTAATAACGTAGTTGCTTTCAGATAAACAGAAATATAGCAATTATGTTCAGCTTGACTTTCATGTGGGGATTTGGTGTTAGCATCCACAAATGAGAGAGACCATGCACCACTATTTTTCTGGGACTGTGTTACTTCACTTAGCATAATGGCTTCGAGTTCCATCCATTTACCTGCAAAGTTCATGATGTCATCTTTCTTCACCACTGCATAGAACTCCATTGTGTAGATGTACCACATTTTCTCTATTCATTTGTTAGCTGAGGGGCACTTCGGTTGGTTCCAGCTCTTCGTTATCGTGAAGAGAGCTGCAATAAACATGGCTGTGCATGTATCTCTGCAGTAGTATGAGTCTTGTGGGTATATACCCAGGAGTGGTATGAGTGTGTCAGGTAGCAAGCTTATTTTCAGTCTCTTTTTTAAATTTTTTAAATTTATTTTTTATGCATATGAATGTACTGTCTACATGTAGGTTTGTGCACCCATGTTGTGCAATGCCACAGAGGTCAGAAGATGGAATCAGATTCCCCTGGAACTGGAGTTAAAGGTGGTTCTCAGCCACCATGTGGGTGTTGGGGTTTGAACACGGGTACTCTGCAAGAGCAGTCAGTGTTCTTAACCACTAGGCCATCTCTCCAGCCCCCATTTTGAGTCCCGTAAGGGTTCTCGACACTGCTTTCCATAGTGGTTGTACAAGTTTACATTCCCACCAGCAGTGGATGAGTGTTCCCCTTTCCCCACAACCTCTCCAGCATTTGGTATCATTTGTTTTCTTGATCCTAGCCAGTCTTATCGGGATGAGATGATATCTTAAAGTGGTTTTAATTTGCATTTCCTTAATTATTAGCGATGTCGAACACTTTTTAACATGTTTCTCAGCCTTCTCTAATTCCTCATTTGTGAAGTCTCTGTTTGGCTCTTTACTCCATCTTTTGAGTGAGTCATTTGTTTTCTTTCTTCTTTGTTCTTGGAGTAGTTTATATATTGTGGAAGTTAATGCTCTGTCAGATGTATAAGTGGTAAAGGTTTCCTCCCACTCTGTGTTCTGTGGGGTGCTGAGTAGAAAGTGTATTCACTGGTTTGGAGTCTCCCTCCCCCCCAAAAAACCTGAGGACCAGATCCTCAACTGACCTTGAGAAAATAAAAACCTTGGTTAATTTGACCTAGCAGTGTGGCCTTAAGTGTCCAAAAGGAAAGTAGAACCAGAAATAAATAATTAGTAAGGTCTGAGAAATTGTACTTCAGGTATAAAACTTGAGATCTTAGTAAAAAGGCAAAAAGTAAAAAAAAAAAAAAATAAAAGAGCACAGTTGTTTTGCCTGTCTTACTGGCAAGTACAGCTACCCAGAGGCTGCCATTGCTTTTGCCATCCTTCAAAGACATGAGACACATCTTTTCAACCCTCCAATATGGACTGAAGACTCATGTCTCTCCAAGAATCCTCCAAAACCTTCAGTGCCAGATGGGGACTGCTGAGACATCCAGGTTGTGGACTGAGCTACTGCTGGGGTTTCAGCCTCTTCAGAATATTAATTGCCATTGTTGGAATACCGAGGCTGCATCACTGAGACCAGTACAGGAGGATCAAGAAAGGACGTGGTGCTTACTGGACCTCATTTGGTGACCATAAGAAGGGAAAACCCTGGTGTGGAGCACAAGGGCAGGACTGATGGTTGTTTGGGCTTGCCAAGGAGGAGCCTTCAAACATATCTTTCAGCCTAATTAAAAGAAAGAAAGAAATCATAAACTGAAGATGTTAAAATATATATGTGGCATGCATATACGCATATTTTGGAGTGATGCAGATTGGACAGAACAACATCAACAACAACAAACAAAGACTGCATCAAAGAACTGATTGAAATGGTGAACTTCTCAAAACAGTAAACTTCTGTATCGAAAATTTTAAAAGAAATTGAGAAAAAAGATGGAAAATCATGATTGGCAGAATCCATGAGCTCTGGTGGCATGGGGGGGGCAAATAATAGGGAATGGGTCTAGACTTGATTGGAAATTTTGTATGAAATGCACAAAGCTTCAACAGAAATTGGCTTAAAACCTATGAACTACAGACCTGAACAGAGAGTTTTCAAATGAAGAAATAACAATGGCCAAAATTCATCTTAAAAACTATGCAACATCCTTAGTAATTTGAGAAATGCAGATAAAAAAACATTTTAATACTTCATCTAGCCCCAATCAGACTGGTTAAAATCAAGAGAATGAATGATTCTAAATGCTGGTAAGGATATGGAGAAAGGAGAATGCTCATCCAGTGCTGATGGGAATGCAAACTTGTGCAACCACTTTGGAAAACATTGTGGAGAATCCTGAAAAAATGAAAAATTATTCTACCATATGATCCTGTTATATCACTCCTTGGCACATACCTAAAAGTCTCATCCTACTATAGAAATACTTATACAACCATGTTTGTTGCTGCTCTCTTCACAATAGCTAAGAAATGGAAACAAACAAACTAAATGTCCCTCAACCTATGCATGATTAATGAAAATGTGGTACAATTACATAAAGGAGTTCTACACAGCAGTAAGAAAATACAAAGTTATGAAATTTGTAGGTAAATGGATGGAATTAGAGAGTGTTATAAGTGAAGTAACACAAACGCAGAAAAGCAAGTGATGTATGTTTTCCCTCATTTGTGGACTGTAACACCAATTCCTTATATGTGAGTATATATCCTGATATAACACTAGGAGCCAGGAAAATGGAAAAGATACACAGAGGTAAAGGAAATGGAATTACCCTAAAGAGGGGAATAGTAGAAAATAGATATTACCAGGGAGAATGTGGGAAAATTGCAGGAGTTTGGCTGGGAAGAGATTGGGAGGGACATACAAGGGCCCATGCTGTGGGAGAGGGGAGGGGGTATAATGGGAGGTGCATGTTATTGGGAGGAGGGGGAAACAGGGGTTCTGGGACTGGGGAGGGAGGAAGTCTGATGGGAGGAAAAATTGTAGAAATGAATGAATCTTGGGGGACTAGGGAACTCAGAGGAAAATGTGATGTCCCCATAACCCCATGAGAAATGCCCATTCAGTGTCTAAACCTTAGTGCATGTGTGTTGTTTGGCAAAGAACACAGTGCCAGATGAAAGAATTCTCCCATTGAGTGGTTGGTAAGAGTGGTCCAGGAGACTCCCAAAATAACACAGGCTATTTCCAAAGCTCTTGGTTATCTCCCAGAACTAATACGTAAGACCCTACTGTTGAAAGGCATGATATACCTCAGATACAGGACTTGGAGCAATGGAGCAGGAACTGACCTGGAAGCCCTCTACTTGAAGTTGAACTCACATAATACTAGATGATAATATGCAAACTCCTGAGGGAGAACATTGATCAATGGTCCAACCCAGCCCTAAAGCTTAATGGCCATAACAACTGGCAGAGCAAGCTGCCTGTATTGATGCAGTAGTTTGAGAGGAGTCTAGTCCTAGGTGACACATCTACAGTTGAACCTCTGCACCTAGGCTCATGGAACATAGTAGAACAAGGGGTAGAGAGAAAAATAATTCATCCTTAACCCTCACCAGTGAAGCTTCCTTATACAGCAGAGTGTAATGCACACAGAAGGCCACAACCAGCCAAGCTTTAAATAATAAGAGACTGCAGAATCTGTATCCCTGGGTAAAACACCTATATTGAACTTACGGCTCAAGTTTCATTTCAGAAGAGGTGGCAGAAACACTGTAAGAGCCAGACCTGGTTCCAGAACACAAAGGAGCAGAGGTTCTTGGACCACTGGAAGCTTACACTTGTGAATGTGTGGCAATCATAGCATCAAGTTCAGGACCCATGCCAACTCAGTTAAACAAGAGTCCAAAGGGGAGGAGAGAAATGGGTGTCAGGCCAGTCCTAGACTGAGAAATATTGGAGACTGATTGCTACTGGGTAAGGGAGAGTATGCCATACTAACAATCTCTACGTGGTCAGACTAAACTCCAGTTTCCTGACACCTGCCATCCCTCACAGGCAGCCAAATGCAACAGTAGCAGTGAGCTTTGTGAAAAACATAAAAGTCCTTGATAAATCTTGGCCAGTGGTAAAGAAAAGAGAGCTGAAATTAAGTACAAAATCCAAACCCAGTATATGAAGTACACTAGAAGTTCTTAAAGACTTTCTTGAGGAATATGCTATGGAAAGGAGAATCTTGGGCTCTTGTCCCAAATTGAAAAGTAAGAATTCTAGATAGGAACAATTCTCCAGTACTTAAAGTCTCAGGTGACATGTAGAGTTTCATTAACTAAAACTTATAAATAGTATCAAGTCTTTGTTTCCAGCAATAGCTATAATTTCTTACATCTCCCAACATTTCCATAGAAAAACATAAGCAGTTTAAGCTTGCATTCCTTTATGCAACTAACCTTTTTTTTTTTTTTTTTTTTTTTTAGTTTTTTTCCCCTTTTTTTGGTAATTTTTGAGGCAGGGTCTCCCTTTTTAGTAGCCAGCTGTCCTGGAGCTTCATCTGTAGACCAAGCTGGCTTGAAACTCAGAAAAGAGAGTTCCACCCACTCTAACCTCCCAAGTGTTGGGATTAAAGGCACAAGCCATCAATGCCAGCTGCAACTCACCCTTTTAAGAGGAAAATATGAGCAGAGGACAGGTCCAAAAGCCCAAGAAGACAAATAAAGCATGTATCTAATCAGATGCAATTACTAAGAAAAACCTGGCTTCTTAGAATAACTAAGTATCAATGTTTCTATTTCCAAGATGAGGATACTAAGACTTTTTGAAGGGGAATAATTAGAACTGAGTAAATGCAAGCATACTCAGAAACCAAACAGATCCCAAGTTTCCTGATGCATGGCTCAGTTTTCAGACGTTTATTTTTTTTTTTAATTTTTTTATTTATTTCCTGTATTGTATGAATGTAACTGTCTGCATGCAAGTTTGTGCACCCGTGTCGTGCAATGCCGCGGAGGTCAGAAGAGGGTGTCGGACTCCCCTGGAACTGGAGTTCTCCTGGAATTGGAGTTTCAGACGGTTTTCAGCCGCCATGTGGGTGCTGGGGATCGAACCCGGGTCCTCTGCAAGAGCAGTCGGTACTCTTTAACCACTAGGCCATCTCTCCAGCCCCAGACATGTTTAAATGGTACCATCACCACAGGACTATTCAAATGATCACTAAACATACATCAGTTACTTCTTACTCAGAAACCTAGAATTGCTTAGTATTTCAATTGTTTTCAGAGTAGACAGCTTGAATATTATGTTCCTGTAGCTTTATTCTATAACCATCTAGATCAATATGAACACAGATGTAACTCTTTTGTAGTAGGGATAGGCTCTCTGTGAGAAATTATCTGAATAGTACTGACAAAACGTGTTTCTGAGTCAGCCAAAACTCAAGTGGTTTGAGCGTAGCTCAGACAGGATGTAGGATGTATTACATGTGTAAGGGTCACTTACAATGGAGATGTTTCTATATTATACACTTAAGCAAAAGAATCTCTGTGCATCAATCATCTGGAAAGCAAATCTTGAATTCTCATATTGGCATCAACAGTTATTAACAGACTATCACACGAGGTCTTAGATAAATAAAAGACATATTTCCATTCAACTAGTTATTTGCTATTGCCATTGTCATCATTTTCAGTTAGGTGTAAACATTCATATTTATTAGATATTTTAAACTTTGAGTCTTGAATTTTTTTGGTATATTTGAGACAGAGTCTCCCTTTTAATACCAGCTGGCCTGGAACTTGCTCTGTAGACCAGACTGGCCTCAAACTCACAGAGATCCACCTGCCTCTGCCTCCCAATTGCTGGAATTAAAGACGTGTACCACCACACCCTGCTGAGTCTTGAATCTTTATCTGTACTACTAAAATTACTTTTCTTGAGGTTTCATGTATCAAAACAAATGCTCAAAACAGGTAAAAATGGCATTCCAGTTCTAACATGTAGTAAGGGCAGAGCCAGCATTCTAATCCAAGTCTGTCTGACTTCAGAAGAGATGCCACTTTCAGCACAGGAAGTTTTCAGGAAAAAAAATTACATTGATTTTCCAGTTTCCTCAATAAACATTTGTTGAGTGAGCAAGTGAGTTACAGAAAGAATGAGAAGCACATGGAATTGATAGAGGGCAGTGAAGAGAAGGAACTTGTGATCAGTGAGCATCCATGTGTGCTAGGAACTTAGCTGGGGACATCCACAAATTTGATTTTATTCAATATTTATAATAATCACGATAGACAAATGTTATCTAGTAGTGCATTCTTCCTCAGATGGGAAACTGAGGACCAGGCATGTTAGAAAAGTTTTTCAAGGTGGCAGATGAAAATATTGAAGCTAACTCGAACATTGATCCTCTTTATTCTACTCTGGTTTGTCATAGACACTTCTAGAATAGGAGCTAATAGGAAGGGGTTTTTAGGAGTGCTTGTGGAAGAAGGTGTAAGGGTAAAAATTAGGTAGTACAAAATGAACTGAATTCCTCAGGTCCTGAACAAGATGGATGTAAACCAGATACTAATCATGACTGCATATGGTCCTCAGATCCCATCGTCAGCTGGTCAGAGATATAAAAGGAAGTGGATGATAACTGGCTTCCCAATTGGGGTCCTGATGTCATTATCTATCCTTTCCATGGATATATTTAGCCATAAGTGTCTGGTTGGGACCTTGAAAACCAGAGCTGCGATATGGGAGCCACTTATATCCCAGAGGTGAGAGTGGCTGCAAAGATGTGGTAAGATCTGAACCAATCTCATGAGTACATTTTCCCACACTTGGCCTATAAATAAAAATACAGCAGTCTTCAGGATGAGGACTATTAACACTATCTCAGCTGAGCCCTTACCTTAATGGGCTTTCATCTGCTTGTCATAATCAGGAAGAGGCAGAGGGGCTAGGTGACAAACTTAGCAGAGGTGTGATTAGCAGTTGTTCAAAAGTCCAAGGATTTTTCAGGGGTTGAGTCTCTAACAGACATGACCAATTTCCTTGCATTAGATGACTCTGGCTTGACTTCTCTGGGCAGTATTGAAAAGTGCTTTATCCTCAGGCAGGTGACTTGGACAAGAGGGCTTATTTAATAATCATCACCTCACATAGTCCTTCTGAAGGTGAATTTGAGTGGAACCAAAAACTTGGTATATGAATATTTAAGAGTCTGCTTTAGAAATAGAATAAAATGGTATTTAGGCATGATGGAAATTCAGGACATTGAAGTCTTTCAGTCACAACTATGCTGTGAACTTATGTGTTGAGGTTGGGAAGATCTCTTTCTTTTTCTGAGCCTGTTTATTCAATCATAAAACAAGAGGAGCACTCGAGCTTTTAAAACCCTTCTGGTTCTGACTGGCAGTGATCAATATCCTGGTCTTCATATTTCTTTACTCTTTCCTTTTACTATCTCCCTAGCTTCTGTGGATTTCTGAATAAAATGTCATAGAAGATCTAAATCAGTGATTTCTTTGGTTCCAACCTTCCTAGAATGCTCAGAAGGAAATGAACTGAAGAGGCTGGAGAGATGGCCCCGTGGTTAAGAGCACGGGTTGCTCTTGCAGAGGACCCTGGTTCACTTCTCATCACCCATGTGGCAGGTTCCAGGGGAATCTGACTCCCCCATCTGACCTCTTTGAGAATTGCACAACACAGGTGCACTTACATGCATGCAAGCAATACACTCAAGCCCATAAATAAAAATAATAAATTAAAATATTTTAAAAAATAGAGTCAAAGTATCTCCTATTTCCCCCAAAGATAACAATAAAGAAGTAAATAGGAGAAGGGGTAGGTACCACACTGCTAAATGCAAACATTTTGGAATTGATAGAACCTTTAGAGTGTGGGAAAGTGGGGACCAGGACTACTAGAACTTTTAGAGAACTTGTAAGAGTATGCCACAAAATTTTAAGTATCATCAACATTAATATAAATTATGCTGTAAAGAGGATTAGAGATATAGTCTAGGGGGTTGCAAGGTGTGATATAAAGCCCGGACATCCATGATTCCTTCCAAGGCTTTATTTCTGAATGAAAGGTGTCTGGCAAATGCGACGGGTCTGAAAAGACTTACTATGAAGCTCTATGAGATAACTAAGGAGGGAGTTGAATGGACAATTTCTGGATTTTAACTGGGGTAAATGAAACTTCCCTGTACCCTAAGGAGCTTTCCGTGGTCAGTGGTCAGTAAAGGAAGACCTATAACACACAAAACATAGTTCTGCATAATATGCAATAGTGGCAGAACTACGAAGACCCCATGGAAGTTTAAGACTATGAGAGAGATTGCTCAGATATCAACACACTGAATATTAGATTACTTGAAAGAATACAGAAAGAAGTGGAGCATGTGAGGCCTAGAAAGTACTAAATACAGAAAGTCAGGTATAGGGAAGATCTTTGGGAAAATGGGATATATGAGTCCTTTCATTTAAAAAATCCTCCCCACACAAGGTGGATGTTGATATTTTAAGAGATGAACATGGAAGGGAAAAAACATACCAAGGCATTATTAAATGAAAGATTTTTAGTGTCAGTAATGAATAATACTGGGGACCGGAGGCAGCAAGGACAATACATGTAAATAGTTTGTCTATACATGATATCCGTCTGCCAAGCTGTGACAGATAAACAAGGAAGTAAAGGATTTATCATTACAAACTGTCATGAATATGCTCCAGCTCACTTGGTCTATCTCTACAGGGATACTTTGTGAGATAGGCAGGCACTGGTATTTTTCCAAGAGGATTGTGTGTGTTGGGTCCTTGCTTATGATTCAGTTAGGAACAAGCGGACCTGCAAAAACAAAGAATATTATCTATTAGAGGTGAGGAGCAGGCCAACATGTAGTTTGAATGACAGAGCCTCCAATTGAAATATCATCTCAGTTAAAACAAGTGATCATTAAATGAAGGCAAATCTGCTACCAATTACCAAGCACCTAAAGGATACCAGGGGGTATAACAAATGAAAAGCAGGCACATGACTTAATAAAAAATAACATTTGCTGAATTCTACTTTTCTGAGCATTTTTACATGTGTGTTTGTTTTATATTGGGATGCAAGGTATAAAGTCTCTGTATTTGTTAGACTTTATCCTTTGCTTAATGCCAGACCTGAGGTGAAAGTCATTTTTGCCTTATAGCTGAATAAAATTCCATTGTGTGTATATATATATATATATATATATAACTTCATTATCTATTCAACAGTTGTTGGACATCTGAGTTAGGTACATTTCCTAACTATTATAACAGAGCTTCAATGAATATGGATTTACAAGTGTCTGAATAGTAAGTTTTAGATTATTTAGGATATATGTCCAGGAGTGCTATGCCTAACTCATATGATAGATCTATCTATGAGATTTTTTTAAAGGATTTAGTCATTCTCTCTCTCTCTCTCTCTCTCTCTCTCTCTCTCTCTCTCTCTCTCTCTCTCTTTCCCATGTTCATGCAGCTGCCAAAATTGGCCAGAAGATCCCATGGAGCTGGTGTTACAGGCAGTGATGAGCTACTTTAAATAGGTGCTGGAAACTGAAATCCAGTCCTCTAGAAGAGGAACAACTGCTCTGAACAGCTGAGAGATCTTTCCAGGCTCTATTTCTAGTTTTTTGGGTGGAACCTCTCACCTGCTTTGAAAGTGGCTGGACTAGTTCACACTCTTTCACACTCTTACTGGAAATGAATAAGGGTGAACTTTCCCCCACTTCATTAGCATTTATTGTCATGTGTATTTTTAATGATGGTTATTTTGAATGGGGTAAGATAGAATAATAGGAGTAGATTTAATTTGCATTTCTCTGATGTTGAATGTTTTTAAGAGTCTGCTGAGAGGTCATTAAGATTTTCTTTTAAAAACATTTTTATTGAAGTTTTGTGCATGTCATACATTTCTCAGTCTATTTTACACTCATTCCCCTGTTTATGCTTCCCACCCCACTCGAGTTAATGCTTTCTCCCATACATGTCTTGCATCTTTTTCTCAGTCTTTTTAAAGTTTTTCTATGGAAAGGTTTATTGTCTGGGGCAGAAGTATACTGTTTCAGTTACTTCTTTGACCCCATCCTTTTGTTGATGTTGTTCCCTCCAGTTTGTATTGCTCCAAAATATGCCTATATGTATGTAACATATACCAAAAATATGATGTCTGAAAATAAACTGTACATTAATTCCAAAACATGTATAGGAATTCACATTTTCCCTTTAATTTTATATTACTCTAAAATATGCATTCATACCCTTCACCTATATACCAAAATTGCAAAGTCTGAAAAAAAAGTGGTAGGTTAATTCTAGGGCCTGTTAAATAACTCATTTTATAACACAGATCAGTTGCTTTCAGATAAAAAGAACTATAACATTAACGTTGCTCAGTTTGCCTTACAACTAGGGATTTGGTGCTAGCATCCACATATGAGCCATACCATTCATTGTTTGTTTGTCTGGGACTGTGTTATTTTACTTAGCATAATGGCTTCTAGTTCCATCCATTTGCCTGCAAAGTTCATGATGTCATCTTTTTTTTTTTTTTTTTACCACTGCATAGAACTCCACTGTGTAAATGTACCACATTTTATTTATCCACTTGTTGGTTGAGGAGCACTTGGGTTGATTCCAACACTTTGCTATTGTGAAGAGAGCTGCAATAAACATAGATGTGTATGTATCTCTGTGATGGGATGAGTCTTGTGGGTATATACCCAGGAGTGGTATGACTGGTTCAGGTTGTAGGCTGATTTTGAATATTTTAAGGGTTCTCCACACTGCTTTCCATAGTGGTTGTACAAGTTTACATTCTCACTAGCAGTGGGTGAGTGTTCCCCTTTCCCCACAACCTCTCCAGCATTTGGTATCCTTTGTTTTCTTCATCATAGCTTGTCTTACCTGAGTAAGATAAAATCTTAAGGTGGATTTAATTTGAATTCCCTTGATTATTACCAATGTTGAACACTTTTTAAGGTTTTTTTTTCAGCCATCTTTCCTTCTTCATGTGTGAAGTCTCTGTTCAGCTCTTGACTCTATCTTTGAGTGGGTCATTTGTTTTCTTCCTCCTTTGATTTTTGAGTAGATCAGATACTTTGGGTGTTAGTGCTCTATCAGATGTATCACTGGTGAAGGTTTACTCCCACTCTGTGGGTTTTCTACTGACTTCTTTGATTGTTTCTTTCCCTGTACAGAGGCTCTTGAGTTTAATAAGGTCCTGTATGTCAATTGTTGACCTTTTTTGCACAGCTGCTGGCTGATTTAGAGAGTCTTTTCCTATGCCTATTCTCGTAGGTTACTATAAACATTTTCTTCTATCATTTTCAGAGTTTCAGGTTTGTACATAGTGAAAGGTAGGGCTTTAGTTTTATTCTTCTACAAGTGGTGATCTAGTTATGTCAACACCATTTGCTGAAGATGCTGTCTTTCCTCCATTGAGTCTTCATGGCCCTTTTGTTGAATATGAGGTAGCTGAAATTGGATGTGCTCAGGTTTGGATTCTCAATTTTGTTTCATTGATCTATGGGTCTGTTTTTGTGCCAGTACCAGACTGTTTTGTTTTTATGACTATAGCCCTATAATATAGTCTGAAATCTGGTATAGTGTTCCCTCCTGTATTGCTCTTTTTGCTCAGGATTGCTTTGGCGATTCGGGGTCTTTTGTTTTCCATATGAATTTTAGGATTTTTTTCTAAGTCTGTGAAGAAGCTCATGGGGATTTTAATTGGGATTGTGTTGAATCTGTATATTAATTTGGGTGGAATAGACACTTATACTATATTAATTCTTCCAATCGATGAGCATGGGAGTTCCTTCCATCTTTTGGTATCTTCCTCAGTCTCTTTCTTGAGGGATTAAATATTTTCATTGTAGAGAATTTTATTGTCTTTGGTCAGGTTTGTTCCTAGATAATTTATTTTATTTTTTGGAGGTTATTGTGAGTGGGAAAGTCTCCTTGTATTTCTTCTCCAGTTGCTTGTTATTAGTATACAGAAATTTTACTGATTTTCCAGGTTAATTTTTTATCCTGCTACTTTACTGAAATGTTATTCATTTCCAAAAATTTTCTGGCATCCCTTAGGTAAACTATCATGTTATTTGCAAAAAGGAAATATTTAACTTCCTGTTTTCCAATTAGTACTCCTTTAATTTCCTTTTCTTGTCTTATTGCTTTCTCAAGCATGTCAAGATCTGTATTAAAAAGGAGTGGGGATGAAGGCAGCCTTTCCCTGTTCCTGAATTTAAGGTCAGTGCTTCTAGTTTTTCCTCATTTAGGATAATGTTGGCTGTGGGTTTATTTTATATGCTTTTAATTATGTTGAGGAATGTACTCTCCAGTCCAATTCACTCCAGGACTATAAATATGAGGGCATGTTGAATTTTGCTGAAGGACTTTTCTGCATTAATTGAGATGACCATGTGGTTTTTGTCTTTCAGTCTGTTTATATGCTTTATGATGTTTATTGATTTATGTATGTTGAACCATCCCCGCATCTCTGGTATGAATCCTACTTGGTCATGGTGGATGATATTTTTGATGTGTGCCTGAATGCAGTTTGCAAGTATTTTGTTGAGAGGTTTTGCATCTATGTTCATTAATTAAATGGGCCTATAGATTTCCGTTTTGTTTATATCTTTGCCTGGTTTTGGTATTAGAGTGATGCCAGCTTCATAGAAGGAATTTGGGAGATTTACGTCTGTTTCTGTCCTCTTGAATAATTTGAGTAGTAGTGGCTGTAGGACTTCTTTAAATGTCTTATGGGATTCTGTGTGAAACCATCTGGGCCTGGGCTTTTTTTAGTTGGGATTTTTTTTGTCACAGTTTCCATTTCATCCTTTATTCTGGGTCTATTTAAGCTGTGGACTTCTTCCTGGTTAAGTTTTGGTGGATTCCACGATTTCAGGTACTCATCCATTTCTCTTAGGTTTTCCAAATTTAGTAGAGTATAGGTTTTTGAAGTATTCCTGTATAATTGTCAGAATCTTTTCACTATCTGTTGTGATGTTTCCCTTTTTCATTTCTAATATTGTTGATTTGGAGTTGTTCTTTCCTTCTTTTGGTCAACTGGGCTAAAAGTCTTGATAATCCTTTCAAAAAATTGGCTCTTAGATTCATTGATTTTTTGGATTGTTTTCTTTGTTTCTATTTCATTGATTTCCACTCTGATTTTATTATTTCTTCCTGTCTGACAGGTTTAGGATTCATTTGTTGTTGCCGATCAAGTGTTTTTAGTTGGAGTGTCAGGTCATTTATTTGTGCTCTTTCTGTTTTCTTAATGTAGGCACTTATGGTTATGAATATCCCTCTCATGACTGCTTTTAAGGTATCACATATGTTTTGTTGTGTTGTATCTTCCCTTTCATTTAGTTTTAAAAATGCTTTTATGTCTTTCTTTATTTCTCTTTTGACCCATCCCTTTTTCAGTAGTATGTTGTTTAGTCTCCATGTGATCTTGTAAATAGTAGGACTCTTTCTGGTGTTGATATTAAGCTTTATTGACTTGTGGTCTGATAGGATGCATGAAATTATTTCAATCTTTTTGTATTTGTTGAGGTTTGTTCTGTGTCCCAGTATTTGGTCAATTTTGGAAGCTGTTCCATGGGGTGCTGAGTAGAAAGTATATTATTTGGTGTTTGGGTGGAATATTTGGTAGATGACTGTTAGGTCCTTTTGGTGTATTGTATTGTTCAGTTCAGATGTTTCTCTGTTTATTCTTTGTCCATTTGACCTGTCCAATGGGCTCAGTGGGGTCTCCCATTATTAGTGTGCTGGGATTGATCATGCCTTGAAGTCCTGGGCGGTATGAAGCTTGGTGCACCAGTGTTTGGTGCATATATATTTATAATTGTGAGATCTTCATGGTTGATTGATCCTTTGATAAGGATGTAGTGACACTCTTCATCTCTTCTGATTAGTTTTACTTGGAAATCTTTTTGTCTGATATTAAAATAGCAACTCCTACTTGCTTTTTGGTACAATTTGCTTGGAATATTTTTCCATCCTTTCACCTTAAGAAGGTGCCTGTCCTTGACATGTATTGCTTGTAGACAACAGAAAGATGGATTCAGTTTCTTAATCCATTCTCTCAGTCTGTGTCTCTTGATTGGGGAGTTCAGACCAGTAATATTTAGGGTTAATATTGAGAGATGTGTATTTCTTCCCTTCGGTTTATTTTCTGTTTTTATTTTGGGTCTATGTTTGTATTTCTGGGGTTATATCTTCATTAATTACTCTCTCTTCCTGCTTGGGAATAGCTGTTCCTTTCCTCTGTCCTTTGAACTGCTTTGGGTATTTTCGGGAGGGTTGGCTTTCTAGACATGTATTCTTTCATCTCGTTTATGTGATGGAAGATTTTCCTTTCTCCTTCGATTATAAAAAATGACATTTTTGCTGGGTAAAGTAACCTGGGTTGGCCTCTGTAGTCATTTAGCACTGGGAAGACTTTGGTACAAGCTCTTCTGGCTTTCTTCCTTTGCATTGAAAAGTCAGCTGTAATTCTGATGAGTTTTCCATTAAGGTGGAGGGAAACATGGAGTGAGGTGCATGAACATATTGATGTAAGCACGCAATATTTTATATTCTTAATTTTCTTTCTTCCCTAGAAAAATAAGCAGGGAACACTTCTATTTTCTAGTTATCAAATAAAAAAATGTACTAGTTGCTTTTTGTTGTTATAATCAAACACGGTGATTTGAAGAAGAATGAGTTTCTTTGACTCACAGTTCCAGATGGAGAATTCATTTTGGCAGGACAGCATGGCAGCAAGCAGCAGGCACGACAGCAGTTAGAGGAAGCTGAAAGCACATCTTCATCTATAAACATATCTATAAAGCAGAGAGAGTAAACAGGAAGTGGACCAAGTTGATAAACATACAAAACCCACTCAGATGACATACTTCCTCCAACACCCCCTAAAACCTCCAAACAACACCACCAACTGGGGAACAAATGTTCAAATACCTGATTTTATGGGGCACATTTCTCATTTAAATCACTGTAGGGACCAAGAATTAAAGTTATTAAATGACTGATCAAAAAGTCATGTATTAGGGTGTGGAGAGATAGCTCAACTAGTTGTTCTTGCAGCGGACCCAGGGTTGGTTCCCACTACCCACATGGTGGCTAACAACAAACTGTAACTCCAGTTCCAAGGAATCTGTAATCCTCTTGTGAGCTCTGTGGGCATTGCATAACACAGGTGCACTTACATATATGTAAGCAGTACACTAATATACATAAAAATAATAAAATCATGTATTAATATCTGGTAAGGTACAAGATCCATGACTATTATTTTTTCTTTTTTTCCCAGTGTCTGTGTGTTGAGATCCATGACTTTATAAATTAAACCTTTTGACTCCAAATTAAAATACTTTATTTAATATATGAGGCCTCAGGCTACTCATCTGTCATGTGGGAATAAGGATAATAAAAAGCATAAGTTGTGATGGGCAAACCTAGACATGGGTGCAGAAGAATGCCAGTGCACGCACAGGTGAGGCACACTTGCCTTGGGGCTTTGCGCACCACCACCACCACCCTGCCCCTGGAGGCTTGGTATCACCTGGAAACCTCCCACCTCAGGTTCCAGTGAACAGTGCGGCATGGGTGGAACTAGACAGGTGGCCAGAAGGTCAACAGGGTAACGATTTGTGAGCCAAAGTAGCAACCCCTCACCCCCTGCTTAAGCTGGTGGTGCTGTGGTGCAGAGGACCTAGCAGGCGCAGTGTCCGTGATTCTAGTCTGCACAACCAATGTTGAGGCACTAGAATCCAAACAAACAAACAAAAAATAAATCCAAATGCCAAAGACACAACAAAAAACAACTGGGAAAAGCTCATAATAAATCCACACTGAACTCCACCAGTCCTACAGAAGATTCCTACAATGAGATCTCCCTGAATGGAAACCAAAACACAGACCTTAGAAGAACAACTGTAGACATATTCAAAGAAATCAAAGAATATAAAGAACAAATCAGAGAACTAAGGGGAGAGAATGAAAAACTCAGGAAGGACCTAGAGTGAGACAATGACAAACTTCAGAAAGAGCTAAAGGGAAGAAATGACAAAGTCCAGAAGGAAGTGGAAACACTGAAAAGATCCCAGGCCAAAAATGAAAAAATAAATTAATTAAAAATTTTTTTAGTAAATAAAAATAAAGTGCTATTAAAAAAAAAGATGGTGAAATACAAAAAAAAAAAAAAAAAAAAAAAAAAAGAAGTGGAAATACTAAAGAAATCACAGGATGGAATGAAAAAGGAAATTTAACATTCATCCAATCCACAGGAAAGGACAGGAAAAAGCCTCAGAAGCAGAATAGGATGAAGCAGAAAAAAGAATATCAGACCTGCAGTATGACAAGGAGCATCTAGAATGCTCAAATAAAGATTATGAAAAATTTAAAAAGCAATCCAAAGAACAGAGGATAGGAGAAACTATACCTAAGCAATTAAAGAGAGAAATGACAAAAGCATAACAAAGTAAATACAAACCTAAACCAAGAAAGCAAAAAAAAAGGTGAAAAGAAGCAGCACACATCTCTCAATAATAACTTTAAATATTAATGGCCTAAATTCTCCAATCAAAAGACATAGATTGGGAGAATGGCTTAAGAAACAGAATCCATCTATATGCTGTCTACAAGAAACCCACCTCACCATTAAGGACAGATGCCACCTTAGGGTGAAAGGATGGCAAAAAATTATTCCAAGAAAATGGTACCAAAAGCAAGCAGGAGTTGCTATTCTAATATCAGACAAAATAGACCTCAGAGTAAAATTAATCAGAACAGAAAAAGAAGGTTATTACATTCTTATGGAAGGAATAATTAACCAGGAAGACTTCACAATCTTAAATGTTTATCGACCAAACTCTGGTGCATCTAACTTTATAAACACTACTCTGCAGTACCACAAGACACATATTAATCCTAACTAATAGTGGGGGACTTCAATACCCCACTGAACACCTTGGATCGATCAAGAGGACAAAAGAGAGACATCTGAACTGAATAACACAATACATCAAATGGACCTCACAGACGTCTACAGAATATTCCACTCAAACACGAGAGAATATACTTTCTACTCAGTGCCCTATGGAACATTCTACAAAATCGACCACATACTGGGACACAAAAGAAATCTCAACAAATACAAAAGGATTGAAATTATTTCATGAATTCTCTCAGACAATAGTGCAATAAAGCTCAATAGGAACACTGGAATAAGCCCTACAAGAACGCATGGAGACTAAACAACACAATCCTGAATAAATAGAACACAACAAAACCTGTGGGATAGTTTAAAAGCAGTCCTAAGAGGGAAATTTATAGCCTATGTGCCCACATCAAAAAAACAGAGAGGGAACAAATAAATGACCTAACAATGCAGCTAAAAACACTTGCAAGACAACAACAAATGAACCCTAAACCCAACAAACAGGAAGAAATAACAAAAAATAAAAGCAGAAATCAATGAAATAGAAACAAAGAAAACAAAACAAAGAATCAATGAATGCAAAAGCTGGTTTTTTGAAATGTTAAACAAAATAGACAGAACTTTAGCTCAGTTAACCAAAAGAAAATATTCATGATGAAAGGGGAAACATCACAACAAAGAAAAGATCCAGACAACCATATGAGAATGCTTCAAAAACCTATACTCTACTAAATTTGAAAACTTAAGAGAAATGGATGAATATATGAAATCCTGGGAACCATCAAAGCTTAACCAAGAAGAGATTGACAGTTTAAACAGACCCATAATATTTGAGGAAATTGAAGATGTAATACAAAAACAAAAACTTCCAAACTAAAAAAAAAAGCTCAGGCCCAGATGGTTTCACAGCAGAATTCTATAAAACATTTAAAGAGGTCTTACAACCATTACTTCTCAAACTTTTCAGAAGGATACGAACACAGGGAAATCTCCCGAATTCCTTCTTTGAAGCCAGCATCACTCTAATACCAAATCCAGGCAAAGATTCAACCAAAAAAGAAAACTATAGATGCCTCTCAATGAAAATACATGCAAAAATTCCCAACAAAATAATTGCAAAGCACATACAGACCCACATCAAAAAGATAATCCATCATGATCAAGATATATTCATACCAGGGATTCAGGGATGGTTCAAAATATATAAATCAATAAATATCATAAAACATATATACATAAATCAATAAATATCATAAAACATATATATGGGCGGGTGTGGTGGCACACGCCTTTAATCCAAGCACTTGGGAGGCAGAAGCAGGTGGATGTTGGTGAGTTCAAGGGCACACTGGTCTACAGAGTGAGTTCCAGGACAGCTGGGGCTACAGGGAGACCCTGTCTCAAAAAGAACAAAACTAAATAAATAAATAAATAAATAAATAAATAAATAAATAACTCAAAATGAGCCTACCACCTGACCTAGTCATACCACTCCCGTGTGTAACCCACAAGACTCATCCTACCGCAGAGATACATGCACATCTATGTATACTGCAGCACTCTTCACAACAACAAAGAGCTGAAATCAACCCAAATGCCCCTCAACAGACAAGTGTATAACAAAAATGTGGTACATCTACACAATGGAGTTCTACACAGTGGTAAGGAAAGATGATGATTGACGTTCTCCCAAGAACACCTGAAGCACAGGTAGGAGCTGGGTGCTTCAGCAAGGCACATTGTTTGGATTGCATTGTCTTTGGCCCAATTGGCTTGTGTGGCTGTGGGGGCAGAGTTGTCCTCCCAGCTGGTATAAAAGGTAGGTTTGTGTGGGTCTTGAGATCGGAGATCTTCTAAGACCACCTGAAGCACAGGTAGGAGCTGGGTGCTTCAGCCAGTCAGATTGTTTGATTTGATTTCCTTGTCTTTGGCCCAATACGCTTGTGTGGCTGTGGGGGTGGAGTTGTCCTCCTAGCTGGTATAAAAGGTGGGTTTGTGTGAGTCTTGAGATTGCGGATCTCCCAAGACCACCTGAAGCACAGGTACCAGGGCTCAGGCTAAACAGCAACCACCCAAACCACTCCCCCACTCCCACCCCTGCACCCCCCACTCCTGCCAACTGAGATTGCCAAAGGAGTATCCAAGTGGATTCTTTGGAGAACCTTAAGAACAGAAATAGAAAGCCTAAAGCTTAGAAAAGTCAACACTCCATATGCAAGGAGAAAAGGAGAAAAACAAATCAATCAAACAAACAACGAAGACATCTGAAGGAGGCAAGCAAAGCAAGCCTTCAGCACAGTGAAGAGGCATTAGGGATTCACACTGGAATACAGGCAAAGAGAAAACCATATGCCAGGAGCACGAAGAAGAGACAACATGGGAAAGGTGCAGGATAATTCCACACCAAGCTCTACCAACCCTGTGGAAGATTCCTACAGTGGGATCCCCCTGGGGATGGCCCAGGACACAGATATTAGAAGTACAATTGTGAACATGCTTAAAGAAGTACAAGATTATAAAGAGCAAATCATAGAATTAAGAACAGAGAATGAAAAACTCAAGAAGGACCTAAAAAGAGAGAATGGCAAACTCTGGAAGGAAGTGGAAACACCGAAAAGATCCCATGCTAGGGGCTGGAGAGATGGCCTAGTGGTTAAGAGTGCCGACCGCTCTTACAGAGGACCCAGGATCGATCCCCAACACCCACATGGCGGCTGAGAACCGTCTGAAACTCCAATTCCAGAAGAACTCCAGTTCCAGGGGAATCCGACACCCTCTTCTGACCTCCGCGGCATTGCACGACACGGGTGCACAAACTTGCATGCAGACAGTACATTCATACACATACAGAAATAAATAAATAAATAAATTTAAAAAAAAAAAAGATCCCATGCTGAAAAAGATAAGGAAACCAACCAGTGAAGCAAAGAGCTACAGGAAGAGATTGAGAAGCTCCAAAAGGAAGTGGAAATACTAAAGAAATCAGAAGAAAAAATGAAAAAGGAAATCAAACACTCATCCAATCAAGAGGAAAGGAATGGAAAAAGCCTCAGAAGCAAAATAGAGGAAGCACAACAAAGAATATCAGACCTGAAAGATAACACAGAACAACTAAAAACCTCAAATAAAGATTATGAAAAATTTAAAAATACACAAAAGTGGAACAACCAGGAACTGTGGGACACTATGAAAAGATTAAACCTCCTCATCATAGGAATAGAGGAAGGAGAAAAATCCCAAGAGAATGGTATCAGTCAGATCTTCAACAGAATAATAGATGAAAATTTTTCCGAACTAAAAAAAGACAAACTAATACAAATACAAGAAGCACATAGAACTCCAAATAGACAAAATCAGAAAAGAAACTCTCCATGCCATATCATAGTGTAAAATGCTAGGGGGCGTGGAGAGAATGGCCTATGGGTTTAGAGATAGGCCGACGCTCTTTTCAAAGGGACCCGGTCGATCCCCACACCCACATGGCGGCGAGAAAAACCCGTCGGTAAACTTTCCATTCCAGGAGACTCTCCAGTTCAGGGGAATCCGGACACGCCCTTCTGACCCTCCGCGGCATTGCCCGACGGGTGCACAGACACTGCTATGCAGACATACACATTAACACATGCAGAAAATAAATAATAATTAAAAAAAAAAAAAAATTTTAAATGCTAGACGCCCCAAAACAAACACAAAATTCCTAAAGCCACAAGGGAAAAACAACAAGTGAACCTATAAGGGGAAACCTATCAGGAATTACAATACACCTGACTTCTCAGTGGCAAACTATGAAAGCAGAAGAACCTGCATCAAAGCATCACCAGTGTTAAAGGACTATAGATGCCAACTCAGGTTCTTATAATACAAGCAGAATGTCTATTATTGTTAAAGGAGAGAGAAAAATCTCCATGACAGAAACAAGATGAAAGAATACTGCCTGGAAAACACAACACTTCAGAGAATACTTGAAGCAATTAAAGGACAAGAAGAGGAGCAACCATCCCCAAGCCCTAGAAAGAGAAATCAAATAAAAGAATACTGCGAGTAAAAACTTAACCAAAAACCCCGCAAATAAGCTAATAAGGCAAAAGGAAGCAACACAAACCTATCAGTCATAACCTTAAATATTAATGGACTAAATTCCCCAATCAAAAGACATAGACTGGGAGATTGGATTAGGAAACAGAGCCCATTGATATGCTGTCTACAAGAAATGCATCTTACCTTCAAGGATAGGCACCACCTTAAAGTGAAAGGATGGGAAAAAATATTCCAAGCAAATGGTACCAAAAAGAAAGCAGGTGTTGCTATTTTAATATCAGACAAAATCAGAAGAAACAAAAAAGGCCATTCCATTTTTATCAAAGGAACAATTCACCAAGAAGATTTCACAATTATGAATATATATGCACCAAACTCTGGTGCACCAAACTTTATAAAGACAATTTTCCAGGACCACAAGGAATAGATTCACCCCAGTACACTCACAGTAGGGGACTTCAATACCTCACTGAGCCCTTTGGACAGGTCAACAGGACAAAGAATAAACAGAGGGACATCTGAACTGAACGATATGATTCACCAAATAGACCTCACAGACCTCTACTGAATATTCCACCCTAATGCCAGAGAATACACTTTCTACTCAGCACCCCATGGAACATTCTCCAAAACTGATCACATACTGGAGCACAGAAGAAACCTCCAAAAATACAAGAAGATTGAAATTCTTTCATGCATTCTATCAGACCACAGTGCAATAAAGCTCATTACCAACACCAGGGTAAGCCATACTATGTACAAGAACACATGGAGACTAAACAACACACTCTTGAATAATGATTGGGTCAAAGAAGAAATAAAGAAAGTAATAAAAGCATACCTGGAACTGAATGACAATGATACTACCACACAACAAAACTTATGGGATACTTTTAAAGCAGTCCTAAGAGGGAAGTTTATAGCCCTGGGTGACTACATTAGAAAAATAGAAAGAGCACAAGTGAATGATCTAACACTGCAGATAAAAGCACTTGAGAGGCAACAACAGATAAACCCTAAATGCAACAGACAGAAAGAAATGACAAAAATCAGAGCAGAAATCAATGAAATAGAAACAAAGAAAACAATACAAAAAATCAATGAATCCAAAAGTTGGTTCTTTGAAAGAATAAACAAGATAGACAGACCTGTAGCGCACTAAACCAAAAGAAAGAAGGAACAACTCCAAATCAATACAATCCATGATGAAAAGGGAAATATCACAACAGACAATGAAAAGGTGCAAAAAATCATACTGGAATACTTCAAAAGCCTATACTCTACCAAGTTTGAAAACCCAGAAGAAATGGATGAATATCTTAAATCCTGGGAATCGCCAAATCTCAACCAAGAAGAGATTGACAGCTTAAACAGACCCATAATATATGAAGAAATTGAAGATGTAATAAGAGAGCTCCCAACTAAACAAAGCCCAGGCCCAACTGGTTTCACAGCAGAATTCTATAAAACATTTCAAAAAGACTTACAACCATTATTACTGAAATTGTTTAGAATGATACAAACAGACGGAATTCTCCCAACTTCCTTCTATGAAGCCAGCATCACTCTATTACTAGAACCAGGCAAAGATACAACCAAAACGAACTATAGACCCATCTCCCTAATTAACACAGATGCCAAAATTCCAAACAGGATACTGGCAAATCGCATATAAACCCACATCAAGAAGATCATCCATCATGACCAAGTTGGATTCATACCAGAGATGCAGGGATGGTTCAACATACGAAAATCAATAAATATCATCAGGCTTATAAATGGACTGAAAGACAAAACTACACCATCATCTCAATTGACACAGAAAAAGCCTTTGACAAAATCCAGCATCCCTTCATACTTAAAGTCCTAGAGGGAATTGGAATGGAGGGATCCTTCCTCAATATAATCAAAGACATATACAGGAAACCCACAGCCAATATCATCCTAAAAGGGGAAACGACAGAAACATTCCCTTTAAAGTTAGGAACTTGGCATGGCTGCCCTCTGTCACCACTCCTCTTCAATATAGTGCTTGAAACACTTGCTAGGGCAATAATGCAAGAAAAGGAAATGAAAGGAGTACTAATTGGAAAAGAGGAAGTCAAGCTATCCCTTTTTGGTAATGATATGATTGTTTACTTAGGGGATGCTGAATACTCCACCAGGAATCTCCTCAAAAACGATTAAGATCTTCAGTAAAGTGGCAGGATACAAAATTAACCTAGAAAAATCAGTAGTCTTTCTTTACACCACCAACAACAAGAAACCGAAAAAGGAATTCAAGGAGACTTTCCCACTCACAATAACCTCAAAAACAATAAAATACCTAGGAACAAACCTAACCAAAGGCACCAAAGTTCACTCCAACAAAAATTTTAAACCCTTGAAGAAAGAGATTGAAGAAGACATCAGAAGATGGAAAAAACTCCCATGCTCATGGATTGGGAAAATTAATGTTGTAAAAATGTCCAAGACAAAGTTGGCAGCAGACTACAAGACTTAGGTGTAGGAAAAGACATCAGAAGATGGAAAAAACTCCCATGCTCATAGATTGGGAAAATTAATATTGTAAAAATGTCCAAGACAAAGTTGGCAGCAGACTACAAGACTTAGGTGTAGGAAAAGACTTCCTAAATCAGACAGCAGCTGTGCAAGAATTAAGGTCGACAATTGACAAATGGGACCTCATTAAACACAAAAGCTTCTGTACATCAAAAGGAAGTGAAGAGAAAACCTACATAGTAGGAGAAAACCTTCACCACAGAAACATCTGACAAAGCATTGATTTCCTGAATATATAAAATACTCAAAAAACAATGAAGAAAGAAAACAAATGACCCACTTAATAGATGAAGCAAAGAGCTGAACAGAGACTTCACAATTGAGGAATTAGAGATGGCTGAGAAACATCTTAAGAAGTGTTTAACATCATTAATTATTAAGGAAATGCAAATCAAAACCACTTTAAGATATCATCTTACTCCAATAAGACTGGCTAGGATCAAGAAAATAAATAATACCAAGTGCTGCAGAGTTGTGGGGAAATAGGAACACTTATCCACTGCTGGTGGGAATGTAAACTCATATAGCCACTATGGAAGTCAGTGTGGAGAACCCTTGGAAGACTTGGAATGAACTTGCCACCTGACCCAGCCATACCACTCCTGGGCATGTACCCACAAGGCTCATCTTACCGCAGAGATATATGCACAACTATGTTTATTGCAGTTCTCTTAACAATAGCAAGGATCTGGAACCAACCCAAGTGCCCCTCAACTGACAAGTGGATAGAGAAAATGTGGTACATCTACACAATGGAGTTCTATGCAGCGGTAAAGAAAGATGACATCATGAGCTTTGCAGGTAAATGGCTGGAGCTAGAAGATATCATGCTGAGTGAAGTAACACAGTCCCAGATAAACAAACGATGTATGGTGTGGTGGTTTGAATGAGTGTCCCCCAAAGGCTTTAAGTATTCAGAAATTTGTCTCCAGTTGGTGGCACTGTTCTTGGAGGTCTTAGAAGGTGTGGCCCTGCTAGAGGAAGTATGTCACTGGGGGCAGGTTTAGTGAGTTTAACAAGCCTTGTGGTCTCCAGTCGCCCTCTTTGCTTTCTGTGCTCATTGCAAGATGTGACCCTCAGCTTGCTGCTCCAGCTCCAGCCGCTATGCCTCCCACCACAATGGACTCTAATTCCCTGGAACCATCAATCGTAAGCTCAAATAAACTCTTCCTTTTATAAGTTCCTTTGGTCATGGTGTTTTATCTCAGCAACAGAAAAGTGACTAATAGAGTTATTTGGTACCAGAGAGTGTGCTGTTGGCTGGGAAGAACCTGACCATGTGGATGTTTGGAGAAATGTGGAAGACTTTGGATCTTTGGGCTAGAAAAGCTGTTGACTACTGTAAGGAGAGTTTAAGGGGCCATTTTAGTAGAAGCCTGGAAGAAAGCATTGCTGCAAAAAATGTACTTCCAGAGGAAAATAAAGACTTAGGCAGCAACATGGATATTTTGATAAAGAGTCTGGCAGCAGTTTGCCCACAGCCCAAATGCTTGCCTGATGCTAAGTTGAAAAGCAATGGACTAATGTCTTTGGCGGAGGATATTTCAAGACAGCCTAATGTAGAAATGGTGGCGTGGCTTTTAATGGTGAATATTATACAGATCTACAGTGAAAAAGAGCAAATGGGGCAGAAGGAAATGCAGAATGTACAGTTTGGATCTGAAAAGTACACTAGGAAGATTAAAGGTGTGGCCAAGGCATGTGAAGGAGAGGCTCCCTTTCATAAGGAGACTAAAGTGATTAAGGAGAGGCCTGGAGATTTACAAGTAAACAAAAGAATCAGTACCTTCAGGGCAAGACCACACCCAGCTAATCCTCCAGCAAGTCCAGGGCAGAGAAAAATTACAAATGTGGTTAAAGTAGGAGAGAGTCCATCCCGAACTTGCAGCCAGATTCGGCAATTTCATTCACGTGGTGCTGGCTTTAGAGGCATGAAGTTTGCAAGAGTGAAGGGGTCATCAGTTCTTCCTCCACGGTTTCAGAGAGCCAAAGAGGCCAGGCAGAGTACAGCAGGGGTGTCCCTGAATAAAGAAGGCCCTGATAGGCCATTGCGTGAAGCTGTGAATGTGAAGCCTGGTGGGCATCGGAGACCCCAAGAAGACTTTCGAGATGCCAGACCTGTGAGATATTTGCCAAGGAGAGCTGCATACGGGGAGTGGTACCGGCCTAAGAAAGAGATGTATGTTGCAAACAAAGCTGGAAGAGCTGAGCCATCTAAGCGCTTTGGAAGTAAAGTCCCAGAAGTTGCACATGGAGCTACTGGACTTGGTTTTTGCCCTGCTGGTTTTCAGTCTTGTTTTGGTCCAGTATTTCCTCATTATGCCTCTATTCCTCCCTTTTGGAATGGGAATGTGTATTAGGTTCTGCTGTACATTGGGAGTATGTAATTTGTCTTTTGATTTTACAGGAGCTTACAGTTTAGGAGATTGGTCTGAGTCTCAAAAGAGACTTTGGACTATAGACTTTTGAATGGCATTGAAACTGGTAAAGACTACGGGACTTTTAAGGTTGGACTAAATGTATTTTGCATTTTATATGGTCATGAGCCTATGGGGGCCAGGGAGTGGAATGTGGTGGTTTGAATGAGTGTCCCCCATAGGCTGTAAGTATTCAGACATTTGTCTCCAGTTGGTGGCACTGTTCTTGGAGGTCTTAGAAGGTGTGGCCGTGCTAGAGGAGGTATGTCACTGGGGGCAGGCTTAGTGAGTTTAACAAGCCTTGTGGTCTCTAGTTGCTCTCTCTGCTTCCTGTGCTCATTGCGAGATGTGACCCTCGGCTTGCTGCTCCAGCTCCAGCCACCATGCCTCCCACCACAATGGACTCTAATTCACTGGAACTGTCAATCGTAAGCTCAAATAAATTCTTCCTTTTATTAGTTCCTTTGGTCATGGTGTTTTATCACAGCAACAGAAAAGTGAGTAATAAAAATTGTACCACTCATCTGTGGATGCTGCACCAATTAACTAATTGTATGGCAAATTGAGCAATGTCAATGTGATCTGAAATCAACTGTGCTCTTATATTGTGAATTCCTTAAAATATAATAAATTATAAAAAAAAGAAATTTAAAATGCAATAAAAGAAAGATGACATCATGAACTTTGCAGGTAAATGGATGGAACTCAAAGCCATTATACTAAGTGAAGTAACACAGTCCCAGAAAAACAAACGGCAAATGGTTTCCCTCATTTGTGGATGTTAACACCAAATCCCCAGTTGAAAGGCAAGCTGAATATTATTGTTATATTTCTTTTTATCTGAAAACAACTGTGTTGTTATAATGTGAATCTTTTAGTGAACTCTAGAATTGACCTACTACTTATTTGCAGACTCTGTAATTACTGTATATGGGTGTAAGGTATGTATTCATATTTTAGAGTAATATAAAATTAAAGGGGAAAATGTGAGTGCCTAAACATATTTTGGAATTACCATACAGTTTATTCTCAGAGGTCATAATTTTGATACATATGTGATGGTTATATAGGCATATGTTGGAGCAATACAAAGGGGAGGGAACAACATAAAGACTGGAAAAAAAGCATAAATTGTATAACAAAAAATTAACAAATAAATTTCTATAAGAAAAGCTTAAAATTATATTTAAATTAAACAATTATATTTAACAATTTAAAATTAAACAATTATATTTAAATTAAACAATTCTTACCATTGTTTTCCCTTCCTGATTTAACATATATTCTATTTAATCCTACTTAAGTGTTAACTAGTGACAGACTTGAGGTATAATCCATTCCTGTTACATGTTGTTTAGTGATATTCCAAATCAGTAATACTTACTGCTTAGTATGTCTTGACCATACACTGTTATAAGTGTTATGGTTTATATTATCATTTTATTTTTACAATCCTGTAAAATATTATGATCATCTTCATTTTATTTTTCTATTTTTATTTTATGTGCATGAGTGTTTTGTCTGAATGTATGCAAGTGCACCCTTGTCATGCAATGTCTAGGGAGGCCAGAAGATGGTGTCAGAACCTCTGGAACTGGAGTTACAAATGGATGTTAGCTGCCATGTTAGTGCTGGAAAGTGAATCCAAGTCCTCTGCCAGATGTTCCAATTTTCTTAACTTCTGAGCCATCTCTTCACCACTTATCATCCTCATTTTGAAAGTAGTACTTGACTCACTGTAGTTGCTATGATTGAATGAATTCATATGTGTAAACAGTCTCTAAGTATAAATATTTCCATGGTATAAATGTTACCTACAGTTATCGCATTACCTATCCCAATTTTCATGTATAATATGAGGCTTGGAAGTCTCTGCTTACTTTTGATTAGGCCTCATCCCTATTTCCTGATTTCACAGCATTAAAACTGCATCACTTCCTGGGGTAAAACAGAATTCCCAACCTTGAGCACAACCAGTTCTGAGTCAAAGCAGTTGCAGTTTCAGGACTCATTTAGCCCGAAGCAGCTGAGACCTCAAAAATAAAACTTCTCAGAGGAAGATATCTTATAAAAAGAAGGATCTGAGCCTGTTCTCTCTCTCTCTCTCTCTCTCTCTCTCTCTCTCTCTCTCTCTCTCTCTCTCTCTCGGTCTTTAACCTCAGCTGTCATGGAACTCACTTTGTAGACCAGGCTGGCCTTGAACTCAGAAAGATCTGCCTGCCTCTGCCCCCCAAGTGCTAGGAATAAAGCCGTGTGCCACCATGCCCGGCCTTGAGCCTGTTCTCTTTATCAGGCTAAGTTTCATTAGCACATAATAATCCAATATGTGTTGGTTTTGCTACTTTGAAATGTACTTTTTTGTTGTTTTTGTTCTTTTCAAAACAGGGTCTCCCTGTATCCACAGCTCTCCTGGAACTCACTCTGTAGACCAGGCTGGCCTTGAACTCACAAAGATCCACTTGCTTCTGCCTCCCAAGTGCTAGGATTAAAGGCATGCGCCACTACGCCTTGCTGAAATGTACTTTTTAATACATATCAATCCCGCATCACAGCAGATATGAGAGCTGCCTGAGATTAGGATGAGATTTTCAGCTGCCTTGAAATGTTGCTGTGACCAAGAGGAAAGATAAGATTTATAGCAGAGCATAGACAAGAAATCTTCGTGTCCTACTTGCCTTCTAGTTTCTACGTGTCAGGAAATTCTCTTCTCTGGGATTCTGAGACCACATCTTCTATAAAATAAACTGATTGAACCAGATCATCAATAGAAGTTCTAGCCTATATTGACATTCCCTATTATTTGCCTTTCACATTACACTCTGCCTTTTGCCTTAGCTGAAGCCCATGGCTGGGCTGGTATTTAACACCTCAAAGAAAACTAGCCATCATTTCCATGAAACCAGAAGATGGCAAAGTATGCCTAGAGGAGAGCAACTAAGAAAGCACTACATGGAAAGGAAATGACCAGGTTCCCACTGGACTTAAAGAGCCAATTACTGACTTATTAGAAGCATTTGTTCTTTCTGGCTGAACACAGTTCACATTTATTTATAACTTAACCACATTTCTATTGTAAAGAGGAATTAGTTATGAGGGAACAAGATAGACTCCATTTTTCTATTTTATGGAAATACATCCCCACCCTCAGATTCCAGGAAAAAACACAGAATATCACAATAGCTAGCAGGGAAGGACAAAAGGTTGTTTGTTGAAATTAGCTAGCAGGGAAGGACCAAAGATTGTTCATTGAAAATAGCTAACAGGGAAAAACCAAAGGTTAAACATGTTTGTTCTTCCGCCAGGATGTGCTCAATGAGTAAAGATCTCCTCCCACAGCGTCACCAATGCCGACCTATCAGTTTAAAACATCGTGCTTCTGGGGGCTGGAGAGATAGCCTAGCGGTTAAGAGTGCCGACTGCTCTTGCAGAGGACCCGGGTTCGATCCCCAGCACCCACATGGCAGCTGAAAACTGTCTGTAACTCCAGTTCCAGGGGAATCCTACACCCTCTTCTGACCTCTGCGGCTTTGCATGACATGGGTGCACAAACCTGCATGCAGACAGTACATTCATACACATAAGAAAATAAAAAAAAATTAAAAAGTCATGCTTCCTCAGTCCCTATGAATCAATAACAAAATGCCAAGGCTGGAAAAATTCCCTGCTTGCAATTTTTCCCTTGTAAAAAGCCCAACTCCCCTAGACCAAGGGCTGCTCTCTCCTTTCTGCTGTGTCAGACAGGATAGCAGCCCAAGCTCGAGCCAGAATAAAGACTCTTTGTATTTACAGTGGAGCCGAGTGTTCTGGTGGTCTTTGGGGGTCTCTGTGATCTGGGCATAACACTATAACAGTCATAACAATTTGTTCCTGCCTATCAAATGTTATATAAGGTACATACACTGATTCTTCACTTCCACAATAGTCTTCTGAGGTAAGGTGTACTTAAACCCATTTCAAAGATGAGAAAGCAAGTCACTTTCAGTCCTCTGTCATTCCAAAGCCAATGCTTTTAAGTAGCCCTCAAGACATCACTATGCACAGTATATTTGTCATGCTGGGAGAATTTTGTGCTCATCTATGAGTCTTATCCCAGCTACTGATATCAGCGGAATGCCCAACTGCAATTATCAGGTAATAGAATCATTAGGTGTGTTTGTTTGCTTATCTTAATAACAGAATAATAAAACTGACTCTAACAATATTATTTCAAATTTTTACCAAAAATTATAGATACAAAAAGGAATTATGCCAGGCGTGGTGGTGCACGCCTTTAATCCTAGCACTCAGGAGGCAGAGGCAGACGGATCCCTGTGAGTTCAAGGCCAGCCTGGTCTACAAAGCGAGTTCCAGGCCAGCAGGGGGTACAGAGAGACCCTGTCTCAAAAACACCCAAAAAATACAAGAAAAACGAAAAAGCAGAACAACAGAAAAAGGGAATTATGTGAACATATTCATGTCCTTTTGTAAAAAACAGGTTTGCTGCTTGGTCATGATGGGGCACACATTTTAATTTTTAAGATTTATTTTATTTTGAATTATATATGCATATAAGTGCACATGCCTGAGGAGGCCAAAAGATGTTGGATACCCTGGATATGGAATTACACATAGCTGTGAGCTGTCTGATAGGGGTGCCAGAAAGGTAGCTTGAGTTCTATGCAAGAACTCTATGAGCTCTTAACCAGTGAGTCATCTCTCCAGACCCAGGGCCCACGTTTCTTGAAAATGATATGCAAAAGATTTAATTAACTAATCAAGAATAAAGATGTTCATTTTTATGCCATCATGAAAAAAATTTAATTGAATATTCTTAAATATACTATGATGACTATTCTTGGCTGTTGACTAGGAATTAACTAAAACATGAGGAATTTCTTGATTAGATTATTTCAATCAGGAAGATCCATCATCACTATGTGTGGCAACTTCCGATGGCAGTCTATATAAAAAGAAATGGCAGAAGAAACCTTTTCCATTTTGCCTGGTTGCCTTTACTTTTGATGACGTGTGTATCTGTCCTGTTGCTGTAACACTCCTTCACCAGTATTAGAATCCGCTTATTTGAACATGAAAGACCAGCAGCCCTCCAGGAATCCTCTAGGCTTTCAGCATCAGAATGGGACTGCTGAGACATCCAGCATCATGGACTCAGCAGCTATGATATTGTTAGGCTCTTCAATGTTACATAGCCATTGTTGTACTCCCTGGACCATATCCCATATCTAATAAATTCCGTGTGTGTGTGTGTGTGTGTGTGTGTGTGTGTGTGTGTGTGTTTATGCTATCATTTCTGCCCCTTTAGCCAATCCTGTGTCTCTGTGTGTGTATCCACACAAATATTCATTATATCAGTTTTGTTCCTGTTACCACAATCTGACTAATGCAGACTGTGGTGCCAGGAGTGGTTCTATAGAAACAGAATTATACAAATTAATTTCTCTTTGCGGTTTGGTGGTAGCTGAAGCTGAGTCTCTAACTGGATGAACCTATAGTTAATTAAGAGTCCTTTAATAGCATGGAGAGCACTGAAAGTCCATGATATGTCATATTTAGTGAACTTATCACCATAAATACATTTGATAGTCCTGACTCACTTCCTGTGAGAATCAAAGAATTCAATGACTCCATACATAAAACTTTTGATCATTTGTGAAAAAAAATAAAAGGAAAATAATGATGCTAGTTTGTTGCTTCTAGCATCTCTGGATAAAGAGGCAAAGAGAATAATGACCTTAGTGATGAAAGTAACTGGCTCCAGATTTGCATATGCAGTCAAAGATTTCTAAGTGTGTCCTGGAAGACAGTATTCTCTCCAGCAGCCATAGAGCTCAAGTTGCCAAAAACCAAACTCAGGCCTACATTTGGCTGACAGATAATGCAAATTTAATTCACAGTCTTGAAGGATGTCAGCAATAAAAGTCAGGGCACTGATACAGAAAGACCTGGATCCTATGTTTTGGGATGGAGAAGTGTGGGAAGACCTTAATGAAGCTGAGGACTTGGAAACCCTCAAGTTTTGAGGGGTTTAATTCACCTGAAGCAGTCTCTCTAACCCACCTACTGCAGTAATGCTCTCTGTGCCCTCTCTACACTTGAGGGAACTATTCCTGGGATTGTCTGCAGAATAATCAGTGACATTCCCTGATGGAGATATTAAGCAAGACAATGCTGATGTCCCTCATTGCCCAGCAATCACTGCCTCTAGACCAATAACCAGACTCATGGCTAAACAATCCCCTAGAGGTGAGATAGAATGTGTAGCCCATACCTAACCAAAGACACCAAAGATCTCTCCAACAAAAATTTTAAACCACTGAAGAAGGAAATTGAAGAAGATATCAGAAGATGGAAATACCTCCCATGCTCATGGATTGGGAAAATTAATGTAGTAAAAATGTCCATTCTACCCAAACTCTTGCACAGATTTAATGCAATCCCAATTAAAATCCCCAAGAATTTCTTCACAGGCTTGGAAGAAAAAGTCCTTAATTTAATTTGGAAAAACAAAAGACCCCGAATAGCCAAAGCAACCCTGAGCGAAAAGAGCAATACAGGGGGCATCTCTATAGCAGACTTCAAACTATATTACAGGGCTATAGACATAAAAACAGCTTGGTACTGGCACAAAAACAGACCTGTTGACCAATGGAACAAAACTGAAGATCCAAACTTGAGCACATACAATTTCAGCTACCTCAAATTTGACAAGGGGGCCAAGAAGACACAATGGAGGAAAGACAGCATCTTCAGCAAGTGGTGTTGGCAAAATTGGATCACCACTTGTAGAAGAATGAAATTAAACCCCTACCTCTCACCCTGTACAAAAGTCAACTCCAGATGGATTAAAGACCTCAACATGAAACCCCAAATTCTGAAGGCAATAGAAGACAAAGTTGGCAGCAGACTACAAGACATAAGCACAGGAAAAGACTTCCTAAATCAGACAGCAGCTGTGCAAGAATTAAGATCGACAATTGACAAATGGTACCTCATTAAACTCAAAAGCTTATGTACATCAAAAGAAACAATCAAGGAAGTGAAGAGAAAACCCAGAGTGGGAGGAAACCTTCACTGCAGATACATCTGACAAAGCTTTGATTTCCAGAGTATATAAACTACTCAAAAAGAATAAAAAGAAGAAGAAGAAAGAAAACAAATGATCCACTCAAAAGATGGAGCAAAGAGCTGAACAGAGACTTCACAAGTGAGGAATTAGAGATGGCTGAGAAACATCTTAAAATGTGTACAACATCACTAATAATTAAGGAAATGCAAATTAAAACCACTTTAAGATATCATCTCACTCCAATAAGACTGGCTAAGATCAAGAAAACAAATGATACCAAGTGCTTCAGAGGTTGTGGGGAAAGGAGAACACTCATTCATTGCTGGTGGGAATGTAAACTTGTACAGGGACTATGGAAAGCAGTGTGGAGAAACCTTGGAAGACTCAAAATGAGCTTACTACCTGACCCAGTCATACCACTCCTGGGTATATACCCACAAGACTGTTCTTACTGCAGAGATACATGCACGTCTATGTTTATTGCAGCTCTGTTCACAAAAGCAAAAAGCTGGAACCAACCCAAATTCCCGTCAACTGATGAGTGGATAGAGAAAATGTGGTACATGTACACAATGGAGTTCTATGCAGCAATAAAGAAAGATAACATGGGGCTGGAGAGATGGCCTATTGGTTGAGAGCTCCTACTGCTCTTGCAGAGGATCTGGGTTCGATGCCTAGCACCCACATGGTGGCTGAGTGACGTCTTTAACTCCAGTTCCAGGGAAATCCAACGCCCTCTTCTGACCTCCACGGCACTGTATGACACGGGTGCACAGACCTACATGTGGACAGTACACTCATACACATAAAAAATAATAAAATTAAAAAAAAATAAAAAAAATAAAGATGACATAACGAACTTTGCAGGTAAATGGATGGAACTGGAAGATATTATGTTAAGTGAAGTAACACAGTCCCAGAAAAACAAATGAAGAATGGTATTCCTCATCTGTGAATGCTAGCACCAAATACCTAGTTGTGAACATTTCTTGTTGGGAGTGATGCATATTGGAAAGAACAACAACAACACCAACAACAGAGGGGACTGCATCAAAGAACTGAAAGAGCGAATCTGGTGGGGGGGTTGAGAGAGGGAACATGAGTCTGGATTTGATTTGTGAAAAAAAGAAACTATTTTAATGTAGAATTTTAAGTAGGAGAAAATGAAGGTTCTCATTATGTCTGAGAAAATGATATATCCCAGACACCTTCAAATTTTACCAGACATTCAACAACACAATAGCATATTAGTTCCCATCACCTTGTAAACTATTATTAAAGAGACCATAAACTTCTGGAGATATCACTGAGACCAAGTAAGAATAGTACCTACTTACCAGGTAACTGGATTTTTGTTCTGTTTTGGTCTAGTTTTGATTGTTTGTTTCACTTCATAATCTCTGGGACTCAAACCCTATCCTGGCATTTCTTCAGATGCTGCACTAGTCATTGATTAAAATTAGCATACAAATTAAAAAAAAGAATGTGCGGCCCATGAGGAGGAATACACTACACTACTAAAGAATTTAATGAGGTTGGGGGGATCCCAAGACCACCTGAAGTACAGGTAGGAGCTGGGTGCTTCAGCCATGTACCGGGGCATGGGCTAAACAGCAAGCCCCTGTCCCCCCCACTGGGATTGCCAAAGGAGTGTCCAAGTGGATTCTTTGGAGAACCTTCAGAACAGAAAGGGAAGAGTGAATTAGACTTCCAATAGAAAGCCTAAAGCTTAGAGAAGTCAACATTCCATTAGCAAGGACTAAAGGAGAAAAACAAATCAGGCAAACAATGAAGGCATCTGAAGGAGGTAAGCAAAGCAAGCCTTCAACACAGTGAAGAGGCATTTGGGATTCACACTGGAATACAGACAAAGAGAAACCCATATGCCAGGGACACGAAGAAGAGACAACATGGGAAAGGTGCAGGATAATTCCACACCAAGCTCTACCAAACCTGTGGAAGATTCCTACAGTGTGATCCCCCTGGGGATGGCCCAGGACACAGGTATTAGAAGTACAATTGTGAACATATTTAAGAAGTACAAGATTATAAAGAGCAAATCAAAGAATTAAGAAAAGAGAATGAAAACCTCAAGAAGGACCTAGAAAGAGAGAATGACAAACTGCAGAAGGAAGTGGAAACACTGAAAAGGTCACATGTTGAAAAACATGAGGAAACAGCCTGGACACAGGTATTAGAAGTACAATTGTGAACATATTTAAGAAGTACAAGATTATAAAGAGCAAATCAAAGAATTAAGAAAAGAGAATGAAAACCTCAAGAAGGACCTAGAAAGAGAGAATGACAAACTGCAGAAGGAAGTGGAAACACTGAAAAGGTCACATGTTGAAAAACATGAGGAAACAGCCTGGACACAGGTATTAGAAGTACAATTGTGAACATATTTAAGAAGTACAAGATTATAAAGAGCAAATCAAAGAATTAAGAAAAGAGAATGAAAACCTCAAGAAGGACCTAGAAAGAGAGAATGACAAACTGCAGAAGGAAGTGGAAACACTGAAAAGGTCACATGTTGAAAAACATGAGGAAACAGCCTGNATCAGAAGATGGAATTACCTCCCATGCTCATGGATTGGGAAATTAATGTAGTAAAATGTCCATTCTACCCAAACTCTTGCACAGATTCAATGCAATCCCAAATTAAAATCCCCAAGAATTTCTTCACAGGCTTGGAAGAAAAGTCCTTAATTTATTTGGAAACAAAAGACCCCGAATAGCAAAGCAACCCTGAGCGATAAAGAGCAATACAGGGGGCATCTCTATACCAAACTTCAAAAGCTTATATTACGAGGGCTATAGACATAAACAGCTTGGTACTGGCACAAAAACAGACCTGTTGCCAATGGAACAAAACTGAAGATCCAAACTTGAGCACATAACAATTCAGCACCTCAAATTTGGACAAGGGGGCCAAGAAGACACAATGGAGGAAAGACAGCATCTTCAGGCACAGTGTGTTGGCAAAATTGGATCACCACTTGTAGAAGAAATGAATTAAACCCTACCTCTCACTCGTCTACAAAAGACTCCGATGGTTAAAGACCTTAACATGAAACCCAAATCTGATGGCAATAGAAGAACAAAAAGTTTGGTCAAGCAGACTACAGACATATAACAATGGAAACGCTCTCTCATAATTCAGTGAAGCAGCTGGCCAATTAAGATTCAGACAATTGACAGAATGGTAACTCTAAGCAAAGCTATTCTGTATCATAACTCAAAATGAATCTTCACTTCGTAAAACAAATCAAGAAAAATCAAGGGATGTGAAGAGATAAACCCAGATGGGAGGAAACCTTCACTGCAGATACATCTGACAAAGCTTTGATTTCCAGAGTATATAAACTCTTCAAAAAGAATAAAAAGAAGAAGAAGAAAGAAAACAATGATCCACTCAAAAGATGGAGCAAAGGCTGAACAGAGACTTCACAAGTGAGGAATTAGAGATGGCTGAGAAACATCTTACAAAATGTGTACAACATCACTAATAATTAAGGAAATGCAAAATTAAAACCACTTTAAGATATCATCTCACTCCAATAAGACTGGCTAAGATCAAGAAAACAAATGATCCCAAGTGCTTCAGAGAGGTTGTGGGGAGGAGAACACTCATTCATTGCCTGGTGGGAATGTAAAACTTGTCGGGATCTTGGAAATGCAGTTGTGAGAAACCTTGGAAGACTCAAAAATGAGCTTACTACCTGCACACGTCATACCATACTCACACTCTGGGTATATACCTCCAAGACTAGTTCTTAACGAAGAGATAACTCATGCCTATGTTTAGTATTAGTAGTCAGCTCTGTTCACAAAAGCAAAAAGCTGGAACCAACCCAAATTCCCGTCAACTGATGACTGATGGAATAAGAGATAAAATGTGGTAACATGTTACAAAATAAGTGTCTGTATGCAGGAAATAGGGACAGATATAACAATGGGGTGGAGAGGGAGGGTTATTGGTTGAGAGCTCCTCTGCTCTTGCTAGAGGATCTGGGTTTGATGCCTAGCACCCACATGGTGGCTGAGATGACGTCTTTAACTCCAGTTCCGGGAAAAACCAACGCCCTCTTCTGACCTCCACGGCACTGTATTGATAGGTGCGGGGCAGACCTACATGTGGACAGTTACACTCATTACACACATAAAAAAAATAAAATTAAAAAAAAAATAAAAAAAATTAAAGCATGACATAACGAACTTTGCAGGTAAATGGATGGAACTGGAAGATATTATGTTAATGAAGTAACACAGTCCCAGGACAAATGAAGAATGGTTTCTCATCCATCGTGTGAATGCCTAGCCACCAAATAATACCTAGTTGTGAACATTTCTTGTTGGGTAGTGATGCATATTGGAAAGAACACAAACACACAACAACAAAAAAAGAGGGGACTGCATCAAAGAACTGAAACGAGGCAGAAATCTGGTGGGGGGGTTGAGAGAGGGAACATGAGTCTGGATTGGATTTGTTGAAACAAAAAAAAAGCGAAATATTAATGTGAATTTTTAGAGGAGTAGGAGAAAATGAAGGTTCTCATTATGTCTGAGAAAATGATATATCCCAGACACCTTCAAATTTTACCAGACATTCAACAACACAATAGCATATTAGTTCCCATCACCTTGTAAACTATTATTAAAGAGACCATAAACTTCTGGAGATATCACTGAGACCAAGTAAGAATAGTACCTACTTACCAGGTAATTGGATTTTTGTTCTGTTTTTGGTCTAGTTTTGATTGTTTGTTTCACTTCATAATCTCTGGGACTCAAACCCTATCCTGGCATTTCTTCAGATGCTGCACTAGTCATTGATTAAAATTAGCATACAAATTAAAAAAAAGAATGTGCAGGCCATGAGGAGGAATACACTACACTACTAAAGAATTTATGAGTTTGGGGGGATCCCAAGACCACTGAAGTACAGGTAGGAGCTGGGTGCTTCAGCCATGTACCGGGGCATGGGCTAAACAGCAAGCCCCTGTCCCCCCACTGGGATTGCCAAAAGGGAGTGTCCAAGTGGATTCTTTGGAGAACTTTAGAACAGAAAGGGAAGAAGTGAATTGGACTTCCAATAGAAAGCCTAAAAGCTTAGAGAAGTCAACATCTCCATTTAGCAAGGACTAAAGGAAAAACAATCAGAGCCAACATGAAGGGCATCTGAAGGAAGTAGAGCAAAGCAAGCCTTCATCACATGTGAAGAGGCATTTGGGATTCACACTGGAATACAGACAAAGAGAAACATATGCCAGGGACATGAAGAGGACAACATGGGAAAGGTGCAGGATAATTCCACACATCAAGCTCTACCAAACTGTGGAAGATTCCTACAGTGAGATCCCCCTGGGGATGGCCAGGCACAGGTATTAGAAGTAGCATTTGAACATTTAAGAAGTACAAGATTATAAAGAGCAAATCAAAAATTAAGAAAAGAGAGAATGAAACTCAAGAAGGACCTAGAAAGAGAGAATGACAAACTGCCAAAAGGAAGTGGAAACACTGAAAAGGTCACATGTTGAAACATGAGGAACAGCCTGGACCAGGTATTAGAAGTACAATTGTGAACATACTTAAAGAATAACAAGTATTATAAAGAGCAAATCAAGAATTAAGAAAAGAGAATGAAAACACCTCAAGAAGGACCTAGAAAGAGAGAATGACAAACTGCAGAAGGAAGTGGAAACACTGAAAGGTCACATGTTGAAAAACATGAGGAAACAGCCTGACATGGTGGTGCATGCCTTTAATCCTAGCACTCAGGAGGCAGAGGCAGGCAGATCTTTGTAAGTTCAAGGCCAGCCTGGTCTACAGAGTGAGTTTCAGGAATCTGGGGCTACAAGGAGATCCTGTCTCAAATAGACAAAAAAAAAAAAAAAGATGAGGAACTAACCAGTGAAGTAAGACCAAGGAAGAGATTGAGAAGCTCCAGAAGGAAGTGAAAATCTAAAGAAATCAGAAGAAAAAAATGAAAAAGAATCAAACACTCATCCAATCAAAGAGGAAAGGAATGGTAAAAGCCTCAGAAGCAGAATGGGAGGAAGAGAACAAAGAATATCAGACCTGGACGATTAACACAGAACAACTAAAACCTCAAGTAAGATTATAAAAAATTTAAATACACAAAAGTGGAAACAACCAGGAATGTGGGACATATGAAAGATTAAACCTCTCATCATAGGAATCGAGGAAGGAGAAGAATCCCAAGAGAATGGTATCGATCAGATCTTCAACAGAATAATAGATGAAAATTTTCCAAACTAAAAAAAACAAACTAATACAAATACAAGAAGCACATAGAACTCCAAACAGACAAGATCAGAAAAGAAACTCTCCACACCATATCATAGTTAAAATGCTAGATGCCCAAAACAAAGACAAAATTCTAAAAGTCACAAGAGAAAAACAACAAGTGACTTATAAGTGGAAACCTATCAGAATTACAACTGACTTCTCAGTACAAACTATGAAAGCAAAAGGAACCTGGAGCAAAACATTCCTAGTGTTAAAGGACAGTAGATGCCAACCCAGGTTAATATACCCAGCAAAAATGTCGATTCTAGTTGAAGGAGAGAGATAAAGCTTCCATGACATAAACAAGATGAAAGAATACATGTCTGGAAAACCAACCCTTCAGAGAATATTTGAAGCAATTCAAAGGACAGAAGAAAGGAGCAACCATCCCCAAGCACCTAGAAAGAGAAATCAATAAAAGCATAACTGCAGAAGTAGAAACTTAAACCAAAACCCACAAATAGATAATAAGGTGAAAGGAAGCAACACAAACCTATCAGTCATGACCTTAAATATTAATGGACTAAATTCCCCGATCAAAAGACATAGACTGGGAGGTTGGATTAGGAAACAGAACCCATTGATATGCTGTCTATAAGAAACACATCTTACCTTCAAGGACAGGCACCACCTTAAAGTGAAAGGATGGGAAAAAAATATTCCAAGCAAATGGTACCAATAAGAAAGCAGGTGTTGCTATTTTAATATCAGACAAAATAGATTTCAAAGTAAAAGAAATCAGAAGAGACAAAGAAGGCCATTACATTTTTATCAAAGGAACAATTCACCAAGAAGATTTCAAAATTGTAATATATATGCACCAAACTTTATAAAGACAATTTTCCAGGACCACAAGGCTTAGATTCACCCCAGTACACTCATAGTAAGGGACTTCAATACCCTACTGAGCCCTTTGGACAGGTCAACAGAACAAAGAATAAACAGAGGGACATCTGAACTGAACCATATGATACACCAAATGGACCACACAGACATCTACTGAATATTCCACCCTGATACCAGAGAATACACTTTCTACTCAGCACCCCAAAGAACATTCTCCCAAATCGAGCACATACTGGGACACAGAAGAAACCTCCATAAATACAAAAAGAAAAGAATTTAATGAGTTTGTTCATTCAAGCACACAAGTGGATAATATATGTGGGAATAGATTTTAAGGGTGCAGGATAATGGTGCAAAGAACATAAAATTGGATCAGGCTGTGTTTACTGAAATGTGTCCACGTGTTCTGGAAAATCATTCTCAGCAAGGTACCAAGCATTGTGGTTATCACTCTGCCACATGAAGAAGTGGACACTTGTTCCCTGTCCACTGGATTACAGGGAAAAAGGAAGAAGCAAGACAAGACACCAGCAGCTGTCCTAACCACAGGGCCAAAGGCTGATCACCTTCTCGCTGCCCTTTTATCTAATCTAGCAACTACACCAGGCAATGCTCTACTTAGCACCCCTGGATCCTCCAGACTGTCGCCTGCTTGGTGATCTACAATCTAATGCCAGACTGCTGCCTGTTTGGCACTCTAATTCCTGCCTGGGCTTCACCACACATCACAGCTAGTGACCTGATGAGTCTCTGTCCAGCCCCATGCTAGCTTCCTGAGTTGGTGGTCCACTTGACCCCCATCCAACTCACTGGCCTGCACTAGCTTCCCAAGTTGGTGACCTGATAGATTGCCCTCCAAGTCACTGGTAACAACTACCCAAGCCTCAAGGGCTAAGATTTACATGAGCAAATAGTGGCTGGTAGTCCCTATCTGATGGTAAGAAGGACTTGTCTTTTTATTCACAGCATTTTGTTTTTATACCCAGAGTGACCTCATATCTCAGGGCCTCCTTTCAGATTCTGTGCCTCAAGTTCCATAGCATCATGAGCACAAGAACTCATGAGTGCCTTTGATCTCAAGGTGTCACAGGCTTGCTAATGCAGAAGCCTAAGCCCAGGTTTCACTGTAAACAGATAAGCAGGTAACTTAGCACAAAAGAAGCCACAAGTGGCTTCCTTTTTCCCTACAAAGTATTACTCAGAAAGTTGAAGAACTCATGTTTATTTATGCTGGCAGACACAGATGAAAGAGCACTCCGAAGTTCTGGGTTCCAAGCCACAGTTCTTTACAGTTTTTTATAGGTTTTCCAGCATAATTTCTCTAATGGTACAGAATTGGTGGATTTAAGTTCCACCTTATATGACTACCACAAGCACAGATGCTTATGTGTCCCAAGAACACTGAAGGGAAATTTCTTTGTGATCAATCAAGCATGCTTACAGAAATCAGAAACCTAGAACATTCTTTGACAAACATAATTTTGTAAGCCTCTAGCAAACAGGATAACTGCCAACAGATGTTTCACCAGATAACTATAGTAATCATTTCTCAAGATAGCCCTGGGCTTTTGAGTTTTCCATTTGCCTCTGTTTTATTTTTATTTCCTCCTTCAGTAAAACTCTTAGTAAACATTCATCATAAAAATCACTAACGTGTTTTAAAATATAAAGAAGTATTGTTAAAATAATACTAGATGAACACAAAACTACCATTAGATTCATGTGTATGTATTTTTCTTCTTTATACTGAATGGAATTTTAGGATTAATATGGAGGCTCACATAGTTTATAAAACAGATACCAGAGGTTTATGTTTGATCAGTTGAATTATTCATGAAAATTGTCCTACTGAGAAGGAGCATACTAAGATTTTTTTTTTGATCTTTATAAAAGAAAAACCTCTAGAACAATTGAAAAAAGGGCTTCATTTGATGCTGGCAGGGAAACAGACCTGTCAGCCAATTTCCAGACTTGAACCAATTACAGACCCAGTACTCCCTGAAGTAAAAGAAGGCCAAGTCATCTTGAGGAAAGACTTTGCTATGATACTGAAGAGATATATTGTTAGCCTTTCTCTCATCATTACCCAAAGGGATCTGCTGGTGTAGTAAGTCTAAACTAGATGAAAAAATGAAACCATAATATCTTATCTTGAAATCCAGCTGCTCCCCAAAGATCTGCCTCGCATAGCCCTCTGTAAACACGCTTACCACTGGAAGATCCCCCTCATGCTCTACTGTCATAGGGTAGAAACTTTTGTGCATGGCCCAGAGACTTACATGCAGTAATTTAAATTCACTAATGGCAGAACAGGTCAAAAATCACAAATAACTGACTACAAATGTTGCACCTAAGCTGAAGCTCTGGACATTACTCCATTGAATCAGTGTCAGCATGAGTAAAATCTAAGTCTCTACTTTGCCTCTGGTAGTTGTCTCAGACATGAAATTCCTGTAACACTATAGACTGTTACTAGAGTAACTGTACATTGGGTGTAAAGGAAATAATCAGGCTTTCTGGGGTCTGTTAGATACAGCTTCTGAATTGACACGGATTCCAAGAAACACTCAATAGCATTGTTGCCTTTGAGTTGAAGTAAATGCTCAGGTAATAAATGGAGTTATGGCTGAAATCCAACTCACAGTGAGTCCAGTTTGTTCCTAATCTCATCCTATACTTATTACTCCAGTTCCAGAATGGATAATTGAAATAGATATTGGTTCTCTGGCATGTGGTTTAAGGTCTATTATGGTTGAAAGGGCCAAATAGAAGCCATTGGAGTGCCTCTACCAGGAAAACTAGTGAACTGAAAATCCCTTGGAGGTATTACAGAAATTAATGCCAACATCAAGGACGTGAAAGATTCGGGGTGGTGATTTCTACCATATCTCCCTTTAACTTGCCTATTTGGCCTGTGTAGAAGACAGATGGATCTTGATGAATGACAGTTGATTTCACAGACTTACCAAATAGCAACTCCAGTTGCAGCTGCTGTACCAGATGCTGTTTCCTTACTTAAGTAGACTAACACATCTTCTGGTACCTGTATGTAGCTATTAAACTAGAAAATGTTTTTATATCAGTAACTGTCCATAAGGACCACCAGAAGCAATTTGTTTTCATCTGGCAAGCACCTTGCCTGCTCTATTTCAAGAGCACAAGAATTACCCAGCCCTGTGTCATAAGAGATCTTAATAACCTTCAACAAGATATAACACTGATCAACTATCTTAATGAGAGCATCCTGATCGAACCAAGTGAGCACAAGGTAGCAACTACTTTGAACTTGTTAGTAAACCATAATGTACATCAGAGGATCTTAAATAAGCCAAATCTGAATTAAAGGCTTCCTACTTCAGTGAAATTTCTGCAGTCTGGTGGTGTGGAGCACATGGATAGATTTATTCTATGGTGAAGGATAAGTTGTTGCACCTGGCTCCACCAAACACCAAGAAAGAAGCATAATACTTATTTGGCCTCTTTGTATTCTGGAGGCTGAACATTCTTCACACAGGCATGTTACTCCAAGCTGCTAGCTTTGACTGTGGGATGGAACAGGAGAAGGTTCTTCAACAGGTCCAGGCTGCTGTACAGGATGTTCTACAACTTGTGCAATGAAATCCATCAGACCTGATGGTGTTTGAGATATCAGTGGCTAATAGAGGTGCTGCAGGTCCCCAAGGCAAATCTCTTCAGATGGCCTTGTGATTTTGGAGCAAGGCTCTGTCATCACCTATAAACAACTATTATCCATCTGAGAGAGAGAGCTCTTAGCCTTGAGTTGGACCTTAGTGGAAACTGAATGTTTGACAATAGGTCACCATTTTACCATGATACCTGAGCTGCCCATCATAAGACCCATCAAGCCATAAATAGGACATGCACAGCAACGATTTATTATCAGATGAAAGTACATGATCAGGGCCAAGTTGGTCCTGGCAGCACAAGAAACCTTCACGAAGTTTCCTGAATTCCTTTGGTTCCTATTCTTGTTACAATGTCTTTTGTTCCCAAACATGCACCTAAACCTTCTTGGAATGTGTACTATGATCAATTGACTGAGGGAAAGAAGATTAGGGCCTGGTTTACAGGTGGTTCTAAATGCTCTGTAAGCACTACCCAAACATGTACATCTATAGCGTTATTGTTCCTTTATGGGACAACACTGAAGGACACTGGTAATGGGAAATCTTCATGGTGGACAGAACTTTAGGTATTGCATGTAGTTGTGCATTTTACTTGGAAGGAGAAATGGTAAGCAATGGTTTAGCTAAATGTTCAAGGACTTGAAAGGACCATGACTAAAAAATTAGTGAGAAAGACATTTGGGGAAAGTATATGTGAATAGATATAGGTAAATATAAGGGCTCAGAGAGGAATAACAGTGTTAGGATGGGTGATCAATCAAGACTACCAGGGGGAAATTAGATTAATTCTTTACAGTGGAAGTAAGGAAGATTATGTCTGTAGTGCAGAAGACTATCTAGTTCATCTCTTGGGAGGTGGTTAAAGTCAGTTGTAACTTGGAACATCCCAATCCATGAACAATCCATGTGGCACAGATCCTTCAAGGATGAAGGTATAGGTCACATCTCTACATAAAGAGCAAAGACCTGCTGAGGTGCTCACTGAGGATGAGAAAAGAAAAAAATAGGTCATAGATGAAGGTAGTTATAAACACCAGCTAAGGCCACATGACCAGTTTCAGAATTGATGACTATAGTTGACATGAGTGCTTCTATGCTGTTTCGTTTAAGAACATGTTGGTCATAGCAATAACAACATCAAAAGAACATGTTGGCATATACATACCCCCCCCACACACATACATGCTAAGGAGCTGTTTGTGTTTTCCGTCCTCCATTTCTTTATCATGTAATGTAAAACAAATTGAGAAATATTAGTGAGAAAATATTGTAAATATTTATTATAAGATTTAACACATGGCTGTGGGTGGTGGCACATGCCTTTAATCCTAGCACTTGGGAGGCAGAGGCAGAGGCAAGCGGATCTTTGTGAGCTCAAGGCCAGCCTAGTCTACAGAATGAGTTCCAGAACAGCTGGGGCTACAGGGAGACGCTGTCTCAAAAAGACAAAAAAATAAATAAAAAAATAAA
>VZQC01007963.1:687417-715723 GCA_009823505.1 Rhizomys pruinosus
CTGTCATACTTAACAGAAGAAAATGTAATTCATGGATTAACATACCATCCAAACATCTGTGTCTATACCAAAGTAACCTACCATAACAATTAGTACTGTTTAAATACCTATGTATCTAATTGCGTGTGCTTCATTAGTAGGATCGAAAGGCTATATATTATACTGTTTAAATACCTATATATCTAATTGCATGTGCTTCATTAGCAGGATCGAAAGGTTATGCCTGGACAAGCTGTCAGCCCATGAAAGAAAACAGCCAGAAGTGACTAGAGACCAAGACAACAGCTCCAGAGAAAGTAGACTGTTTTGCTTTTCATCCACCTCTGCCACTTTTCTAAGCCTAGGGAACAATCTGCAGAAGAGGGGGGGTAGAATGTAAGGGCTGCGATTGGGGTGAATGGTGAAACTACAATAATATAGACTGGACACTCATTTGATCAACTTGATTGAACATACAAGCCCCCCGTGCTGGATGGTGGGACCCATGAGCTGTGTGGGTTTGGGCACAACTGCTTCCAAATTGGTTTTACATGAAGGATGCTTGTACTCCCAAATTATCACTTATTGTTAAAAAAAAATGAAAACAAAACAAAACAAAACAAAAAACAGAGAAAGATGCAGAAAAGTTACGACATAATGCATGATCTGGGATGGGTACGGGTGGGGTGGGGGGAAGGGAAAGGGATATATGCCTGAACTGAACTGGAAAATGATGTATGAAATACACAAACACCAGTTTAAAAAAAACATGTAAGATCACCGCATATTTTTATGAATATTTAATATTTTTCCATATAAACCTTTGAATAATTAGCTTTATGTATGCCAAGCAACCACTTTACTATTGAGATACATCCCTAACTCCCTTTACTATAATTTGAGACAGAGTTTCAATATGTTTCCCAGACTAGCCTCAAATAGAAATACTCTTGCCTAGGTTTCCCAAGTAGCCAGGATTACAGATGTGTACCACCACACTCAGCTTGAAAATATTCTTGTCTCAAAATGAAATAGTCTTTCCATTGTTTAATCAACATTCCTTCTTTGTAAAAATTCTATGTTATTTTTTCTTCTTGACGGGGAGTATGCTGGTCAGTTTCTTGTCATCACTCTAATTAAGCACACTGATAACTTTAAATAAAATCTAGTCTTGGAGTCAAAAGAAAGTACCTGAAGCTGGAAGTGCAACTCAGTGGTAGAGTATGTCACTCAAATTCTCAGACTACTGGGAGAGAACTGTGGTGTGACTGATGAAATAGTAAGGTGAGTGATTGGAAGAGTGGTGGATTAGGTTCACAGGAATGATTCCTAGAAAAGTTGAACTAGAAATTAGAGCTCACTTGTGATGGAGTCTTTGTTTTCTTTATTTTCATTTTTTATTTTTTATGTGTATGAATGTACTGTCTGCATATAGGTTTGTGCACCCGTGTTGTGCAATGCAGCGGAGGTCAGAAAAGGGTGTCGGATTCCCCTGGAACTGGAGTTAAAAACGGTTCTCAGCCACCATGTGGGTGCTGGGAATCAAACCCGGGTCCTCTGCAAGAGCAGTCCATGCTCTTAATCGCTAGGCCATCTCTCTAGCCCATGGAGTCTTTTTTCTTCTATGCATTACTCTTTGCCCTGCCCTGCATATCCTGACACCAAAGTTTGTTTACAGGCAAAGAAGCAAAGACTGAAAGCTGGCAGGCATATAGAGCTGAGAGACATAAAAGTATTTACTCTTTTATTTGCTTTTCCAGGGGCCAGTTTACTAATCTTCTGGGAGGGGGAAGTGTTAATTGTTCCACTTTTCTCTTGTCTTTGTGGTAACCTTACCTCAGTTTTTTTTTTTTAAGTCAATAAAGAAAAGTCAAATATTACATCAGAAACCCATGACATTGAACTTCTCATTTTACAGGGAGGCAGTAGAAACTAAGAACCTTTACTTGTCTTGCCTAATCCACAAAGCTAAGGAAGCAGGAGGATTATGCCTTCATTTTGAGTATTTCTTGTACATGCCTGATTAGCCTGGACAGAATATGTTTGGATTAGAAAATCCTCAACTAGGAAGACATCAGAATATGATTAAGTGTCGTAGTTGAGAAGTTTAACCAATGCTAGGAAAAGGCCAAATCAGTCCAGATTAAAAAGCATATACAGAGGCCCGTTGGGCACACAGGAGCAGCCAGGCACACACCAGCTGAGCTGCAGGGACTGCACCATGTCTGGTAGGGGATTGTGGAAAGGAGAAGCTAGGTCTGCCAGGCACACAGCAGCGACCAGGTCCAGACCAGCTGAGCTGCAGGGACTGCACCACGCCTGGTAGGAGATTGTGGGAAGGAGAAGCTAGGCCTGCCAGGCACATAGCAGTGGCCAGGTCCAGACCAGCTGAGCTGCAGGGTACAGGGGTGCAGGCTAAGCAGGCAGTCTGTAGTTCCATTCCCCCCAACTGGAATTCCAGAGGGAGTGTTCAGTAAGCCCTACAACCAACCTAGAGAAACTGGCTGGCAGCAGCAGAGGGAGCACAGGGCTAAGAGGGTGTCATAACGGCTGTTACCTACCCAGTTCTTGCAGAATAGAAAGGGAAGAGTGAGCTATACTTCCCAATATATAACCAAAATTGAAAGCCTGAAATCTAGACAAGCCAACATCCCATAAATAAAGAGAAGGAATCAGAGAAAGTGATCCTTCAACACGGTGAAGAGGCATCAGAATACAGGCAAAAGGAAACCCACATGCCAAGAGCACAAAGAAAAAGAACAGTATGGGAAAAGTGCAGAATAATTCCACACTAAAGTCTATGGAACCTGTGGAGCATTACCACAAGGAGACCTCCCTGGAGGTAGTACAGGACACAGATTGTAAAATAATCACATATATTCAAAGAAATCATGGAACTAAGGGGAGAGAACGAAAAACTCAGAAGAGACCTGGAGGGAAAGAATGATAATCTTTGGAAAGAACTAAAAGGAGAAAATGACAAATTCCGGAAAGAACTAGGGGGAGAAATTGACAAACTCCAGAAAGAAATAGAAACACTGAAAAGATCCCATGATGAAATGAAAAAGGAAACCAACCAGTGAAGCAAAGAGCTACAAGATTGAGAAACTCCAAAAGGAAGTGGAAATAGTAAAGAAAACACAAGGCAAAATAAGAAAAGGAAGTCAAACACTCATCCAATCAAGAGGAAAGAATGGGAAAAAGCCTCAGAAGTAGAACGGAGGAAGCAGAAAAAAGAATATCAGACCTGGAAGATAACATAGAACAACTAAAAAGCTCAAGAAAAGACTATGGAAAATCAAAAAATACATAAGAATGGAATAACCAGGAAATGTGGGACACTATGAAAAAATCAAACCTCTGCATCATAGGGATAGAGGAAGGAGAAGAATCCCAAAAGAATGGCATTGATCAGATCTTCAACAGAATAATAGATGAAAATTTCCCCAAAGTAAAAAAAAAGACAAACCAATACAAATACAAGAAGCACATAGAACACCAAACAGACAAGACCAGAAAAAAAACTCCCCATGCCATATCATAGTTAAAGCGCTAGACTCCCAAAACAAAGACAAAATTCTAAAAGCCACAAAAGAAAAACAAGTTACATATAAGGGAAAACCTATTAGAATTACAGCTGACTTCTCAGTGCAAACTATGAAAGCAAGAAGAACATGGACTAAAGCATCCCCAGTGCTAAACAACTACAAATGCCAATCCAAGGTACTATACCCAGCAAAAATGTCAATTCTAGTTAAAGGAAAGAGAGAAATCTTCCATGACATAAACAAGATGAAAGAATACATGTCTGGAAAGCCAAACCTTCAGAGAATACTTGAAGCAATTCAAAGGTCAGAGGAGAGGAGCAGCTATCCCTAGGCACCTGGAAAGGGAAATTATTGAAAGCACAACTGCAAAAGTAGAAACCTAGACCAAAATGTAAACAGATGATAAGGAGAAAGGAAGCAACACACATCTCTCAATTATTACCTTAAATATTAATGGACTAAACTCCCCAATCAAAAGGCATAGACTGGGAGAATGAATTAGGAAACAGAATCCATCTATATGCTGTCTAGAAGACACCCATCTCACCTTCAAGGATAGGTGCCAACTGAAAGTGAAAGGTTGGAAAAAATATTCCAAGCAAATGGTATGAAAAATAAAGCAGGAGTTGCTGTTTTAATATCAGACAAAATAGACTTCAAAGTAGAAGCAATCAGAAGATACAAAGAGGGCCATTTCATCCTCATTAAAGGGAAAATTAACCATGAAGACTTCACAATCATGAATATATATATGCAACAAACTCCAGTGCACCAATCTTTATAAACACAACTCTGCAGGACCTCAAGGAACAGATCAACCCCAGCACACTCATAATAGGGGGCTTCAATACCCCACTGAGCCCCTTGGACAGATCAACCAGACAAAGAATAAACAGAGAAACATCTGAACTGAACAATACAATACAGCAAATGGACCTCACAAACATCTACCGAATATTCCACCCAAGCACCAGAGAATACACGTTCTACTCAGCACCTCATGGAACATTCTCCAAAACTGACCACATACTGGGACACAGAAAAAACGTCAACAAATACAAAAATAATTGAAATAATCTCATGCATTCTATCAGACCATAGTGCAATAAAGCTCAATATCAACACAAGGACAAGCTCTACTACCTACAGGAACACATGGAGACTAAACAACACACTCCTGAACAATGAATGGGTCAACGAAGAAATAAAGAAAGAAATAAAAGCATTCCTGGAACTAAATGACAATGAGAGTACAACACAACAAAACCTATAGGACCCCTTAAAAGCAGTACTAAGAGGGAAGTTTATAGCCTTGGGTGCCTACATTAGAAAAAACAGAAAGGGCACAAATAAATGAGTTAAGTCTGCAGCTAAAAACCCTTAAAAGACAACAACAAAGGAACCCTAAATGAAACAGACAGGAAGAAATGACAAAAATCAGAGCAGAAATCAATGAAATAGAAACAAAGAAAACAATACAAAAAATCAATGAATCCAAAAGTATTCTTTGAGAGAATAAACAAGATAGATAGACCTCTAGCCCAGTTAACCAAAAGAAAGAAAAAGCAACTCCAAATCAATGGAGTTCGTGATGAGAGGGGAAACATCACAATAGATAATGAAAAGATCTAGGAAATCCTACAGGAATACTTCAAAATCCTATACTCTACTAAATTTGAAAACCTAAGTGAAATGGATGAATATTTGAAACACTGGGAATCAACAAAGCTAAACCAAGAAGAGATTGACAGCTCAAATAAGCCCATAATATTTGAGGAAATTGGAGATGTAATTAAAATCCTCCCAACAAAAAAGCCCCTTTCTAGATGGTTTCACAGCAGAATTCTATAAAACATTTAAAGAGGTCTTACAACCATTGCTACTCAAACTGTTCAGAAGGATACAACAGAGATAATTTTCCCAAACTCCTACTATGAAGCTAGCATCACTCTAGTACAAAACCAGGCAAAGATGAAAGCAAAAAAGAAATCTATAGACCCATCTCATTAATGAACATAGATGCAAAAATTCTCAACAAAATACTTTCAAATCACATACAGACCCACATCCAAAAGATCATCCATCATGATCAAGTTGGATTCATGCCAGAGATGCAGGGATGGGTCAACATAGGTAAATCAACTAATATAATAAAACACATAAATGGTCTGAGAGTCAAAAACCACACAATCATCCCAATTGATGCAGAGAAGGCCTTCGACAAAATCCAACTCTCCTTCATGCTTAAAGTCCTAGAGGGAACTGGATTGGAAGGATCATTCCTCAACATAATCAAAGCCATATATAATAAAGCCACAGCCAACATCATCCTAAATGGAGAAAAGTTAGAAGGATCCCCCTTAAGGTAGGAACTCAGCAAGGCTGTCCCCTGTCACCACTCCTCTTCAATATAGTGCTTGAAACACTTGCTAGGGCAGTAAGGCAAGAAAAGGAAATTAAAGGAGTACGAATTGGAAAAGTGGAAGACAAACTATCCCTCTTTGCAGATGATATGATAGTTTATCTGAGACATGCTAAAAACTCAACCAGAAAACTCCTAGAAATGATTAGGAGTTTCAGTAATGTGTCCGGATACAAAATTAACCTAGAAAAATCTGTAGCCTTTCTTTACACTACCAAAAAGCAACTAAAGAAGGAATACAAGGGGACCTTCCCAATCACAATCACTTCAAAAACAATAAAATCCCTAGGAACAAACCTAACCAAAGACACCAAAGATCTCTACAATAAAAATTATAAACCCCTGAAGGAGATTGAAAATGACATCAGAAGATGGAAAGACCTCCCATGCTCATGGATTGGAAAAATTAATATAGTAAAAATGTCCATTCTACCGAAATTAAGATACAGTTTTAATGCAATCCCAATTAAAATCCCCAAGACTTTCTTTGCATGCTTGGAAAAAAAAAACTTAAATTCATATGGACAAACAAAAGACCCTGAATAGCCAAAGCAACCCTGAGTGAAAAGAGAAATACAGGGGGGGTATCTCTATACCAGATTTTAAACTATACTACAGCATTATAGTCATAAAAACAGCCTGGTACTGGCCCAAAAACAGACCCATAGACCAATGGAACAAAACTGAAGATCCAGACTTGAGCTCATACAATTTCAGCCACCTCATGTTTGACAAGGGGGCCAAAAAGACTCAATGGAGGAAAGACAGTATCTTTAGCAAATGGTGTTGGCAAAACTGGATCACCACTTGTAGAAGAATAAAATTAAACCCCTACTTCTCACCCTGTACAAAAATCAACTCCAAATGGATCAAAGACCTCAATTTGAAATCCAAAACTTTGAAGGTGATAGAAAAAGTTGGCAGCAACCTACAAGACATAGTCGTAGGAAAAGACTTTCTAAATCAGAGAGCAGCTGCACAGGAAACAAGGTCGACAATTTTCAAGTGGGACCTTATAAAACTCAAAAGCTTCTGGACAGCAAAAGAAATAATCAGGGAAGTGAAGTGAAGAGAAAGCCCACAGAGTGGGAGGAATCCTTCATTGCTGATACATTTGACAGAGCACTAATTTCCAGAATATGTAAACTACTCAAAAACCAAACAAGTAAGAAAACCAATGACTCACTCAAAAGATGGAGTAAAGAGTTGAACAGAGACTTCACAAGTAAGGAAATAGAGATGGCAGAAAAACATCTTAAAAAGTGTTCAACATCGCTAATAATTAAGGAAATGCAAATTAAAACCACTTTAAGATATCATCTCACTCTGATAAGGTTGTCCAGGATCAGGAAAACAAATGATACCAAATGTTGTAGAGGTTGTGGGGAAAGGGGAACACTCATCCACTGCTGGTGGGAATGCAAAGTCGTACAACCATTATGGAAGGCAGCGTGGAGAACCCTTAAAAGACTCAGAATGAGCCTACCACCTGACCCAGCCATACCACTTCTGGGTATATACTCACAAGATGCATCCTACCGCAAAGATACATGCACAGCCATGTTTATAGTAGCTCTCTTCCCAATAGTGAAGAGCTGGAACCAACCCAAGTGTCCCTCAATGGACAAGTGAATAGAGAAAACGTGGTACATTTAAACAATGGAATTCTATGCAGTGGTAAAGAAAGATGATATCATGAAATTTGCAGGTAAATGGATGGAACTAGAAGATATTACGTTAATTGAAGTAACAGAGTCCTAGAAAAACAAAAGATGAATGGTATCCCTCATCTGTGGTTGCTAGCACCAAGTACCTAGTTCTAAGGCAAATTGAGCAACATTAATGCTATATTCCCCATGATCTGAACACAAGCTTGCTCTTATATTATGAATCCCTAGACAGGTCCTAAAACTAACCTACCACTTATTTTCAGACTATGGATTTTTGTTATATGATGGTGGACATGTATACATATTACAGTGTAACATGAAGTTAAAATGGGAAAAAGGTGAATCAAGAAATATGATATGGAAATACCAGTTTGCTTTACAGAAGATACAATTTTAGTATAGATGTGATGTATCAGGCTGGTGTAACTTAGCCTTTCTGGGTGCTTAATGACCATACTTAATGCCCATACCAATTTGGCCGAGGGATCTACGGGATACCTTTGTTCCTTGCCCTCAGAGGTCAACTAAGTCTCAGGGGAATATGAATGGGGGCATCTCCTGAAATGTCCTGCAACTGTGAGTCACCAGTCTTCCCTGTGCAGGGAGGTCTTGGAGATCCACTGATGGGACTCTAGCCAGTGTCCACCCTATAAAGAGGAAAGTCTGCTGGTGCTTCAAAGGGAGAAGCCTGGTCTAGTAAGACCTAACTGTGTCTTCGAGTGGATGGAACTGGTGGTTGAAAAACCAAAAGGAGCCAGGAGCTACCCCTCCCCCACAAAAACAAAAACCTGAGTGACCCTTGAGGACCAGATCCTCAACTGACCTTGAAAAAACAGATACCTTGGTTATTCTGGGCTGACCGTGTGGCCTTAAGCATCCAAAAAGGAAAGTATAACCAGAAATAAATAATCAATAAGGTCTGAGAAATTGTATTTCAGATATAAAACTTGAGAATCCTTCAAACTTTCTATTCCAGATGGGGACTATTCTGGAGATCTCCTGGATGTGTTCCTGCAAGAAGCAGAGGAGTCCAGGTGCTAAGATCAGAAGGAATCTCCTGGTTGAGGTTGGAGAGGCTCCTCTTGCTGTTAGATGATTTTGGTTGGAGGACAGGGTCTAAACGTGGGCTCTCCAGTTTCATCCATCCAAGTATCCCGAGCATGGACATGCCAGCAGTATGTCGAATCTGACACAGCATCGTCTGGTTGGGTGAAGAATGAGACAATAACAAGACAAAGGGCAACTGGGCAGGGGTGTCACAAAGTCTGGTACCTGTGACAGCAGGGGGAGCAGTGGAAGGGTGAAAGTACAGAGGGCAAAGGCTGTTGTACCTGACCATTCAGACCTGTCCTTGAGGGTCTCTGAAAAACCAGAGAATAGTGGGTCCCAGCTGTTTGCCGGACCATCCATCCTGGGTTGGGTCTCTCTTGAGTCTGGACAAATGATACCAATGTGGCTGGCCTAGAAATTTGGCAGCTGATGACGTAGTAAGGATGACGATGTGGGGTCCAGTCCACCTGGGATCAAGAGACTCAGAGATAAAGTTTTAAGGAGAACAGTGTCCCCTGGTATGAGAGGGCAGGTCAGTGGTTGTGGACTCCACTGAAGTAGGAGCAGTGAGGGGAAGAGAGGAAGATAGTGGGGTCAAGCTGTTGGAAGGGAAACGCTACTGTCCAGTATGAGGGCTCAATGGCTTGGGCTAAGGCCCCTGTGGCCACCCAAACTTTCTGTCTGTAAAGAGGTAGAAAGAGTATGAAGAATCCAGGAGACCCAAAGTAGGGGCAGCCAGGAGGGCATTCCTAAGAAGAGAGAGGTGGATGATAGTGGGGTAGGAGAGAGACCCCGTGGGGGTCTCCTTAGCTGCCTGGTACAAGGGTAAAGCTGTAACAGCAAAATTAGGGATCCAGTGATAGAAGAAGCCCACCAACCCTAGGAAAAAGAGGATGTGGTCCTCTGTCTCTGGAGGCTGTAGGTCTCATATGGCATTGACTCACTCTGACCTGAGAGTACTGAAAGGGTACATTAGGACCAGAGTCAGAGGAGGAGAGATCTCTGGCCAAGGCTTGGCCAAAGAAGTGTGGGCTATTCCAGAACCATAGGAAGGACTGTCCATGTAAACTGTTCTGCAGACCTGGGTCTGGGTCCTCCCATGTAAAAGGAAAAGGAAGTATGAAGGCACAGTAAAGAAGGCCAGGACAGTGAAATGGGAGACTGAATTTTAAGGGTTAGGGTGTCCTGAACTAGATGGTAGGTGCCAGAGGGCTTATGAACTGGAAGAATAGGGGTGTTGCAGAGTTAGTTAGTAGAGATAGGAGGCAGATAATGGTAGGTTAGAGCCCATGGCAGTGGGTTTCAGAAATAGAAACTGGTCTGGAAGGAAAAGAGGCGGGGTCCCTGAGGCGTGTCAGGACTGGTGGGTGGTGGGAGGTGATTACTGACTGGAGTGGAAATGGCCGAGACCTGAGTGTCAACAGGATCAGGAAGGGCAGGAGCTGGACAATCCAAGGTGGGAGAAGCGACTAAGGATTTCATGGCCCAGGAGGGGCACTAGACAGACAGACATGATTAAGAAGTAATGAGTGAAGACGCCAGACATGGTGGCGCACGCCTTTAATCCTAGTACTTGGGAGGCAGAGGCAGGTGTATCTTTGTGAGTTCAAGGCCAGCCTGGTCTACAGAGTGAGTTCCAGGACAGCTGGGGTTACAGGGAGTCCCTGTTCCCAAAAGACCCCCCCCCAAAAAAAAGAAGTAATGGGTGAAAAAGGACCAACGAGGACACAAGGGAGAGGTAGGGTCCTTTGGGGAAAAGAGGGGGTCCTGTCCACTCCTATGACAGAAATTGATGAGGGAACTGTAGGGCCAGAGTGTGAGGTCAGTACAGAAAAGTAGCCCAGCAGTCCAACAGGAAGGAAATGGACTTACCCACTACTTGGGGCATCAGCCTAGGCTCATTCAGGGTCAATGGGTTCTCTGAGTCCAGCCAGCCTCAGCCTTCTGCCAGGCAAAGAAATTCAGAGGTTGGAAGAGATTGGGGTTCTTGGGGTAATGGGGTTGGACCTCCGTGGCAAGGCACAGAGGACAAGCCTGTGCCCAGGTACTCAGACTTCCAATGGCCAGGTTGTTTTGCAGAGAGGGCACAGCATGGTGGATGGCCTGGGGTTTGGATAGTTTTTAGCCCAGTGACCCCCTTGGCCACACTTGAAACAGGCTCCTGGCAGAATAGACTTAAGCTGGGCCTCTGTGGGATGGGGCTTGATGGAGCCCCAGGTGCCCCTCTGTGGGAATGATGTTGGCCTCAGAGCAGCTGCCAGGGCTTGAGCATGGAGCGAAGCCTTTCGCTGTAGCTGAGCCTGTCAGGAAGAACCAGCTGCCTCCTCTTGGCCATTAAATATCTTAAAGGTCATTTTTCATCAAATCCTGCACAGGAGTGTGGGGGACCATCCTCGGCCTTTTTAATTTAATATTTTTTTTGATATGTGGAAATGACTGAGAAATAAAATGGGAAGCCAAGACCGTGGCTGCCGCTGGGGAAGCAGGGTCAAGGAGAGCTTTAAATATGGTTGTCCTTAATAAATTCTGAATTGCAGAAGGAAAAAAAAGAGGCAGGGGTGATATTTTCACATGTCTTCAGCAGACAGGAAATAGACTTAAAATCTCCAGCTGTGGAATAAGGATCTAATAATTAATATTGGTGATGGCAGTTTATAAAAGTTGTACTGAGCAGAGGCACATAACATGGAAATGGTTTCATTCAGACATTGTAGAGGTCATTTACAGCATGCAGTCCCAACCAGTTTCTTTGCATTCTCATGGCTGAGATGGTCAAACTGGTCAATGCAGTTTCTTCATCATGCTGGTACCAAACATTGTGTAAAACAGAATTACATACAATTTCAAAAAAAAAAAAAAAAAAAAAGCTAAAGGTTAGGGGGAGAGGAGATATTCAGTCCGACTGAGGCAGTACAGATAATTCAGCAATCGCGGTGCACACAGTTAACTTAATTTGGAATTTAGTCTTAACAGATAAGCAAACCGGGTTCATTTTAGACTTTGATTATAATAGGTTTTGTGCACAATATAACCTAGAAGTGGCCACTTTTTTGACAGACACATGACAGACTCATACATGTAACAGTAAACATACATGAAACTATAAACACACATGTAACAGTAAGCACACAGACAGCTTGGACAGACACATGCCTGACTTAATCACATAAATATACTGATCACTTATCACAGTGAAACTGCAAGGGAGGGAGGCCAGCTTTAACCATGAGAGCCTGGCTCACAGCAGCAAAAGCTTGCAAAAGGGCAAAGTAATGTGAGTGGGAGGGGTGCACATGGCTTGCCTGTGTCTAAATAGGTGTTGGCTTTACCTGCTAATTTAATGGAACAGAATGAAAATAAAACCAAAGAGCATTTGTTAAAAGCCAGTAGCTTAAGAAGCAATCCTGTGAAAACATTAACTATACCCATACAAAAGCTAAAATGGAAAGATGATTTTAATTAGAAACGATGAAAACATGGTGATAAAATTGTAAAATTCCAATAGTGGACATTTTGGAATTAATTTGTTAATCTGCCTGGTAAATGCATTCATGCCATTTGCTTACCAGCTGCAGGGATGGTGGCCATGGAATTAGACAAAATGGCGAACATGGAACTTTGAATCAAGCACGGGAATGGGGGAGGAGGGTATGAGAGAGAGAGCAGATCCTGAAAAGCCTGCATGTTTGGAAAAAAAGAAAAAAAATGTCTGGTGGTTGATAGGCTTTGACCCAGAGTTGTCCATTTTCAAGCCTGGAGATAACAGGGTGCAAAGAAGCATCCCTCAATGTACCCCAGAGACCTGACAGTGGGGGAGGAGTGAGGGAAACTTGGGATGGACGTCTCCGATCCAGCAAGACCCTTCACCACAGAACCTGGTTCTGCACTCCTTCCCCCAAAAATAGCGTACCCTGGATCCACTGAACTATGGTCCCTGAGCATCAGTAGATCCTGGACCCATGGGCTGGGGAAAGAGAGCGTGCCCTGGCGTTGTAACAGCTTTCAGACAGGAGCTCTGGACAGCAGAAATGAGGCAACAGTAAAATGGACTTACCCCAAGTCAGAAAGCGGTGCATCAGTAAAGGAAAGGGGTGTTCCGTGGGCCATGGGCCTCTCTGGCCGAGAAGAAACATCCCCTCCCTGTAGGGGCCACCAATTGAGAAGTATAACCGATGCTAAGAAAAGGCTGAATCAGTCCAAATTAAAAAGTATATAAAGGCAGGCATTTATTTCAGGAAATGCAGTCTCTCTCGGGCTAATCCATGGCTGCCGGCCATCCTGGGGGCTGTGGAAATCATGCTTCTGGGGGGGGGTGAAGGGAGATGGTAACCTACTGGAATCTGGCCAATTAAACCAGACCAGGGGCTCAGATATGGAGGTGGGTCTCAGGTCCAGAGGTCTTATAGGAATCTGGCCTGACCAGAAAAGGAGGGTCTTTCTGGTCTATGTCATCTTGGCTTTTTTCCCTGAGCCCGACCTAACAGTAGTTACTTTTCTGTTGCTGTGATAAAACACTCTGACCAAGGGAAATTATAAAAGAAAAAATTTATTTGAGCATATGGTTCCAGGGAAATTAGAGTCCACCATAGTGAGGAGGCATGGAAGCAGAGATGGCTAGACTAGGAGCAGAAGCTAATTGCTCACATCTTCAAGCAAACACAGGAAGCAACAGCACCTAGGGATCCTTCAAGGCTTAAGAACCCTCTAAGCATGCCCGTATGACATGGTTATTCCAGCTAGGCCATCCCTTCTAAGATCTCTAAAACCAGTACTACCAACTGGGGACAAAATGTCCAAATACTTGGAGCATATGGAGGATATTCTCATTCAAACTACTACATTCCACTCCCTGGTCCCCATAGGCTCATGACCATATAAAATGCAAAATATTTTAAGTCCATCCTTAAAACTCTCCATTCTCTTTACCAGTATGGATACTTTTCAAAAGTCCACAATACAAAGTCACTTCTGAGATTCAATCTTTTAACTGTAAACCTCCCTGTAAAATCAAAAGACAAATTATATACTCCCAAATTACAGTGGAACCAAATATACATCCCCATTCTGAAGTGCAGGAATGGGGCATAGTGAGAAAATACTGGACCAAAACAAGACTGAAAGCCAACAGGGCAAGCAACAAATCCAGTAGCTCCATGTCCAACTTCTGGGACTTCCCTTTCAAAGGGATTAAAAGGCTCAGCTCCTCCAGCTTTGCTGTTTGCAACATACCTCTCTCTCTCTTGGGCTGGTTCCACTCCCTATATGAGTTATCCTTGGCAAATGTCTCACAGCTATAGCATTACGAACATCTTCATGGAGTCTCCACTGCTAACCAGGCTCTTGGCCTGTAAGGACATTCTTTATGTAGGGACACCCTGTTAGAAAAAGAAAAAAAAGGAGCCATGCATATATGTTTGATCTATGCAGGCATGAACTCCAGAAAAATGACATGCACAACAGGCTTAGGGTACTCTGGAAACATATTTACCTCAGAATCACCAGGGCTCACACACCTGTTGACACATGGCAGCTGGCAAAGATGGTGACTGAGGCACACCCCTTTATACCCATTGAGCAGGACCTCAGGTAAAGGGGAAGGGGTCATAGACTGACAGGTTCTGCAAGAAGAGGTGTCTCCCTTGTGTCAGGCTTCTCCACTGATGCCATAAACCAGATTATGCCAAATCAAAAGTATAAAAGCAAGTTTAATAGGACCAGATCAAGCCAAATTAAAGCCCAACAGAGGCAGGTTCATTGAGTTGGTTTCTGGGTGGTCCCGCCAGCTCCCAGGATGGGGTCTGGGAGAGACATGCCCTGGAGCTGGTGCAGAGGCATATTGTAGGTTTCTGATGGCAGGGGACTGACACGTGTCCAGAGAGCTGGACTAATGCCCAAGTAAGGTTATGACTGTATCCATGGGGGTGGGTACTCCAGTGGACTACTGACTTCTCCAGAGGGCAGAGCTGAATTTTCCCACCTTTCAGTACTGGCTTCCTTGTTCTGCTCCACAGCACATGGGTGGGAGGAGGGATCACTGGGGAAAAGAGAACCTAGGCCAGGAGAGTGTTGTGGCAAGCAGGGGCTTTTCTCCAGCCTAACACCTTGGAATTCTGGAAAAGCTAGACCTAACACACCCCTATGGTACACTGCCTGGTCTACGTAGCCCTTGAAACCACAGAGAAAGAACTGATGAACCCTCTACTCTTGCATTTTTCATGCCTGTAAAGTACCAGGTGAGTGATACTGCCAAGTTTGGCTGAAAGTTTGGAATGGACCCTAGCCTTCTTCCACTTTCAAAGCTTTTCTCTGCACAGGTGTTCTAGTAGAAAACCCCTGTAGAATTTTTCTTTTATGAATTGCAGGCTTAACTGGGTATGATCTTGACCTGAGACACTCTCTTCAATGTTTAAATGAAAATCTCTAGGCCTCTCCTTAATCACTTTAATCTCTTTGTCCAAGGAATCCTTTCCTTCTGCATGTGGCTTGCTCCAACATTAATCTTCCTAGTGCTCTTTTTCAATACAAACTGTATATTCTATATTTCTTTCTGCCCTGTTTGCTCTTTTTCACTATAGTGCTGCATAATATTCACCATTATTAGCCACAGCATCATTTCTACATTAGGCTGTCTTGAAATGTCCTCCTCCAAAGACATTAGTCCATTGCTTTTTAACTTAGCCTCAGGCAGTAGGAGGTGGATGGTGTAGAAGCAGAAGCTAAGTACTCAGATCTTCCAGCAGGTATAGGAAACAGAGAGCAACTAGAGATCCATCAGGTTTTAAAAACTTTCTAACTCCACCCTCAGTGATGTGTTTCCTCCAGCATGGCCACATCTTCTATAATCTCCCACAACAGCAGGACCGACTGGGGACAAAAATATCCAAATACTTGGAGTTTATAGGGGATATTCTCATTCAAATCAACACATTAAGTTTTGGGAAATGGGATCATTTTATGCAGTAATGTCACCACTGCCACATAGCAAGTCAATGACAGACCAAGATCAGAAGACTTATATGTCTTCCCTTCCAGACCAGGATGATCCCTTACTTCAGTTATAGTCTGCTACCCTCATCCATGAATTCTTTTTTTTTTATCAAGTGGACTATTTATCCTACTAAAAAATGATGTTTTAATATTTGTAAGTACTACACATTACACTAGGTTCTTCCTTGTGCAGTTAATTAGATTTCACATCAAACATCTGAGGTTAACAATATTGTTCCCATTCGAAGATGGTGCACCTAACCCCTATAAAGGTGAAATACTTTTTTCCTATGCTTTATGCAGCCAGTAACTAATAGGATTGAAATGTGAATGGAATAAATGTCCTCCAAAGATAGTGTCCTTAACTATTATACAATACTCCTGTATCTAAAATTCCTTCTGAGAGGTGCAAATATCTGAGCCCCTCCTCCCTTGGCCACTATGACAGTCTGAGGTACAATTTCACCAAAGTGCAGTCTGGGGAATCAGTGAGTTTATTGGGCTTACTTGCAGAACTCTGGGTTAGGGTTTACTTATAGCAGTGCGGGTGTTCCCCACTAAGGCTGCACTGGAAGCTCTCTGTCAAGGTGTGGTACATGACTTCCCCACAGCCATGCAAAATAGCAAGAGAGAGCCAGTAAGCTTCCTCGCTTACATACTCTTTGTCTCTCCGCTCATGTAATTAGTGCCAACTGGTTGGTTGGGAAGTATGGTTGACTCTCCCTGTCCCTCCTTTCTTTCAGAGCATTAATAGTCAACAAGTCTGTGATGATGCTAGGCAAGTGTGTGGAGCCAAGATGGAAAGAAGGCATCTGTCCACAGCTTTCTGATTGGAGAACAGTCTTATGCAAGAACTTTCTCAGAATAGTGCTTTGTGTATAGAAAGCCTTATAAGGCTGTCTTTGGTAATCCAGAGCAGAATGGCATTGCTAAAATGCATCTGAATGGCTATAATTATGAAAATAAGTGACAACAAATGCTGATGAAGATGTAGTTAAAGAGGGATTCTTAATCACTGCTGCTGTGAGTATACATTCATATGGTCATGGAAATCAGTTCTCTTGCATCTTCAAATCCTAGCTTCTAATGTGTATATGTATGTATATAAGTAGGTATGAGTATGCCTATAGGCTATAAAACTAGGAAGGTAATTGGTGGAAACAAAGATCTTCACATCATATGAGAATCAGTGGAAACTCAGAGTAGCAAAATCTAGGTAGTTAACTTTAAAGGTTTCCTGGTTACATTATACGTTTCCCATTCAGCATGCTTTTCCTTGTCTTTTTCTCAATGTATATCTATTGAATTTTGTGCATTTCATACCATACATCTTAATCATATCTAGAAACTCTCTCCCATCTGTACCTCCTCATAGTATCCTCTTCTAAATTTCATGCATTCTGTCATATATATTAAGGCCTATTGAGTCAAGTGGTCTACCCAAATATCTCTTTGTATGAGTTTATCAAATGGAGTATAGTCAGTCTATTTAAAGACACTCCCTTAAAGAAGGTCAACTCTCCCTAAAATCAGCTGCCAATAGTTCCTCAGCAAAGTTAGGGCCTTCTGTCACAAACCTTAGAATTTTTATGAATTGGCTTTAAGCTTTCATGGTTTTGTCCACATCTTTTATTCTTATTTCTTAAGACAAAAAAAAAATTTTTTTTTACCAAAGATGAGGCACTGAAGGAAATAATAAAAGCCCAAAATATTCACTCTTTAACTCTTCATAAAAGAAGTTCGCAAACTCCTGCTGTAAGTACTATTTTGCAGATATATTCCTTTATAGTGTATTACATACCTCTATATAACTCCAAAGGAATAGTTTTGTCTCCATTTTATAGGTAAATGGAATGAGAAGCAGGACAGTGAATCAACTTGTACCACTTGTAATTACTTCACACATGGATAAGATTTTGCATTGGAAATATTTTTTCATGGGCCAGGCTAAAGGCTCTATAAACAGTAAGTATCAGAGGCAGGTAAGCCACAATGCATCTGGTACTACGTTCAATATCCACTGCCCTGAAATTGACTCCTTTGTTAAAAATCTTAACCAGGATGATGAAAGTCATCATTAACCACAGTTAATTCCTATCTTGACTTTATAGCATGATATAAGAATTGCTTGTTGGGGCTGGAGAGATTGCTTAAATATTAATAGCACTGGCTGCTCTTACAGAGGACCCAAGTTCAGTTCCCAGCACCTAAATGGCAGCTAACAACCATCTGTAACTCCAGTTCCAGGGGCTCTGACACCCTCTTCTGACTTTCTCGGACATTGCATGACACAGCTGCACTTACACATGCAGCCAAAACACTTCTATACATAAAATAAAAATATAAATAGATTTATATTTATTTATATAGTGAAGAACAGGAACCAGCCCAAGTGCCCCACAACCAAGTAGACAGAGAAAATGTGGTACATGTACACAATGGAGTTCTATGCAGTGGTAAAGAAAGATGACACCATGAACTTTGCAGGTAAATGGATGGAACCATTATGCTAAGTGAAGTAACACAGTCCCAGAAAAACAAATGACATATGGAGTCCCTCATTTGTGGATCCTAGCAGCAAATCCTTATTTGTAAGGCAAACTGAGTATTTGTTTTTATTTTTTAGTAAATATAATACTTGATGCTACTATAAAAAGTATATTAAAGCATACATGAACTTGCTATGTAATTTAGGAATATAAAGTATTATAATAAGTAAGTAAATTGCATGTGCTCAAGTCTGGATCTTCAGTTTTGTTCCCTTGGTCAACAGGTCTGTTTTTGTGCCAGTACCAGGCTGTTTTTATGACTATAGCCCTGTAGTATAGTTTGAAGTCTGGTATAGAGATCCCCCCTGTGTAGCTCTTTTCAATAAGGGTTGTTTTGGCTATTTGGGGACTTTTGTTTTTCAAAATGAATTTAAGGACTTCTTTTTTCCAGGTCTATGAAGAAACTCTTGGGGATTTTAATTGGGATTGTGTTAAATCCATACAAGAGTTTGGGTAGAAAGGACATTTTTATAATGTTAATTTTCCCAATCCATAAGCATGGGAGGTTTTTCCATCTTCTGATGTCTTCTTCAATTTCTTAAATTAAGAGTTTAAAATTTTTGTTGTAGAGATCTTTGGTGTCTTTGGTTAGGTTTGTTCCTAGGTATTTTATTGTTTTTGAGACTATTGTGAGTGGGAAGGTCTCCATGAGTTCCTTCTCCAGTTGCTTGTTGTTGGTGTAAAGAAAGGCCATTGATTTTTTTTAGGTTAATTTTGTATCCTGCCACTTTTCTGAAGCTGTTAATCATTTCTAGGAGTTTTCTGGTGGAGTTTTCAGCATCCCTTAAGTAAAGAATCATATCATCAGCAAATAGGGATAGCTTGACTTCCTCTTTTCCAATTAGCACTCCTTTAATTTCCTTTTCTTGGCTTATTGCTCTAGCAAGTGTTTCAAGCACTATATTGAAGAGGAGTGGTGACGGGGGCAAACTTGCTGAGTTCCTACCTTTAAAGGGAATGTTTCTGTCATTTCCCCCATTTAGGATGATATTGGCTGTGGATTTCCTGTATATGGCTTTGATTACATTGAGGAATGATCCCTCCAATCCAATTCCTTCTAGGACTTTAAGCATGAAGGGATGCTGGATTTTGTCAAAGGCCTTTTCTGCATCAATTGAGATGATGGTGTGGTTTTTTTCTTTCAGTCCATTTATATGCTTGATGACGTTTATTGATTTTCATATGTTGAACCATCCCTGCATCTCTGGTATTAATCCAACTTGGTCATGATGGATGATCTTCTTGATGTGATTCTGTATGCGATTTGCCAGTATCCTGTAAACAAAAAATAAAGACTCCTCCAAACTGTACAATTGTTAAATAAAAATTCCAGTACTGGGGGTGGGTTATGCCCCATGAGTTTTTAGCCAGTGAGGCCCTGGATACCCCCAAACAATAAAGGATATTGTCACTAATGTTGGTTGCACACCAGACTCAGATGGCAAGAACCTACTGCTGACAACATGGCATAATTTGAGCATGGGAAATAGAGATCCAGTTGGGACCAAGCTAAAAACTTGATGTCATTGGACAGCTAGCCTTCATTGTGCCAGAGGAGAATGGTCCCAAATGTTCTGCTTAAAGACGGACTCTGCATGTTGCACTATATATGCCAAGCAAGATATTTCTGGTGGTGCAATAGTAGCTCATTTAGTATATGTACAACCACCAAATTCCCAAATGGTTTTAAGGGCTGATCCTCAGGAAGGAGCACACATCTGATTCTGTAAGTCAGGTCAACCCCCTAATGGTAGGGGAAGTTACAAGCTCCAGAGGGGAAGCTATTAAAATTGTTTTGTTAGATGAATATAATGCACCTGCTAAGATAACATCCAAGCATTTATGTTTGTAACCATAGTGTGTTATTATACCAGTCAGTGTTTGTTTAGATGTTCCTGCTTCTTTTTATTTGTATTTTTTACTCTTTTTTTTTTTTCTTTTTTTTTTTTTTTGTCTTTTCAAGACAGGGTCTCCCTGTAGCACCAGCTGTCCTGGAACTCACTCTGTAGACCAAACTGGCTTTGAACTCACAAAGATCCTCCCGCCTCTGCCTCTTAAGTGCTAGGATTAAAGGTGTGTGCCACCATGCCCCGCTTTATTTGTATTTTTTAATAGGAGAAATAGTTTTGCAATGGGCCAACAGTCCATGGGAAACAGGTGATGAAAGGACCAGAGAGTTTAATGTCTCTCCACAATAGGAAAAACCACCTTACCTCTTTTATCGCCACCAAAGTTCAGGGAAGAGGATAGTGAAAAAAATTTAAGAGCCAAAGGAAGCAGTGGAGTCTGAGGGGACTTGTGGGTCCAGCTGATGGGGAAACGTGTCCCTGGAAGGCCTTGGGAACTAGGAGCTGAGGCCTGAACCCAGAGTTTGGGCAAGTATCTGGTAGTGGTTTACTTGCTGCTGATGCTCCAGCTAGGGGCAGAGTCTGAGGGGACCATCAGGTCCAGCTGACTGGGAAAGGCATCCAGGAAGGCCTTGGGAGCTAGGAGCTGAGGCTCAGACACAGACAGCAACCCAAACACCCACCCCTGCCCCCACTTCCAACTGGAATCTCCAACTGGAACTCAGGAGAGAGTGGCTGACAGCAGAAAGAATACAGTATCCAGAAGGTGTCACCGGGGTTGCTACCCACCCAGCTCCTGCAGAACAGAAAGGGAAAGGTGAACCAAAATTGAAAGCCTAAAACCTAATCAAGTCAACACTCCATTCATAAAGAGAATATAACAAAGACACCTGAAGGAATCAAGGAAAGCAGTCCTTCAACAAAGTGAAGAGGCATTCAACATTTGCAACAGAATGCAGGCAAAAAGGTAGCCACATGCCAAGAGCACAACGAAAGAACAATATGGGAAAAGCACAGAACAACTCCACACCGAACTCTATGGAGCCAGTGGAGGACCCCTACAATGGGATCTCCGTAGAGGTAACCCAGGACACAGATCCCAAAATAACAATCACAGATATATTCAAAGAAATCATAAAACTAAGGGGAGAGAATGAAAAACTCAGAAAGGACCTAGAGGAAGACAAGGAGAAACTTTGGAAAGAACTCAAAGGAGAAAATGACAGATTTCAGAAAGAGCTAGAGGGACAAAGTGACAAACTCCAGAAGGAAGTGGAAACCCTGAAAATATCCTATGCTGAAATGAAAAAGGAAACCAATGAACTACAAGAAAAGTTTGAGAAGCTCCAAAAGGAAATGGAAATTGTAAGGAAAACACAGGAAGAACAACACAAAAGGGAAATTGAACAGTCATCCAATCAAGAGGAAAGAATGGGAAAAAGCCTCAGAAGCAGAATGGAGGAAGCAGAAAAAAGAATTTCAGACCTAGAAGACAACACAGAACAACTAAAAAGCTCAAGTAAAGAATATGAAAAATTTAAAAATACACAAGGGTGGAACAACCAAGAAATGTGGGACACTATGAAAAGATCAAACCTCCGCATCATAGGGATAGAGGAAGGAGAAGAATCCCAAGAAAATGGTATTGACCAGATTGTCAACAAAATAATAGAGGAAAATTTCCCCAAACTAAAAAAAAAGACAAACCCATGCAAATACAAGAAGCAAGTAGAACACCAAATAGACTAGACCAGAAAAGAAACTCCCCCCACCATATCATAGTTAAAATGCTAGATACCCAAAACAAAGACAAAATTCTGAAAGCCACAAGAGAAAACAACAAGTTACATACAAGGGAAAACCTATCAGAATCACAGCTGACTTTTCAGCACAAACCCTGAAAGCAAGAACATGGAGCAAAGCATTCCCAGTGCTAAAGGACTATGGATGCTAACCCAGGTTACTATACCCAGCAAAACTATCGATTCTAGTTGAAGGAAAGAGAAAAATCTTCCGTGACGTAAACAAGATGAAAGACTACATGCTTGGAAAACCAACCCTCCAGAGAATGCTTGAAACAATTCAAAGGACAGAGGAGAGGACCAACTCTCCCCAGGCACCTTGAAAAACATTTTTTAATAAAAACAGAAATGCAGAGGTAGAAACCTGCACAAAAAATGCAAACGTATAATAAGATGAAAAGAACCAACATATACCTCTCCATTATAACCTTAAATAGCAATGGGTTAAACTCCTCAATCAAAAGACATTGACTGGGAGAATGGATTAGGAAACAGAACCCATCAATATGCTGTCTACAAGAAACCCATCTCGCCCTTAAAGATAGGCATCAACTTAAAGTGAAAGGATGGAAAAAATATTCCAAGCAAATGGTACTAAAAAGAAAGGAGTTGCTATCCTACTATCAGACAAAATAGACTTCAAAGTAGAAGCAATTAGAAGAGACAAGGAGGGCCATTATATCCTTATCAAAGGGAAAATTAGCTATGAAGACTTCACAATCATGAATATATATGCACCAAACTCCAGTGCACCAAACTTTGTAAACACAACTCTACAGGACCTCAAGGCACATATTAACCCCAACACACTCATAGTAGGGGACCTCAATACCACACTAAGTCCAATGGACAGGTCAACCGGACAAAGAATAAACAGAGAGACATCTGAACTGAACAATACAATAAAGGAAATGGACCTCATGGGCATCTTCTGAGTATTCCACCCAAACACCAGAGAATATACTTTCTACTCAGCACCCAACGGAACATTCTCCAAAACTGACCACATACTTGGACACAGAAAAAAACCTTAACAAATACAAAAAAATTACAATAACTTCATGCATTCTATCATACCATAGCTCAATAAAGCTCAATATCAACACCAGGATAAGTCCTGCTACCTACATGAACACATGGAGACTAAACAACACACTCCTGAATAATGAATGGGTCAAGGAGGAAATAAAGAAAGAAATAAAAGCATTCCTAGAACTAAATGACAATGACAATACAACACAACAAAACCTATGGGACACTTTATTATTTATTTATTTATTTATTTACTTACTTACTTAAACAGTAATTTTTTTAATATTTTATTTATTTTTGTATCTGTATGAATGTACTGTCTGCATGTAGGTTTGTGCACCCATGTCGTGCAATGTCACAGAGGTCAGAAAAGGGTCTCAGATTCCCCTGGAACTGGAGTTCTCCTGGGACTGGAGTTACAGATGGTTCTTAGCCCCATGTAGGTGCTGGGGATCGAACCCAGGTCCTCTGCCAGAGCAGTCAGTACTCTTAACCTCTAGGCTATCTCTCCAGCCCCTATGGGACACTTTAAAAGCAGTCCTAAGAGGGAAGTTTATAGCCCTGGGTGCCTATATTAAAAAAAAAACAGAAAGAGCACAGATAAATGAACTAACACTGCAGCTAAAAACATTGCAAAGACAACAACAAATAAACTCTAAACGCAACAGACAGGAAGAAATAACAAAAATCAGAGCAGAAATCAACAAAATCAAAACAAAGAAAACAATACAAAAAAAATCAACGAATCCAAAAGTTGGTTATTTGAGAAAATAAACAAGATAGACCCCTATTCCAGTTAAGAAAAGAAAGAAAGAGCAACTCTTGATCAATAGAATTCAGGAGGAAAGGGGAAATATCACTACAGACAGTGAAAAGATCCAGACAATCATACAGGAATACTTCATAAACCTATACTCTACCAAATTTGAAAACCTAAAAGAAATGGATGAATATCTGCAATCCAGGGAATCACCAAAGCTACACCAAGAGGAGATTGACTGCATAAACAGACCCATAACATATGAAGAAATTGAAAATGTAACTAGAGACTTCCCAACTAAAAAAAGCCCAGTTCCAGATGGTTTCACAGCAGAATTCTATAAAACATTCAAAGAGGACTTACAACCATCATTACTAAAACTGTTCACAAGGATACAAGCAGAGGGAAATCTCCCAAATTCCTTCTATGAAGCCAACATCACTCTAACACTAAAACCAGGCAAGGATGCAACCAAAAAAGAGAACTACAGATCCATCTCATTAATGAACTCAGATGCAAAAATGCTCAACAAAATACTCGCAATCCGTATACAGACCCACATCAAAAAGATCATTCACCATGATCAAGTTGGATTCATACCAGAGATGCAGGGATTGCTGTGAGGAACCGGCTCCTCAGGCTCCTCAAATTCCATTCCAATCTTAACTTGTTCATATGTAAATTTTCTCCTGCTAGCTCTCCTCCACCTGAGCCCACTTCTTTCTGTTGCAAATTAAGGCCTTTCACAGAACTGCCCTGCTCCAAGAGCAGCCTCTTCCAGATAATTTCAAGCCTCGGCCATTTTTCTCTTAAATTTTGAATACAAAATCTGTTTTTGGATATAAGTGTGTCGCTCTCTTGTCTTCTTATGGGTTTTTTTCTAAATCTAACTCTTCTTATCTAAAACCTGCCAGCTATTTGTAGATCCAAGGTTGGGATTTATCTAACAGTAATTCAAATCCATCTCAGCATGTTTAACTTAAAGTGTAATATTTTTACTTAACCCCCGGGTACCCTAGATATGGTTGATTTAATTTTATCTTGCCCTTTTTAAATGTGTTTCACCTTAAAAATCTCTTCTCACAAAAGTCTAGATCACATGTGGTCTGAGCTCTTTCCTGGTGCCATAAGCCTGCCTGGCTGTGCATGCATACCAGCTACCTCACTGAGCACATGGTGTCTAAAACATGCCCTTTAAAATTTGATTTTTAGGTAACATTCTTTTGATTTCAGCATTTTGGAAACAAGATACATAGATTTCTAGGAGAATTTATAGGCCTTGAAGTTCTTTTTTTAATTTTTTTTAATTTTATTTTATTTTTGTATGTGTATGAGTGTATTGTCTGCATGTAGGTTTGTGCACCTGTGTCATGCAATGCCACAGAGGTCAGAAGAGGGTCTTGGATTCCCCTGGAACTGGAGTTCTCCTGGAATTGGATTTACACACGGTTCTCAGCCGCCATGTGGGTGCTGGGGATCGAACCCGGGTCCTCTGCAAGAGCAGTCAGTGCTCTTAATCGCTAGGCTATCTCTCCAGCCCCAGGCCTTGAAGTTCTAACAAAACAAACTTGCTCTGATAAATTGTCTTTCTTTAAGGAACATTGGTAAAAGTCTCTTTAACAACATAAATTGATATTTTGGTTCAATTTAAATGAGAAATTTTTTGAATAAAACTGTTTTATATTTCTTTAAGCCCATCTTCAAGCTGTGTATATGTATGAGTGAATGCGAGTTCCTGCTTTTAATTCATTATAATCCTACAGGTTTAAATCTAATTAGAAACTGACTATAAACAAAAATAGATTAAATTCATAGAAAATGTTTGTTTTATACCCCTTAGTGTTAACAATTTAAATTGGGTTTATAGTATGCATATTATTCAGTTTAATGATAGATTTTTGTTAATTATTAGTAGTTATTAATAGTTATATTTATTGTTATTGAATATAATTATTAATAACAATTGATAAAAATTCAGTCTAATGGTAAATTGTTCATTGTTGTTGGATATTATTATTAACAATTATTATTCATAATAAGTATTAATGATTGTTGTGTCTAATAATGATTAATAATAATTATTGATAATTAATAATTGTTATAATAGTTGTGATTATGGATCATTATTATTCTTCCAAAGTCCTCAATAGCAAGACATGATGGATCAGTGCAAAACTACAAACACCTTTGGCCTGTCTACTTTTGGGAATCCTCCTCAATCTTTAGATTTGTAAATAACATAGGGACAGTTAGGCTTAGCAGAGGGACAGTTTAGGCATAGTTAACCAGAAAGGACAGGATAGAGAAAGAATAGGAGTAAATTTTAGAGATAGTTTATTAAAGGCAAATGGTTGGAAATGGGTCTAAGAGGTGGCATATGGATCTGAGCTGTTTCATGCATTGCTAGGACATTTATTTTAATCATGTAAAAATAACCCTATAACAAATTATAAAGATTTCATGTTTTTCATTGAACATCAAACAATAATATGGCTTTCTTCCATTACAGGTCAACCTAACAAATCTTTCTTATGTATGTATGTATGTGTGTATATATGTATGTATGTATGTATGTATGTATGTATGTATGTATGTATGTGTGTGCCCACGTGTGTATGGTTGTGTGTACTTGTGTTCTAAGTATATTTTAATGTTAACAGCCATGATACCAGTAAAAACATAGCCTCTGAGTTGGAATGCAGTCCTTCCTTCTCAAGATGCAAATTTACATTAACCAGCCAAAACATAATTCAATTTCAGCAAAGGTTATAGGTTGTCCATTAAAAATTTTAAAATAATGGATCTACACTGCCACCTACTGCTTACTCTCTTTCAACATCTAAAAGATACAACCAGGTTTCATTGAGTTAAAGTGTTAATAAGTTTTTGGGTATTTGAGAATAAAAAATAAAAGGTATAAAATTTAAAAATTTAAAAAATAAAAAAAATTTGAATTCTGATTAACATCATTGCTGAGTTCGCAGCCGCCATTTTTCTTTTTAAAATTTTTGTGCACATACAGGCTAAGCCTGCATTTTGTTCATATGACCAGTGGGTAGCTGGTGTAGGGGCCTGCATTTCATTTGGGTGACCAGTTGGTTTGGAAAAAGGCTCCCTTTACGGACCACCAACCTGGGAAGCTGGTTTGAAATTCCTGTCCTGGACTTGGGCAGGTGAAAAGTTACAACCAAGAGTGGTAAACGTGTCTCATTGTCCCAGTCTAAGGACCTGAGTAGTAAGTTACCTCTCCAGTCAGGTCACAGAAGTGACCAACTGACCTCTACGCAATGAGGCCAGTTCCCTACAATGTCCACAAAGTGGGCACTGTGTGTCCCTTCCCCTTAGCAGGACTGTGTTGCAACTGTTCATGACAAAGGAAGCTTCCTAGAAGCTCCTACAAAAACAAAAAACAAACAAACAAAAAATGAAGATGGTAATGATGGAAACAACTTCTCATGAGGCATATCTATCCAGTCTTTATTTGACTAATGGGCATAAGAACTGTAAAAGAAAATGTTATTAAGAGCTAGATATTGAAAAATCTTTAAAGCAGGTTTTTATGCCAGGCCTGGAGAAGGCCAAGAGCTTAGAGGAAGATAGTTATTATAATCCACTTTGTAAAGTTTGCAGTTTAACATGGTAATACGTTTGAACTAATTGGGAATATAAAATGTTAATTGTTTTAGTTACAATTTGTATTGAATTTCCAACAATAACTTTGGGGTTAAGGTACACAAATGGTCTCTATATTTTTCTGGGTTATACAGTATCACCTTGTAACACTTTTCCTTTACTTGTAGGATAATTTAAAGAAATTAAGTTTAAGTTTACTTCCCAAATAAGCATACAGTCAATGATAAACTGTTTGGGTAAATTTGATGAAACCTTACACCTTGGTTCCTGTTTATAGGTATGTGTAGTACAACTTAGGCATCTATAGATCAAAACATAAAAAATAAAAGAAAAGAGGGAGGTGGTATAATATTCCTTCTGTATTCCAAACCTTTTGATAAATTTCCAATTTTGAGGTCTTGAAACTAACAATGGGAAGAGATTTTTATGTTCCCGCAGGTAAGAACACCAACCTAAATGCCTGAAAACATACAACTTTTGGATGTGCATGATGGACTGGGAAATGCCAGCAGAGAGGCTGACCCATCTGAACATTAAAGAAAAAGGAACCTCAGATTTCCTGAGTCACAGACCTAAATGTCTGAAAACGTACAACTTTTGGATGTGCAGGATGGACTGGCAAATGCCAGCAGAGAGGCTGACCCATCTGAACATTAAAGAAAAAGGAACCTCAGATTGCCTGAGTCACAGACACTGAGCGTCTCTCTGAATTCTATTTGAGATAACTGTTTATAATGTGCCCTAATGAAGTTTACCTTCCAGATGCTGAGAAACCTTCCTACCTCTCCCTTTTATAGGAAAAAGTAAAACATGATGGTAATTAAGTCATTCCCTAACTGTAAACTAGAGCCAACTGTTATAGTGGTAATTTCTTATAAAACAGGTATAACTACCTTCTTTAATTGACTGATAGACATAGGAACTGTGAAAGGATAATTCTCTATTTAGAGCCAAATATAATAGTAAAGTCTTTATAAGCTGTGTAATTAAGCAAAATATATTAATACAGGAGAGCTCTGATATCAGC
>VZQC01007963.1:718816-809004 GCA_009823505.1 Rhizomys pruinosus
ACACGGTCATCCTAATTGATGTAGAAAAAGCCTTCAACAAAATCTAGTATCCCTTTATGCTTAAAGTCCTAGAGGGAATTGGACTGGAGGGATCATTCCTCAACATAATCAAAACCCACAACCTAAATAGAGAAAAGTTAGAAGCATTCCCCTTAAACTTAGGAACTCTGCAAGGCTGTCCCCTGTTGCCACTCCTCTTCAATATAGTGCTTGAAACACTTGCTAGGGCAATAAGGCAAGAAAAGGAAGTTAAAGGAGTACTAATTGGAAAAGAGGAAGTCAAACTATCCCTTGATATGATAGTTTACCTAAGGGATGCTAAAACCTCCACCAGAAAACTCCTACAAATGATTAGGAGTTTCAGTAAAGTGACAGGATACAAAATTAACCTAGAAAAATCAGTAGCCTTTCTTTACACTAACAACAAGCACCTGAAGAAGGACTACAAGGAGACCTTCCAACTCACAGTAGCCTCAAAAACAATAAAATACCTAGGAACAAACTTAACCAAAGATCTCTACAACAAAAATTTTAAACCCCTGAAGAAGAAGATTGAAGAAGACATCAGAAGATGGAAAGATCTCCCATGCTCATGGATTGGAAAAATTAACATAGTAAAAATGTCCATTCTATCCAAATTAATATACAGATTCAATCCCAATTAAAATCCCCAAAATCTTTCTTCATGGGCTTGGAAAAAAAAAATCCTTAAATTCATATGGAAAAACAAAAGACCCCAAATAGCCAAAGCAAACCTGAGTGAAAAGAGCAATCCAGGGGGGATCACTATACCAGACTTCAAACCATACTACAGGGCTGTAGTCATAAAAACAGCCTGGTACTGATGCAAAAACAGACCTGTAGACCAATGGAACAAAACTGAAGATCCAAACTTGAGCACATGCGATTTCAGCCACCTCATATTTGACAAGGGGGCCAAAAAGACACAATGGAGCAAAGACAGCATCTTCAGCAAGTGGTGTTGGCAAAACTGGATCACCACTTGTAGAAGAATAAAATTAAGTCCCTACCTCTCACCCTGTACAAAAATCAACTCCAAATGGATCAAAGATCTCAATGTGAAACCCAAAACTCTGAAGGTAATAGAAGAAAAAAGTTGGCAACAACTTACAAGACATAGGGGTAGGAAAAGACTTTCTAAATCAGACAGCAGCTGTGAAGGAAATAAGGTCGACAGTTGACAAGTGGGACCTTATTAAACTCAAAAGCTTCTGTACAGCAAAAGAAACAATCAGGGAAGTGAAGAGAAAACTGACAGAGTGGGAGGAAACCTTCACTGCTGATACATCTGACAGAGCATTTACTTTCAGAATATATAAACTACTCAAAAAACAAAGAAAACAAATGACTCACTCAAAAGATGGAGTAAAGAGCTGAACAGACTTCACAAGTGAGGAAATAGAGATGGCTGAGAAACATCTTAAAAAGTGTTTCAACATCACTAATAATTGAGGAAATGCAAATTAAAACCACTTTAAGATACCATTTCACCCCAATAAGGCTGGCAAGGATCAAGAAAACAAATGATACTAAATGCTGGAGAGGGTGTGGGGAAAGGGGAATACTCATCCACTGCTGGTGGGAATGCAACTTATACAACCACTATGGAAAGCAGTATGGAGAAGCCTTAAAAGACTCAAAATGAGCCTACCACCAGACCCAGCTATACCACTTCTGGGAATATATCCACCAGACTCTTCATACCACAGAGATACAAGTACAGCCATGTTCATTGCAGCTCTCTTCACAGTAGCAAAGAGCTGGAACAAACCAAAATGCCCCTCAACTAATGAGTGGATAGAGAAAATGTGGCACATCTACACAATGGAGTTCTATGCAGCGGTAAGAAAGACGACATCATGAAATTTGCAGGTAAATGGATGGAACTGGAAGAAATTATCTTAAGTGAAGTAACACAGTCCCAGATAAACAAAGGACAAATGGTATCCCTTATCTGTGGATGCTAGTGCCAATAACCCAGTTGTAAATATTCCTTGTGGGGAGTGATGCATATTGTAAAGAACAACAACACAGCAACAGAAAAGACTACAGCAAAGAACTGACTGAAATGGTGAATCTCATGCGGTGGGAGGGTTGGGAGGGGGGCATGAGTCTACATTAGATTAAAGTATAGTTGATTGATATGAGTTTAACAGGTATCCAAATTTGCCCAAACTTTTTCTACATACTGTATGCTATTCTAGGTCTTAGTAAAAGTAAAAATGTCTATATTGAACAACATTGGTTAAAATGGTTTAATAAAAAAGTAATACATTTAAGCTAATTAGGAATATAAATTGTAGTCCACACCTGTTTCACTTATAGTTTGTATAACAACAACTTTGGGGTTAATGGATACAAATATTCTCTACAATGTTTGTGTTGTACAGTATCAACTTGTAACATTTTCTTCTACCTGTAGGATTATTTAACTAAAGGAATTAAGTTAACTTACCAAATTAACAACATACAGTCAATGATAAACAGCTTAATGCAGAATATTTGGCCCAGCTAAACATTAAAAGGAAGAAAAGCCTCAAACTCCTACAGACATCAAACATCTCTGTGGATCCCAATTGTAACAACTATTTATAATATGCCCTAATGAACATTACCTTTCAGGTGCTGCAAAGTTTTAATATGAGAGTCTTCTTTACCTCCTCTTCACAGAGCAAAGAAAAACATGATGGTAATGAAGTCATTCCCTAACTGTAAAACTAGAGCTCGATATTATAGACTGGTAATCTCTTATAAAGACGATATAGTTTGGCCTTCTTTTAATTGCTGATAGTCAAGGAACTGTGAAAGGATAAATCCCTACTCAGAGTCCAATATAATATAATATATATAGATTATATATATATATATATATAGTGGATATATAACTGGGTAATTAAGCAAATATATTAATACAGGAGAGCTCTGTGTATCAGAAATGGATTATTCAGCCAAGGAGATGTTGGCTAGGGGACCCAAGCCCCCCGAAAGATAAAGGGCTTTTTGCCAGAAAACGGGATACCTGTTAAAAGAGAATGGTAAGAGCTTGCTGTTGAAGACCAGGTGTAAGACTTGGGAAAGTATATTGAGACTCACGTTGCAAGCTACAGTTGCACTCGTGCAGTAGTGTAAAAGGCCACTCAATCAATAAAGCAAATATAGGTCTCGCAGCAATCAGCTACATCATCACGACTCGCTTGGAAATACTGTGCCAGGCAGTGGCAGCACCATGTCTGTTATATCCCAAATTAATTGCTGTTTTGCTCATCCCCGGGAGGAATACCTCCACGCTGGATGCCACAGCTTAATCCACTAGTGATAGGAGAAGTTTCCAAAGCCACAGTAAGACTTGTGTCAGCCTGTACACAAAAAGCTATAGTCCATGATTAGACATACCATCCAAACAACTGTGTCTATACCAACTAACCTACCATAAAAATTAGTACTGTTTAAATGCCTTATATCTAATTGCTTGTTGGCTTCATCAGTAGTAATAAAAGGTTCATTCCTGGATAAACTGCCAACCCATGAAAGGAAACAGCCTAACTGTCAGAGCCCCAAAATGCACATCTCCCAGGACAGAGAAATAGACTGCTTTGCTTCTTCCCACTTGTGTTCCTTTTCTAAAGCCTAGAGAACATATCGGCTAGACGGGGATTTGTATAGATGTAAGGGCTGCACTTAGGGTATGGTGAATGTGAAACTACAGCAATATAGACTGGACCTTATTGGATCACACATGATTGGACATACTAACCTCCCCCCCCCAGCGGTGGAACAATGGAGGCCTCAGGCTGTATAAGTTTGGGCATAGCTACTTGCAAATTGGTTTTACATGAGGCATGCTGTATTCTTACTATACTTTTCTTTTTTTTTAAAAAATAAATAAATAAAATAGAAAAAGAAAAGCTTCAAGAAACTGTTACTACAATGGATCATGACATTTTGGGGTAACCATAATTTCTGTTTCTTTAGCTTCTCTTTTGATCCAGAATAAATTAACTCTCATTCTGCTTGGCATGAGAGAGATGTTTTTGTATCAATAGAACATAAATTTATTATATGTACATATATAAAGCAACCATATTGAACAGGGAATTACATCTTGCTAACTTTGTATAATATCCATAAAGCAAAAAGAAAGGAAATTTGATTATGCATATCACCTAAAATAAGTGAAGTTGTTGAAGTTCACAAATTTCTTCCCCATGCATGCACAGTAAGATTTTGATAACATTGATAAGTATGAACATGGGAGTCAACAATTTAAGGAAATGGGTGGTTGATGTTATAAATAAAGTTTCTTACTCAAAAGTAGGTTTCATCACATTGAACAGAGGCTATAATGGAGATAACAGCATGAATATATGTCAAACTACTATAGATGCTCTTTTTTTTTTTTATTTTTTTTTTTTTTGTCCTTTTTTTTTTTTTTTTTTTTTTTTTTTTTGTCTTTTCAAGACAGGGTCCCCCTGGATTCTTTTTTTTTAAAATAAATTTTTTGAAGTTTTGTGCATTTTATGCAACATTTCTCAATACAATTTACACTAGTACCCCCTTCCATACCCCCCACCCCACCCTAGCTCTTGCATTCTGCCATACATGTCTGGCATCTTTTTCTGTCTTTTAAAAGTTTTTTTTTTCTATGCAGAGGTTTACTATTTGGGATAGAAGTTTACTGTGTCAGTCAGTTTTTTGACTTAGTCTTTTTGTTGTTGTTTTTCCTTCCAATTTGTATTGCTCCAAAATATGCTATATATCATGTAAATTCATACTATGTTACTTTTTTTATTGCTATGGTAAGATATCCTAACCAAAGCAACATTTACAAGAGATTATTCTGTCCTATGGTACCAGAGGAAGAGAAAAAAAGAAGGCCTGAGAACAGGAATTGGACACCATATCTCAAGCATACACGAGAAGCAGAGAGGGGAAAATGGAAGTGGAGCAACCTTGCACATGCTCGAATGTAAATACATACTTCTTTCAGCAGAGGCTCCATATATTCAAATTCTGTAACCTCTCCAAATAGGAACACAAGTTTGGACTGAGTGTTTATATGAAAGTGTCCTCTGACCACACTTCTCATTTACACAACAAATGGGTAGGGAATTTTTCTGACCTGTCAGTTGAGATAACCTTTAGCAGCCATGGTCTGAACAATTCAAGATCTATACAGAGTTTTATTATTTCCTGGTGTTATGTGCATATTAGAACATCTTTGATCTTTGTACAACTGGAACAATTAAACACATGATGAGCTAAAGCACCTCCTCATGCCTGAGAAAAGAGAATGCCAGGAAAAATAATCCATCAAATGAGCAAGTATACAGCAATCAGGAACCAGGAGTAAAAGAACTTCAGATGGTAAAACTGCAGTAAATTGGGAAATGAAGTCTTATGTGTATTAAAATCTGACATAGAAAATAGTTTCTCACATGTCTATAATGTCATAAATGAATGGTTAAATGGAAGTTATAAAATCCCTTTGATTGAAGATGTCAAATAGACTTTGTAACCATTTCATGCTCAGTGTTATTACATTGTATGTTTTAAGACAAGTTTATATATATATATATATATATATTAGTGTAATAAAGATACTTTGTTATTAAAATTATAAATATTTGAGGATGTAACAAGAGTTGGTCTGTGAAGCAAATGCCAAGATAAGTAGTCTGGACACTTGGTTCTTGGTTTTAGTACTCATAACTTAGAGGAATATAAAGCCACTCATATCTAAAAGGAGAATGGAAGGTAAGATCCTGGTAAGAAAAGTTAAAGTACTAATAGAAATTACTGTACAAAAGGTAAAATATAGAATATTTCAATTATTTATATTATTCATTGTAAGTTACACATTTATGCTAACATCTCAGTTGAATAAATCTTTTTAAGTTAAGCTAAGGTATATAACATTAAGAACACATTGGATATTCATGTATTTGTTTATCTGGGAAGCAATATTTTGTGTTTCTACTGTATTGTTTTCTGATTTTTCCCTGTCTTAGTCTGTTCAGGATACATTAATGAATATATTAACCACAAAACTTTATTTTTCATTATTTTGGATTTAGGACTATGTGCTAGGATTATCAGTGTCTGGTGAGTGTTCAGTTAAGTTAAAATACAGCCATCTTCTCCTTCTGTATTCATGTGGTAGAAGTGCCAGAACATCTCTACATTCTTTTATAAGGCACTATTCTCAGCTATGAATGTTCCACTCTAATAATATCCTAGAGATCTTATTCTAATACCATCACAGTATATGTCTAGTTTCTTAGATTTAAATATTCTTCTGTTATATTTTCTCAACAGACAAGGCTGAACAGTGTACAGTATGCTTTTATGTAGATTTTCAACATTAATTAGAAAATGTGAGACCTGTAACACAAGATATTTAATATCTCTAGTACAACAAGCTTAGAAAACATACAATAAAAATAAATAGATATCCTATATCATACTAATTTCTGGATGAAAACTGGATGGGGGAGCACTCAGAGGATGGCCTCTTAGAGATATTTATGTATTCAAATGAAAAGGATAGGGAAAACCCATAAAAATTGGGGGAATCAAATAGTAAGATAAAAGCACTGATCCAAGTCAAGAAGTTACTTTGCAAGCAACTAACACAGACACTTGGGTGGAGATGTGGGCAAACCCGTGTAAAATACAAACCTAAGCTATGGTGAGACTGAGAACTGAGGGTAACCACCAGTTATTCTTAACTATACACACAAAATTATCAGAGTGATTCTTTACACTGTGGAGGGCCGCCGTGTGAGGGAAGCTACCTTCCCATTCCTCCATTAAGAACATCAATGATCAATCACTTTGACTAGAAGGAAAAAAAAGAATGTCAATGAAAGAAAAACACATATTACAACAATGCATGACTGAGTAAATTCATCTGGTTCGCTCTCAGGTGACATTTGCAATCTGTCATGAAATACCACACTGTATTGAGGCATAACCTATGTTAAAGTTGATCAAAAGACACTGTTTTTTAAAACTTAAGTAGTACACCCTGGTCTTCAATACCTGTAGAAGATATATTTCTCTCTACCAATGCACATAAGCATATTTGCCACAATTAAAATTATTCTGGAAAATTCAATGCAACTATGTCCCAAAGAAAATAATAATGAGATATATAGGGACAAAGTAAGACAGAAATTTCTTGGCATAGAGGGAACAGTTGGTGGAAAACACAGTGTTGTACATTACAACAGGAAGCTCCAAATACGTCTGGAAATGCACTAAAACAGCAAAGCAGACATTTGTGTTCTGGGTCACAGAGGTAAGTTTAGAAAAGAACTCGAAGAACACAATTTGATTATTGTTGTTAATGTAATACTGGTCAAGCCCTTGTTTTCCATCATAATTAAAGTAAGTGGCATTAATATTTAACTATCAAAAAATTAGAAATCTTCCTTTAATATCTCTTAACTCTTTGAAGTGACTAGCAGTGTGAGGTTTTCTTTGAATGAATCAAAAAGATTGAAGGACATCCTTGAATCAAATGTACTTTTTCAGAATGTACCATTAACCTAAAATTCCTTTTGATGAACCTGTGGTCTCTTTTTACTACAACATAAATATATAGATATCTCTGTGTAAAAGGAGTTGTAATATAATATGCCTTCAAGACATGCTACTCTGGCAGAGGTCAACGTCACCCTAGGCACCTCATTTATGTTCTACATTTCCTTTTGTGTCATATGAAATGTCTGTTAATATCTCTTATCACTGCCATGAGAATTAGTGAGGAAAACAGGATGAGTCTCCATTTCTCTCCACATGTCATACCCATTGCAGGAAGACATGTCCTTACTGCTGGGAAGCTGCTATGTGTTTTGCAAGATGATTCACGTAGTCTGGTCAAACTCAGGTTGCACACATGCAGGAGATTCTGACAATTCTTGATGTATTGGGGAGGCATTCTGAAGAAATCCCAAGGCAGGAGCCCAAAGCTATGCTTGCCAAGGTCTAATGGAAGCACTCTTCCATCTTTGGGGGAAGAAGTTCACCATTCCTCTTTCCACCGGAATTGCCTTCTGGACAATGGATATGGAATGACTTGTTAAATGAGCATTTTTAGTGTAGAATATTGTGTCCTATATTCAACTTGATGAACATTTATAGAATATAGGTTTCACTTTCTCTATACAGAAACCCAAGTGTTTGGACACAAGTAGCTCTTGTGTTTATTAAACTGGAATTTTAATTTAGCTAAATTGATGGCTATATTTTTTAAACATTTGACTTTCAAGCAGGAAGAACTGAATTCTATACCCAAAACCAAAGAAAAACAGCTGGGTCTCTAATCCCAATATAGAGGTCATAGAGTCTGGAAGGTTCTTTTCAGTCAGGAACAAACCTTATCTAGGGAGCTCGCTAAGTTCTAGGTCTGTGAAAGACTCTGTCTAAATGTTGATAGATATTTGCTACTGGTCTCCACACATATGAACACATATGAATATGAATTCCACCTACATATACACCTATAATATATAAGCATGGATCCATACAGACATAAAATGATATCTAAATGAAATGTGTGGCCATAATCATGTATTTCATTCAGAATCAATGTTCAGACACATATGTTTGTGTCTGGCTGAGTATAGATATATACATCATGCCTCTGACCAATGAAATGGTTATAAATATATGAATTGCACAAAATAATATTTACTAATATGAATACTGTATTAGCTAAACTAAATAAAATATTTCAAATGGTCAAGTTGCCTAATGATTTCCTTGGAAACCTCTTTGCTAGCACAGAGGAAGGGCAGTACAATTGCTTGTAACTACAGCTCTAGGGGATCCTAAGCCTCTGACATATGGGCATCTATGAGCACCCACACAAAATGCAAAAATGCACATGCACAACACACAAATATATACATACGTACTTGAAAATTAAATAAATATCAACAAAGAAAATTTCCTGGTTAAATGGTTCATTAAACTTACCATTACCTTCATAATTGTTGTTGTTGTTGTTGTTTTTTGAGATAGGGTCTCCCTATAGTTCCAGCTGTCCTGGAACTCATTTAGTAGACCAGGCTGGCCTTGAACTCACAGAAATCCGCCTGCCTCTGCCTCCCAAGTTCTAGGATTAAAGGTGTGCGCCACTTCTGGCCTCCATTACTTAATTTTTAACTGTTCCAGATTCTCAGTATAAAATAAATTCACACGTGTGCCTATGAATTTAGTGTACTGAAAATAAATGTAATTTATTATTGTGTTACATGTATACATTATATATAAAAATTAAGGATATATTATATATCTTTAATTTACAGAGAAGTATCCCATTTACTACTCATCAAAGAAGCTTCTTTTTGCAACACATGGAGATTATTGAAGACTTCCACAACTGACCACATGTAGAGAATAAGTGTCTGAGAGATATGCGGCTCTAAAGAACAAATCGACAAAGGAGTCTCTACATCTAAAACTCATGGAACAAACCAGAACAGGGGATAGAGAGAATACTAATGCATCTCTCACCCTACTGGCCAAAATTATCATGCAGTAGAGTATGATACATGCACAACTGGCTTAAGTTTAGAAAATAAGAGATTGCAGACAGTATATTCCTGGATAATTACTTTTATATTAAACCTCACATAGACTTGGCATGGGTACCAAATGAGAAGGGGAGCAGAAAGTTTTTAAGTGAGTGCCAGCGCTGGTGCATGATAATAAGGAACAAGAGGCTTTCAGGCCTCTGAGAACTTGCTAATATGAACTTGCAGCAGTGGTAACAGCATGCACAAGACCCTTGCAAAGACAATAAAAATATTCAGCATAAAACCGGGGAAGGGAGCCAGCACCAGCCTTAGTCAAGTAGCTATTAGCAGATGAGGGAGTGTAGATCTTATTTAAGGGAAATATTTTAGATAGGCTAACTAGACTCTAGTGGGTTAACGTGCACTGAGGGACCCCTGGACTCACAAATAAGACTCCATAGGCCCTAACAGATTGCAGGAAATTGGTTTGCAAGGATATGGGGGAATATGCAGAGGGAATAGTTATGAAGAGGTTATAAAGATTAGTAAGATATTTTATAAGAAATCTACAAATATTCAATTAAAATTTTCAAGAACTCTTACTATTATGCATTTCAAATACATAAAGGAACAAATTCTCTTTCTTTAAATTATATTTAGTTTTAAGATTTAAGCAAATTTAAACAAAATATCATTTCTAACTATACCAAAATGGCAAAGGTTCTAATCCATCACTTACATAGTTTATGTTGAAATTACATAGAATTCAGTCAAGTAGGTCAAATATTTTCTTCTGTTTCCTGACAACAATCACCAAAAGCATTGTCATTTCTAAGAATATATTATTTTATCATAGAAAACCTGAACTATCAGAGGTTCATCATTTTCTATTTCACAGTTCTTACTCATCCTAAGTAGTAATACTTCATACCACAAAATACTCAAAATCTGGGGCTGGAGAGATGGCCTAGCGGTTAAGAGCGCCGACCGCTCTTGCAGAGGACACGGGTTCGATCCCCAGCACCCACATGGCAGCTGAGAACCGTCTGAAACTCCAATTCCAGGAGAACTCCAGCTCCAGGGAATCTGACGCCCTCTTCTGACCTCCGCGGCGTTGCACGACACAGGTGCACAGACTTGCATGCAGACAGTACATTCATACACATACAGAAATAAATAAAATTAATAAAAATATTAAAAAAAATACTCAAAATCTGTGGATTTCTGATCTCTTTATCTTTGCAGGTATTACCTAAAATTCAAATCCAATACAAATGTCATGTCAATTTATTTTTTAAATATCTGAAAACCTGCTGATAAAAATAGAAATATCAGATTATATAACTAAACCTTAGGAATAAAACACTTTGACCTCAACTTGAAATATCGTTGTCTGATTAATTTCAACAAAATGGCAATAATCTTCCTTGGAATGATTCATAAACTTTTTTGCCCAAGGATTTAAAATTAATCCTTCAAGTTCTTTCCATATCACCTTACTTCTGTATTCAAATATCATGGAATAATCTTTCATATGCTTTTATGTTGGTAGGAAGATAATCTGCCACAAAACACATGATAGTGCTCATAAATTTTATGAGAATTGTACCATTTATCAACACACATTCTAAAAGTATAACACCAAGTTAACATAGTTCCTCTTTTCTATACTTCAAAAATAAAAATACACACAAGAAAATGGACTAAACCCACATCTGCAGATGACTGCTTCTACTTAAAGGCATCCCTTGTTTATGGTGACCTTAAAGGAACTAGAAGAGAATTTGACAGGTGTTCCACACAGTATGGCACTATTTAGTCATCATCCAAACTGTTTCTTCTCCCTTCTTTCCTAGTTTTGAGAGTGAATTCTGCATAATCTTGCATCAATATAATTTCTCTATACAGCATTAAATGCTACCCTTTCATTCACCTGAAAATTGGTCTTTGTCAAATTTTCTCCTCTCTTTCCTAAATCACATTTTCTCTTTTAACTTAATAATTCCCATTTCTGATCAAATATACCTTATTTTGTTCTGCTAGGAAATAAAAGATACATTCAATCACATATTCTTTAGAAGTGACCATTTGATTTTCCAAAAATGTTATATAGTTTCTATTTATAACTCCTCTTTTTTCTATATTCTTTAAACTGTTTTCTGGATTTCCTTTGGAGTACAATGACACAATTAATTGTTAAACATTAGTTTACTTTAATAAAATGGTTGAAACTCATGACCTGGGACCTTTACATTTCAGCCTCCAGATTGTTGCTTGTGATTGGCCCTCTATTACTGCTTCCCAACTGTCTTTCTTCACTCAGTTTCTAGGGGATACATGTCATTGTTTTACTTCCTTCTACATTATTTCAGGACAGTTCCCCAGTTGGCTTTGGTTAGCCCATGTTCTCTTCCTATTTTCTCTTTTGTATTGCTCAAGAATAAAAGCAAGATGTTAGGAAGTTGTCCAAAACACAGGCCTTCAGTTCCCCAGGCAAACGTTTTTGTTCCAGGGTATCAAGCTTACTGTGAGACAGTGGAGAGGTCCCTGATCTATGTGAGGAGTCAACAGATAAATTTGGAAATCCTTTCTCTGTGGGAAGTTTTTCTGAACCTTGAGGTCTGGTTCATAATAAATCTGAAGCTTCTGTTGACTTTCTGGACTACTTGTAACTAATTAGCCTACTCCATGAAGTCTTTGTTGTTTCTTACAAATTCAGACATGCTGAAAATTGATGAACAGCTATTGGTCTTCATCACATCTGATATTCTTTCCTGAATTTATTTACTGAGTATACTTTTACTACACTCACTTTGTCACAGTCATGATCACATATTCTTTAAGTTAAGAGTCCCTGGCAAAATTTGTTTATCTAGAATTATCTACAGATTCTATCTTCTAGATTTAGAATTATCTTCTAGAATTATCTACAGATTCCATCTTCTAGATTCTATCCAGTTGCTAGGAAGATTTGTTATAAACCCTTAGAGATTTAATATCTGCAACTGAAACCACATACCCTTCAGCAAAATGTTAAACAATAAAGTAATCTGCTCCTCTCTATGTGTTGTTTCTAGAACTCTTATTTTAGCAATTTTTTCAGTTAATTACTATTCTTTGAATCAAGGTATAAACTAGATATTGGTTACAATATATGTTCTACTAATTCGCAATTTTTATTTTAAAAAATATATTGATTTTTTATATTTCTTACATAAAATCTTAATCAACTTTATACATTCTTCCACAATTGGCAGAATCTACAGCCCGTATTCCTCATGGAGATTGTATATTCTTTTATTTGTGCTAAGGCTTGATGTCCCTCAGTGCATGTTCATACTTTGGGTTTAGTCAGCCTCTCTATAGTCCCTTCTTTTAAAGATGATCAGCTTTTCCTCACCTACCAGTAATCAACTGCCAATAATTCTTTGACTATGATTGGGGCCCACTGTTCATTTCCTTGGTTCTGTTCTGGGCTTTTGGCTGCTCAGGTTTGCATGGGTCTTGTGCATTTTGGCACAGTTGCTGTGGGCTCATGTGAGGAAGGACCTTTAGCACTGTGCTTCCTTATAGTCATGCACTCCCTCCCAGGCTCTTACAATCATTCTGTCCCCTCTTCAACACTGGTCACTGAGCTCTGGGTAGGTGGATTTTCATACATTCTACAGAAAGTTATTTTCAATGTTTTGGACATCTGTGTCACCTTGTGTTTCTAGCCCTGTGTTGCCTGAGGGAGCTTCCTTGATGAGAAATGGGAGATGCACTATTGTTCTCTTTTTATGCCTTGTTCTGTGTTCCATGAGCCTTAGCTGTAGAGGTTGCATTCAAGGTGTGCCATTTCAGTTTAGGCAAACTATACACAATCTCTGTGTATGACCAGTTGTGCAACTGTAATAATAGTCTATTGAAAAATAAAATATTGAAAAATAAGATGGGTTGTTTATCCCTAAATACTGGGATGCATATTTTGCACATGGTAAGAAATGACAATTGTCTTGGGATAAGGTTTTCTGTAATATCTATGACCTTTCAAATCATGCATAGTTGCCTATATTTACAGTACCAAACATGAGTTTCCTCCCATTGAATGGCTTTTAGGTATACTTAGGTAGCAGTTGATTATATCCAAGATAAAAGTGCTAATGCTGCAACACTAATGTTTGATATGAATATTAAGCCTTGAAGCTTAATCCATGGAGCCTCAGGAGTTCAGTGAAAGCACTCCTGAGGGGCAAACCAGAGAACTCCTTGTATAACCTCAGTGTTTCAGTGCCCACAAAACTAGTAGTCTAATCAGGGAGTCTACATAAGCTGTATATATATATATATGTAATATACATATATATATATGTAATATACATATTTCATATATATGTAATTTAAATTTAATAAGATCTAGAATAGCCTAGGAAATAAGCCCCAAGGCATGTCTTGAGATGATCTTGATTAGTTTAACATTGAGGGGGAGACACTCTAAGCCTCAGTGGGACTGTATCCTGGACTTGGGTGTTGAACTGCATAAAATGAGCTAAATCATTCATCATTCCCTGCTTCCTAATTGTGGATCCACCTTGCCAAACTGCCCCAAGCTTCTACTGCAGGATTTCCTTGCAATGCAGGCCTGTGTTTTCAAAATGTGATCTAAAATATGCCCTTTCTCCCTTGGATTCCTTTCTGTAATATTGCAACACAAAAGTGTGAAACATAACTATGGTAATACATGTCATAAAAGACACATTAGTAACAGCGTAGGACCAGTAGGAGGAGTAGGAAAAGAGGAATAGAATGTATGTGTGGGTAAACATGGCTGCAGAGTGCAGGGCACTCATGGAGTTTACCTCCACATCTATGCAGCGGTGGACAGTTTATAGACTCCAAGTATTCTTCACTGAGTTCAAGACTTCAACTAGACAAAGGCACATAGCACATCTTGTATTAATTACAGGATTTCTTCAACCAAATTCCTGCTAAAGTAGCAAAAGTAGAAGGGGATAAATCTCCCAAGATCTTCTAAGTCAGAATCAGTTCAGCATTATATATACATATATATATATATATATATATATATATGTGTGTGTATATATATTTTTTGAAATATCATATAACCTACATGTTTTTACCCATATTGCAGATTATCACACTCTTAACCTTTCTTTCATCTAAGAGTAAGTTCTTTCTCAGCATTCCCCAAGAATGCTCAGATGTACACACTGTCTGTTAGTAGGTTTTGAGGAGTACTATTTCATCCTTCCCTGAATGTATACTTTTAACCTCTTTTTAAATGCCAATACTTTCTCCTATACACCTTTGAAAAGTAGCTTTTAACATTCGCTGTCAAGCAGCTGGCTTGATTTAGGTGTGGTTACCTTCACTTGTGAAAACATAATCATTTCCTTTCATACTGCATTAAGAATCAGTTATTTACATTGTGGTAACACCATATGTTAATTTTAATTGCCACTCAAAATGTCTTCTAAAGATTAAGGTAAGAGTAAAAAAAAAAAAAAAAACTTGATGAATTATCCCCAGACAGCCTATTATAAAGCAAACCTTAGTTAATTTTCTAACTGCAGGAAAGCAAAATGCTCCCTTGACAAGTCTTTGAACTCTCTCTGTAGGGGAATCAGAAGAGGAAGACATATGGTTTGAGGAGAATACAGTCTAGTTGCATAAAGTAAGTGTTTTAAGGTGAAGAACTGATGAAAAGACAGAAATATTTCTGAGGCATTTGCCTTGTTCTGGTGTTTAAAATTTATTTTTGAAACCAAATAGAAAGTCCTTTGCACCTTTATTGAAACAAAAAAACAAAAGGATAGGATACAGATTCTCTAAAGGTGTTTCAGTTTGCTTCTGAAAATATAGTTTACAATAAAAATTACAATTAAAGTATATCTGTATTTCATACTAATGTGGCATTACTACAATAACATTTTCTTTCATGAACAAGCAAGTGCTTCACATTACTGCTACATGCTTTCCAATTCCTGGCCTTATTAAGATATGTACAAAATTCAGAGACTATTTATTCCTCACTCCTCTATCTCCAACACCAATAAATCAAATAGTTCACATTAACAACGTGTTTATGAATCATATACCCATTTTGAGACTACTACATTAATGTTTCAAATAAAGCTTAATACATGCAAATGTGTTCAATCTCCAGAACTTAAAGAAAAAGCTAAAAGTAAAAATGTCTATGTTAAACAACATTGGTTTAAAGGTTTTAATAAAAACGGTAATACATCTAAGTTAAGTGGAAATATAAATTGTTGTCCACATTTGTTTTACTTAAAATCTGTATAACAATAACCTTGGGATTAACATGTAGAAATGTTCTCTATAATTTTTGTGTTATACAGTATCATCTTGTAATATTATCTTTTACCTGTAGGATAGTTTAATTTAAGGAATTAAGCTTGTTTCCCAAATTAACAACATACAGTGACCCAAAAGAGCTTGGGTAAATTTAATGAAATTTATACCTTGATTCCTGCTTATAGGTATGTGTACTACAACTGCCTTTCTGAGACTCATGGGGCAAAATATAAAAAATCTAAAATAAAAAAGGGGGATACACTTATATATTAATTTATTTGTCAATTTTCAATTTAAATCTTAAAACTAACTATGGGAAAAGATTTGTATGTTCCCACAGGTCAAAACGTCACCAACTTAATGACTGAGAAAGAAAAGACACAGCTTTGCATTGTGCAGGATGTACCAAGAAATACCAGCAGAGAAGTTGGCCCATCTAAGCATTAAAAGGGAGAAAAGACTCAGACTGCTACAGACATCAAACATCTCTGTGGATCCTATTTGTAACAACTATTTATAATGAGTCCTAATGAACCTTACCTTCTAGGTGCCCCAAAGTTTTAATATGCGAGACTTTCTTACTTCCTTTTCATAGAACAAAGAAATACATAATGGTAATGAAGTCATTCTCTAACTGTAATTTAGAGCCTACTGTTATAGAGGTAATCTCTTACAAAACCGGTATAACTGCTTTCTTTAATTGACTAATAGACATAGGAAATGTGAAAGGGATTATTCTCTATTCAGAGGCAAATACAAAAGTCTTTTTAAGCTGTGCGTTTAAGCAAAATATATTAATACAGGAGAGCTCTGATATCAGCAATAGATTATTCTGCCAAGGGGATGTTGGCCAGGGGATCCCCCCCCCCCGAAAAAAAAGGTAAAGGCTTCTTGCCTGCAAACTGGAACACCTGCAAGAAGAGAGGTGGTAAGGCCTCGCTGTTGAAGACCTGATGCAAGCATGGGAAAGATGTATTGAGACCTCACTTGCAAATGTACAGTTGGTCTCTGGAATACCAGAGAGTGTTACCAAAGGCCACTAAACCAATAAAGCAAAAATTGGTCTCCTTGAGTCAAGCAAGACTCCTCTGTCAGCATCAGCTACACCTCACCTGCCTAGAAATACTGAGCAGCAGTGGCAGCCACATGTCTGTATATGCCAAATCTAATTGGCTATGAGGTCTCTCCTTGGAGGAATAACTCACGGCTGATGCCACAAGTTTATATCCTCTAGTGATTAGGAGATGTTATAAGCCACAGTAAGACCTTGATATCTTTTACAGAAAAAATATAATTCATGGATTAGCATACCATCCAAACGTCTGTGTCTATACCAAAGTAACCTACCATAATAATTAGTACTGTTTAAATACCTATGTATCTAATTGCTTGTGCTTCATTAGTAGGATTGAAAGGTTATTCCTGCACAAACTGTCAACCCATGAAAGGAAACAGCCAGAACTGATCAGAGTCCAAAACGACATCTCCAGAGAAAGTAGACTATTTTGCTTCTCGTCCACCCATGCCCCTTTTCTAAGCCTAGGGAACAATTTGCAGAAGAGGGGCCATGGTAGAATGTAAGGGCTGTGATTGGGGTAAATGGTGAAACTACAGCAACATAGACGGGACACTTATTTGATCAACATGATTGTACATATAAGCCCCTCCAGGCGGATGGTGGGAGCCTTGGGCTGTGTGGATGTGGGAATAGCTGCTTGCAAATTGGTTTTACACGAAGGTTGCTTGTAATCATAACTTATTACTTACTGTTTAAAAAAATGAAATAAAAAACAAAATAAATGTAAAATGAAAAGTGATGACTATATTACTAACATTTTCAGAATTAAGGCAAATGATAATGGAAAATATTGTAAAACATATCTATGTACATAGATTAAGAGTGTTTGTGAGGGCTGGAGAGATAGCCTAGCGGGTAAGAGCACCAACTGCTCTTGCAGAGGACCCGGGTTCGATCCCCAGCACCCACATGGCAGCTGAGAACCATCTGTAACTCTAATTCCAGGAGAACTCAAATTCCAGGGGAATCCGAGATCGTCTTCTGACCTCTGCGGCATTGCCTGACACGGGTGCACAAACCTACATGCAGACAGTACATTCATACACATACAAAAATAAAATTAAAAACAAACACACACACACGCACACACACACAAAAGTGTTTGTGAATTTATTTTCAGAGATATTGCCTGATTAGAATTTTTTTTCCAAAACATGTTATTTTTCTATGGAACTTGATGGGAAGAAGAATAATTTATTTCTATGTGTAAATCAATATATCATTTACATTCATATCATTAATATTGAGCAGTGTTGTACTGTGGTGTTAATTTTTTTTAAATACAGCCCATGTGAGGATATATACTCCTACTTTCGTATAAATTGTATTTAAAAAATACTGAATACTTTAAAATTTTTAATATCCCAGCAGCCGATGAGTGGCTAGAGAAAATGTGGTACATCTACACAAGGGAGTTCTATGAAGTGGTAAAGAAAGATGACATCATGAAATTTGCAGGTAAATGGATGGAACTGGAAGATTTTATGTTAAGTGTGGTGACACAGTCCCAGAAAAACAAACGATGAATTGTATCCATCATCTGTGGATGCTAGCACCAAGTGCCTAGTTGAGGGGCAGACTGAGCAACATTGATGTTGTATTCCTCGTGATCTGAAGATAACTGTGCTCTTGTATTGTGAATCCTAGAGAGCTTCAGGAAGTAGCCTACCATTTATTTTTACACATTGGATTTTTGGTATATGATGGTGGGTATGTATGCATATTTTGGAGTAGCATGGAATTTAAACGTAAAAATGTGAATCAAGAAATATGATATGGAAATGACACACAGTTTGTTTTCAGTAGATACAATTTTATTTATTTTTTTAACTTAAAAAATTTATTTATTTATTCATTTATTTATTTATTTTTTATTTTTATTTTTTTTTGTTTTATCCACCTTTATTTTCTTAATTACACTAATATTATAAATACATTTACTGGTAAAATCATTTGGGCCTGGAATTCTTTTTGTATGTATGCTGGTGTGTGTGTGTGTGTGTGTGTGTGTGTGTGTGTGTGTGTGTGTGTGTATGTGGAGGCCAGAGAGCAACCTTGGGTGTTATCTCTCATGCCCCATCCACCGTAGTTTTTGAGACAGGGTGTCTCACTGGTCTGGAAAGAGTATCCAGCAAGCCCCTGGGATTCCCTGGTGTCTTCTCCCCAGTGCTGAGATTACAAGCATGAGCCACCATGCCCGTGGTTGTTTACATGAGTCCCAGGGATTGAACTAAGTTCTTCATGCTTGCTACATAAGCAAGCACTTCATTCTTCCCAGTCCTACAATAAAGTTTGTAACTTTAAACAAAAGGGAAAATTTAAGCTTATACTCAGAAAGTAAAAGAGACCAAATTTAAAAACTAGTTCTCTTATTATGGGGGTATCATTTTCTTCATGATTTTTTTAAAAATTTTATTTATTTCTGTATGTGTATGAATGTACTGTCTGCATGCAGGTCTGTGCACCCATGTTGTGCAATGCCACAGAGGTCAGAAGAGGGTCTCGGATTCCCCTGGAACTGGAGTTCTCCTGGAATTGGAGTTTCAGACAGTTCTCAGCCGCCATGTGGGTGCTGGGGATCGAACCAGGGTCCTCTGCAAGAGTGGTCGGCGCTCTTAACCGCTAGGCCATCTCTCCAGCCCCCTATTTTCTTCATGATTTTAACTGCAGTATGAGATTTGCTGAGGTGTTTCATGGCCTAGCACATGATCAGATTTGTTCAGTGTTCCATGTACACTCAATGTACATTTCTATAGCATTAATTAGGTCAAGTTGGTTACTTTTCTTTTTCTTTTTTTTTTATTCATTTATTTATTTATTTATATGAATGTACTGTCTGCATGTAGGTTTGGGCACCCATGTCGTGCAATGCCACAGAGGTCAGAGGAGGGTGTCGGATTCTCCTGGAACTGGAGTTCTCCTGGAATTGGAGTTATGGACACTTCTCAGCCACCATGTGGGTGCTGGGGATCAAACCTGGGTCCTCTGCAAGAACAGTCGGTGCTCTTAACTGGTAAGTCATCTCTCCAGCCCCAAGAAGATACAATTTTAATATAGTTGCAATGTATCAGGTGCTTAAGGACCGTACTTAATCCCCATACCAATTTGGCTGAGGGACCTAAGGGATAACTTTTTTCCTTGCCCTCAGAAGTCAACTAAGTCTTAGGAGACTATGCATGGGGCATCTCTTGAAATGTCTTGCAAATGTGGGTCACCAGTCTTCCTGTGTAGGGAGGTCTTGGAGATCCACTAATGGGACTTCAGCCAGTGTCCAGTCTATAAAGAGGAAAGTCTGCTCATGCTTCAAAAAGGGAAACCTGGTCTAGGAAGATGTGACTTTGTCCTTGAGTGGATGGAACTGGCAAACGAAAAGCTGAAAAGAGCCAGGGGCTCCCACTCCGCCCAAACAAAACCCCTGAGTGATCCCTGAGGACCAGATCCTCAACTGACCTTAAGAAAACAAAAACCTTGGTTAATCTGGGATAACAGTGTGGCTTTAAGCATCCAAAAGGAAAGTAAAAGCAGAAATAAATAATCAGTAAGGCCTGAGAAATTGTACTTCAGACATAATACTTGAGATCTTAGTAAAAAGATGAAAAAAACGCCAGGTGAGCCGGGTGTGGTGGCGCACGCCTTTAATCCTAGCACTTGGGAGGCAGAGGCAGGCGGATCTTTGTGAGTTCAAGGCCAGCTTGGTCTACAGAGTGAGTTCCAGGCCAGCTGGAGCTACAGGGAGACCCTGTCTCACAGTCGCACTTCTTTGGCTGTGAAGTGAGTTCCTTGATCAGAAGTAATGCTGTGAGGAATACCATGATGGTGGATAAGGCATTCCGTAAGTCCCTAGATGGTAGTTTTGGCAGAAGTATTATGTGCAGGAAAGGCAAATCCATAACCAGAATAAGTATCTATTCCTGTAAGAACAAAACGCTGTCCCCTCCATGATGGAAGTGGTCCAATCTTTCATATCTTTTTTTTTTTATTTTTTACATTTTTTTTTTTTTTTTGGTTTTTTGAGCACTCTCCCTTAGCCCAGCTGTCCTGGAACCCGCTCTCGTAGACCAGGCTGTCCTGAACCTAACAAAGATCCGCCTGCCTCTGCCTCCCAAGTGCTCGGATTAAGAGTTGTGTGCACCACCAACACTGGCGTTTTTTTTTTTTTTTTTTTTTTGGGTCTTTTTGAGACAGGTCTTCCCTGTAGCTCCAGCTGGCTGGAACTCACTCTGTAGACCAAGCTGGCTTGAACTCACAAAGATCCGCCTGCCTCTGCCTCCCAAGTGCTAGGATTAAAGGCGTGCGCCACCACACCCGGCTTTTTTTTTTTTTTTTTTATCTTTTTACTAAGATCTCAAGTTATTATGCTGCAGTACAATCTCAGGCCTACTGTTATTTATTTTGCTTTTACTTTCTTTTGAGCTTAAAGCCATACAGTTATCCAGATTAACAGGTTTTGTTTTCTTAAGGTCAGTTGAGGATCTGGTTCGGATCATTCGGGTTTTAGGGGGAGAGAGCCCCTGGCCCTTTTCAGCGTTTTCTCCAATTCCATCCACACGAGACAAAGTCATCTTTCTAGACAGGTTTCCCTTTTTTGAAGATGAGCAGACTTTCCTCTTTATAGACTGGACACTGGCCGAAGTCCCATAGTGGATCTCAAGACTCCCTACCACAGGAAGACTGGTGACCCCACTTTGCAAGACATTTCAAGAGATCCCCCCTGCATAGTCTCCTAAGACTTAGTTGACTCTTGAGGGCAAGGACAAAAGTTTCCCTTAGGTCCCTCAGCCAAAATGGTATGGGGTTAAGTACGGTCTTAAGCACCTGATACATTGCAACTATATTAAAATTGTATCTTCTTGGGCTGGAGAGATGACTTACCAGTTAAGAGCACCGACTGTTTCTTGCAGAGGACCCAGGTTTGATCCCAGCCCACATGTGGCTGAGAGTGTTCATAACTCCAATTCCAGGAAAACTCCAGTTCCAGGAGAATCCGACACTCCTCTGACCTTGTGGCATTGCACGACATGGTGCCCAACCTTACATTGACAGACAGTACATTCATATAAATAATAAATAAATGAATAAAAAAAAAAAAGAAAAAGAAAAGTAACCAACTACCTAACTAATGCTATAGAAATGTACATTGAGTGTACATGGAACACTGAACAAATCTGATCATGTGCTAGGCCATGAAACACCTCAGCAAATCTCATACTGCAGTTAAAATCATGAAGAAACTAGGGGGCTGGAGAGATGGCCTAATAGCGGTTAAGAGCGCCGACCACTCTTCAGAGACCCCTGGTTTATCCCCGCACACCCACATGGCGGCTGAGAACTGTCTGAAAACTCCAATTCCAGGAGAACTCCAAGTTCCAGGGGAATCCGCGACCCTCTTCTGACCTCTGTGGCATTGCACAACATGGGTGCACAGACCTGCATGCAGACAGTACATTCAGTACACATACAGAAATAAAAAATTTTTAAAAACACATGAAAGAATGATTACCCCCTCAATAAGAGAACTAGTTTTTAAATTTGGTTTCTCTTTTATTTCTGAGTATAAGCTTAAATTTTGCCTTTTGTTTAAAGTTACAAACTTTATTGTAGGACTGGGAAGAATGAAGTGCTTGCTTATGTAGCAAGCAATGAAGTACTTAGTCATCTCCTTGGGATCTCATGTAAACAACCAGGGCATGGTGGCTCATGCTTGTAATCTCACGCACTGGGGAGAAGACACCGGGAATCCCAGGGGCGTGCTGGTACTCTTTCCAGACCAGTGAGAACCCTGTCTCAAAAACTATGAGAACAATGTAGTAATACTACCAGGCTGTCCTCTGGCCTCCAATCACACACACACACACCACAACACACACACACACACACACACACACACACACACCACATACATACAAAAAGAATTCCAGGCCCAAATGATTTTACCACTAAATGTATTTATAATATAGTGTATAAGAAATAAAGGTGGATTAAAACAAAAAAAATAAAAAATAAAAAATACATAAATAATATATAAATTTTTTTTAAGTTAAAAAATAAAATAAATGTATGCTACTGAAAACAAACTGTGTGTCATTTCTCAATATCATATTTCTTGATTCACATTTTCTGTTTAAATTCCATGCTACTCCAAAATATGGCATAATACCCACCATCATATACCAAAAATCCAATGTGTAAAAATAAATGGTGGCTACTTCCTGAAGCTCTCTGGATTCACAATACTAAGAGCACATTATCTTCAGATCACGAGGATACAACTCAATGTTGCTCAGTCTGCCCCTCAACTAGGCACTTGGTGCTAGCATTCCACAGTGATGGATGCAATCATCGTTTGTTTTATGGGACTGGTCACCACACTTAACATAAAATCTTCCCATTCCATCCATTTACCTGCAAAATTCATGATGTTATTTTCTTTACCACTTTAGAACTCCCTTGTGTAGATGTACCACATTTTCTCTAGCCACTATCGGCTGCTGGGATATTAAAAATTTTAAGTATGCAGTATTTTAAATACAATTTATACGAAATAGGAGTATATAGCCCACTATGGTGGAAAAAAACAAAGACACCACAGTACAACACTGCAATATTAATGATATGAGTAAATGATATATGATTTACACATAGAAATAAATTATTCTTCTTCCATCAAGTTCCATAGAAAAATAACACTGTTTGGAAAAAAAATTCTAATCAGGCAATATCTCTGAAAATAAATTCACAAACACTTTTGTGTGTCGTGGCGTGTGTGTGTGTGTTGTTTTTAATTTTATTTTGTATGTGTATGAATGTACTGTCTGCATGTAGGTTTGTGCACCGTGTCAGGCAATGCCGCAAGGGTCAGAGAGACGATCTCGGATTCCCTGGAATTGGAGTTCTCCTGGAATTAGAGTTACAGATGGTTCTCAGCTGCCATGTGGTGCTGGGGATCGAACCGGCGTCCTCTGTCAAGAGCAGTTGGTGCTCTTACCGCTTTAGGCTATCTCTCCAGCCTCTCACAAACACTCTAATCTATGTACATAGATATGTTTTACTATTTTCCATTATCATTTGCCTTAATTCTGAAAATGTTAGTAATATAGTTATACTTTTCATACATTTATTTTGTTTTTACTTTTTTTTTAACAGTCATTTTTTATAATTTCAGATAAATAAAAACAAAAAAACCAATTTGCAAGCAGCTATTCCACACACACGCCCAAGGCTCACACCATCCAGCTGGGGGGGCTTATATGTACAATCATGTTGATCAAAATATGTGTCCACGTCTATGTTGCTGTAGTTTCACCAATTTACCCCATCACAGCCCTTACATTCTACCATGGCCCTCTTCTGCAAATTGTTCCCTAGGCTTAGAAAAGGGGCTGGTGGACGAGAAGCAAATAGTCTACTTTCTCTGGAGATGTCGTTTTGGACTCTGATCAGTTCTGGCTGTTTCCTTTCATGGTGACAGTTTATGCAGGAATAACCTTCTACATCCTACTAATGAAGCACAAGCAATTAAGATACAAGGTATTTAACAGTACTATTATTATGGTTAGGTTACTTTGTTAGACACACGTTTGGATGGTATGCTAATCCTGATGAATTATTGTTTTTCTGTTAAAAGATATCAAGGTCTCACTGTGGCTTAACATCTCCTAAACACTAGAGATATAAAAGCTGTGGCATCAGCCGTGAGTTATTCTCCAAGGAGGAAGGACCTCTAGCCATTATGATTTGGCCTGTACGACATGTGGTGCCACTGCTGCTCAGTATTCTAGGGCAGGTGAGGTGTAGCTGATGCTGACAGAGGAGTCTTGCTTGACTCAAGGAGACCAATTTTTGCTTATGGTTTAGTGCCTTTGGTAACACTCTCTGTATTCCAAAGACAACTTACATTGTGAAGTGAGGTCTCAATACATCTTTCCCATGTTGCATCAGGTCTTCAACAGGAGGCCTTCCACCTCTCTTCTTGCAGGGTTCCAGTTTTGTAGGCAAGAAGACCTTTACCTTTTTTTCGGGGGGGGGGATCCCCTGGCCAACATCCCCTTGGCAAATATCTTTGCTGATATCAGAGCTCTCGTTTAATATATCTTTTATGTTTTAACTATTATTTTTCTTAACAAATAGCACAGCTTAAAAAGCTTTTTATTTGGTTGAATAGAGAATAATCCCTTTCACATTTCCTATGTCTATTGTCAATTAAAGAAGCAGTTATACGGTTTTGTAAGAGATACCTCTATAACAGTGGCTATAATTTACAGTTAGGGAATGACTTCCATTACCATTATGTATTTTGTTTTATGAAAAGGAAGTAAGAAAGGTCTCGCATATAAAACTTTGGGGCCCACCTCTGAAGTAAGGTTCATTAGGATTCAATATAAATGGTTGTTACAAATAGATCCACAGAGATGTTTGCATGCTGTAGAAAGTCAGAGCTTTTCTCCCTTTGATTCGATGGGCAATTCCTGTGGTATTTCTTGGTACATCCTGACAATTGCAAAGCTGTGTCTTTTCTTCTCAGCATTAAAGTTGGTGACGTTTGACTCTGTGGGAACATACAATCTTTTCCCATAGTTAGTTTAAAGTTTGAATGTGAATTGACAAGGTTTTTTTAGAAATTTTCAGTTGTGTATCCCCCTTTTTCATTTTAGATTTTTATTATTTTTCCCCATGAGTCTCAGAAGGCAGTTGTATACACCTACCTATAGCGGAATCAAGGTATAAATTTCATAAATTTTACCCAAGCTCTTTGGGTCACTGTATGTTGTTAATTTTGGGAAACAAGCTTAATTCCTTAAATTAAACTACCCTACAGGTAAAAGAGGATTACAAGATGATACTGTATAACCACAAAAATATAGAGAACATTTCTACATGTTAATCCCAAGGTTATTGGTTATTTTTATACAGATTTTAAGTAAAACAAATGTGGAACAAAATTTATTTCCACTTAACTTAGATGTATTACCGTTTTATNGGGGGGGGGGGGACTCCGGGCGACGCCTCTGAGGCCGCACAGGCAAAGTCCCCGGCCTTAGTGATTACAGCACAGCGGCAGCTGCGGCGGTATAGGACAAGCCAGCCGGCACCGGGCCTAGACAACTGTGCAGCAAGTGGCAGCCACAGTCTGGGTATGGCCAATCAATTCGGCTGAGGCTCCTCCTTGGAGGAATAACTCAAGCGGATGCCACAAGTTATATCCTCTAGTGAGTAGGAGATGTATAAGCCACCAGTAGACCTTGAATACTTTTACAGAAAAAAATAATTCATGGATTACATCCGCATCCAAACTTTGTGTCTAACCAAAGTAACCTACCATAATAATGAGTACTGTTAAATCCTTTATATCTAATTGCTGTCTTCATTGTAGGATTGAGGTTATCCTGTGATAAACTGCCAACCCATGAAAGGAAACAGCCAGAACTGATCAGAGTCCAAAACGACATCTCCAGAGAAAGTAGACTATTTGCTTCTCGTCCACCATGCCCCTTTCTAAGCCTAGGAACAATTTGCAGAAGAGGGCCATGGTAGATGTAAGGGGCTGTGATTGGGGTAAATGTTGAAACACAGCAACATAGACTGGACATTATTTGTTCACATGAATATGTACATATAAGCCCTCCAGGCGGATGTTGGGAGCCTTGGGCGTGTGTGGATGTGGGAATAGCTGCTGCAAATTGGTTTTTACACGAAGGTGCTTGTAATCATAACATTATTACTTACTGAATTGAAAAATGAAATAAAAACAAAATAAATGTAAAATGAAAAAGTGATGACTATATTATAACATTTTCAGAATTAAGGCAAATGATAATGGAAAATATTGTAAAACATATCTATGTACATAGATTAAAAGTGTTTTGTGAGGCTGGAGAGATAGCCTAGCGGTAAGAGCACCAACTGCTCTTGCAGAGGACCCGGGTTCAGTCCCCAGCACCCACATGGCAGCTGAAAACCATCTGTAACTCAATTCCAGAGACACCCAAATTCCAGGGAATCCGAGATCTCTTCTGACCTCTGCGGCATTGCCTGACACGGTGCACAAACCTACATGCAGACAGTACATTCATACACAACAAATAAATAAAATAACAATAAACAACAACAAAACAAACACACGCACACACACAAAAGGTGTTTGTGAATTTATTTTCAGAGATATTGCCTGATTAGAATTTTTTTTCCAAACATGTTATTTTTCTATGGAACTTGATGGGAAGAAGAATAATTTATTTCTAGGTGGAAATCAATATATCATTTACATTCATATCATTAATATTGGCAGTGTTGTACTGTGGTGTTAATTTTTTTTAAATCCCCATGTGAGGAATATACTCCTATTTCGTATAAATTGTATTAAAAAATACTGATAACTTAAATTTTTAAATCCCACCCAGCAGCCGATGAGTGGCTAGAGAAAATGTGGTACATCTACACAAGGGAGTTCATGAAGTGTAAAGAAAAGGACATCATAATTTGCAGGTAAATGATGGAATGGAAGATTTTATCTTAAGTGTGGTGACACGTCCCAAAAACAAACGATGAATTGTATCCATCATCTGTGGAATGCTAGCACCAAGTGCCTAGTTGAGGGGCAGACTGAGCAACATTGATGTGGTATCCTCGGAGCTGAAGATAATGTGATGCTCTTGTATTGTGAATCCTAGAGAGCTTCAGGAAGTAGCCTACCATTTATTTTTACACTAGGGATTTTTGGTATATGATGGTGGGGTATTTTGCTTTTTTGGAGTAGCATGGAATTTAAACGTAAAAATGTGAATCAAGAAATAGATATGGAAATGACACACAGTTTGTGTTTCAGAGCATACAATTTTTATTTTTTTTTAACTTAAACATTTATTTATTTATCAATGTTTTATTTATTTTTTTTTTTTTTTTTTGTTTTATCCACCTTTATTTCTTAATTCCACTATATCAATACATTTATGGTAAAATCATTTGGGCCTGGTTCTTTTTGTAGTTATGTGGTTGTGTGTGTGTGTGTGTGTGTGTGTGTGTGTGTGTGTGTTGTGTGTAGGTGGAGGGCCAGAGCGCAAACCAGCTGGGTGTTATCTCTCATGCCCCATCCACCGTAGTTTTTGAGACGGGGTGTCTCACTGGTCTGGAAAGAGTATCCAGCAAGCCCCTGGGATTCCCTGGTGTCTTCTCCCCAGTGCTGAGATTAAAGCATGAGCCCCCATGCCCGTGTTGTTTACATGAGTCCAGGGATTGAACTAAGTTACTTCATCTTGCTACTAAGCAGCACTTCATTCTTCCCAGTCCTACAATAAAGTTTGTACCTTTAAACAAAAGGCAAAATTTAAGCTTATACTCAGAAAGTAAAAGAGACCAAATTTAAAAACTAGTTCTCTTATTATGGGGGTATCATTTTCTTCATGATTTTTTAATTTATTATTTCTGTATGTGTCTGATGTTCTGTCTGCTGCAGGTCTTGTGCACCCATGTTGTGCAATGCCGCGAGTCTCGAAGAGGGTGTTGTTGGATTCCCTGGCCTGGGTTCTCCTGGAATTGGAGTTTCAGAGTTCTCAGACCGCCCATGTGGGTGCTGGGGATCGAAACGGTCTCTGAAGAGTGGCGGCGCTCTTAACTTCTAGGCCATCTCCAGCCCCCTATTTTCTTCATGATTTTAACTGCAGTATGAGATTTGCTGAGGTGTTTCATGGCCTAGCACATGATCAGATTTGTTCAGTGTTCCATGTACACTCAATGTACATTTCTATAGCATTAATTGAGGTCAGTTATTCTTTTCTTTTTCTTTTTTTTTATTCATTTATTATTTATTTATATGAATGTACTGTCTTCATGTAAGGTTTGGGCACCATGTCGTTGCAATGCCACAGAGGTCAGAGGAGGGTGTCGGATTCTCCTGGAACTGGAGTTCTCCTGTGACTTGGAGTTAAGACCTTCTCAGCCACCATGTGGGTGCTGGGATCAACCTGGGTCCTCTCAAAGAACAGTCGGGCTCTTAACTGGTAAGTCATCTCTCCACCCCAAGAAGATACAATTTTAATATAGTTGCAATGTATCGGTGCTTAAGGACCTACTTAACCCCAATACCAATTTGGCTGAGGGACACTAAGGATAACTTTTTCCTTGCCCTCAGAGGTCAACTAAGCTTAGGAGACTATGCATGGGGAATCTCTTGAAATGTCTTGCAAATGTGGGTCACCAGTCTTCCTGTGTAGGGAGGTCTTGGAGATCCACTAATGGGACTTAGCCAGTGTCCAGTCTATAAAGGGAAAGTCTGCTCATGCTTAAAAAAGGGAAACCTGGTCTAGGAAGATGTGACTATTGTCTGAGTGGATGAACTGGCAAACGAACAAGCTGAAAAGAGCCAGGGGTCTCCACTCCGCCCAAACAAACCCCGAGTGATCCGACGACCAGATCCTCAACTGACCTTAAGAAAAACAAAACCTTAGTTAATCTAGATAACTGTGTGTTTAAGATCAAAGGAAAGTAAAAGCAGAAATAAATATCAGTAAGGCCTGATGAAATTGTAACTCCAGCATAACTTGAGATCTTAGTAAAAAGAAAAGAAAAAAAAAAAAAAAAAAAGCCGGTGTGGTGGCCACGCCTTTAATCCTAGGCACTTGGGAGGCAAGGCAGGCGGATCTTTGAGTTCAAGCCAGCTTGGACTACAAAGTGAGTTCCAGGCCAGCTGGAGCACAGGGACGAGCCTGTCTCAAAAAGACCCAAAAAAAAAAAAAAAAAAAAAAACCCAGTGTTGGGGTGGCACACGTCTTTAATCCTAGCACTTGGGAGGCAGAGGCAGGCGGATCTTTGTTAGTGTCAAGAGCCAGCCTGGCTACCGAGGATTGTACAGGACAGCTGGGCTACAGGGAGACCCTGTCTCAAAAGACCCAAAAAAAAAAAAAATGGGTAAAAGAAAAAGAAAAAAAAAAAAAAGATAGCACTGTTGTTTGGCCTGTCTTCAATTCTTACTGGCAATAGCATCTACTCTGTAGTAGCCACTGCTTTTGCCATTCTTCAAAGACATGAGACACAGCTTTTCAACCCTCCAATAAGGACTGAAGATTCATGTCACTCGAAGAATCCTCTAAACCTTCAATGTGAGATGGGGACTACTGAGATACCCAGCTTGTGGACTGAGCAGCTACTGGAATTTCAGCCTGGTCAAGTATAGACTGCCATTGTTGGACTAATTAGGCTATATCATGGAGGCTAGTACAGGAAGATCAAGACAGAACATGTGCTTACTGGACCTCATTTGTGTGATCATGGGAGGGAAAGACCCCAGTGTGGAGCACAAGGGCAAGATTGATATGTGCATGTATATATTTATGTATGTATATCATTATATATGTGTGTATATATATATATATATATGTAATTATATATGTATATATTTATATATATAAAAACTCTACCTGTCCTAAAGAAGGTTTATGTATTTTTTTTTGGTCTGGAATTGTACTTATCTAAATGTTAAGGATTACATAATTAATTAGAATTTTTTTTTACTACATCTCCTTGCTATACAAATAAACATGCTGAATTTGTGTGTGGAAAACCATTTCTAAATCATTACCTCTGTAATTCTTTAAGGTAACTAATCACAAAGTTTTAATATCAATCAATCAATCAATTCTCACTATGTAACTTTGCTCCAATTTTCTTTTTTTTTTCTTGAAAACATTTACAATTTAACCCTCTTACAATGATTCAAACATACAATGCAAAATTATTCATTATTGCTACTATGTTGTACATTAGATTGTCAGGGTTTGCTCATTTCATGTAACTAAAATTTTGTAGCTTTTATCACTAATTTCTCATTTTTACTGCATAAAGCCATCCCCATATAGCCTAGCTTTACAATAACCTCAAAAATATATATTGGGATAAAACTGACCAAAGACATTAATGATCTCTACAATGAAAATTTTTACATTTTTGTGGAAGGAAATTGAAAGATCTTCTACACTCATGGATTGTAAGAATTAATATAGTAAAAATGACTATCCTACCCAAATTAATGCATGGATTCAATGCAGTCCCAATCAAAATCCCCATTATAAGTTTCACAGAATTAGAAAAAATGTCCTAAAATTCATATGGAAAAAAGCAAACGACCCTGGACAGCAAAAGAAATCCTGAGCAAAAGAGTAATGCAGGGGAATTACCATACCAAATTTCAGTATCTACTACGGTTATAAAATCAGCATGGTACTGGCATAAAAATAGACCTGTAGGTTAATGAAATAAAATCAAAGACCCAAATATAAGTACATATGGTTTCAGCCACCTGATATTTGAAAAAGGAGCCAAACAACACTCAATGGAAGAAAGGTAGCATATTCAGCAAATGGTGCTGGCAAAACTGGATCACCTTTAGAAGAATGAAATTAAACTCCTACATTTCACCTTAAACAAAGTAAATTATAAATAGTTAAAGACCTCAGCATTAAACCTAAAACTCTGAAACTGTTAGAAGAGAATATTGGCAGTAACCTCCAAGATATAACAGTAAAATTCTGTCCCAAACAATAAACCTCTGCATAGAAAAACTTTTAAAAGCCTGAGAAAAAGAAGCAAGACATGGTTGGCAGAATACCTGAACTTGCAAGACATGTATGGCAGAATGCATGAACTTAGGTGGAGTGGGGGTATGGAAAGGGGAATGGACTAAACTGGACTGAGAAATGTTGCATGAAATGCACAAAACTTCAGTAAAATAATTTTTAAATGATATAGGTGTAGATGTACATTATTTTGTCATATTTTTGCCTATTCATTTTTTCTTTTCAAAAGTAAGTTATTAATTATTAATATAAAATAAAAGATACACTCTGTGGCTTTGTGCTGGCCAGCTCCTGAGGCATAGGAACCAGGAAGTCACTCCAGACAGGTAGATTTCAGGGTAGATTTTCTCCTGGGCTGCTGGAAAAGGGTCACAACTCTGAACCCTTTTGTAGGGAGTGGCCATCAGGGCAGGTGCCACCCTTCGCCTTTGCAGCCAGTGACCGCTAGGGCGGGTTTGGGTTTGGTGCCTCTGTGGCTTTGTGTCGGCTGGCTCCTGAGGCACAGGAACTCGGAATTCACTCCAGACAGGTACCTGGGCATGGGCTAAGTCAGGCAACCCCCCCCCCACACACACACAGCAATGGGAATTGGTGATAGAGTATCCAAGTGGACTTTTTTTGGAGAACCTTCAGAACAGGAAGCAAAGAGTCACTTAGGCTTCCAATATCCTATGTATAAACAGAATTGAAAGCCTAAAATCTAGAGAAGTCAATACTCCATAAACAAGGAGGAGGAAAGAAAAACAAGCATCAGAAGGAGGCAAGCAAAAGCATAACCATCTGCTAACCCAGTGAAAAGACATTTGTGATTTGAATCACAAAAGGGAAACCCACATGCCAAGGACACGAAGGAGGGACAACATGGGAAAGGCACAGGATAATCCCATACCAGGCTCTACCAAACCTGGAGGAGATAGCTACAATGGGATCCCCTTGGAGGTGACCCAAGGAACAGATCTTGGAGGAATAATTGCAGAATTATGCAGAGAAATTAAAGAAAATAAAGAAGAATTCAGAGAACTAAAGAGAGAGAATGAAAAACTGAAGAAGGACGTAGAGGGATACAATGACAAACTTCAGAAAGAACTAAAGGAACAAATTGACAAATTCCAGAAAGAACTAGAGTGAGAAAAAAAATCCGAAAGGAAGTAGAAACACTGTAAAAGGAAGCCAACCAATGAAGTAAGGAGCACCAAGAAGAGATTGAGAAGCTCAAAAAGGAAATGGAAATACTAAAGAAAACACAGGATGAAATGAAAAAGGAATTAGAACACTCATCCAATCAAGAAGAAAGGAAAGGAAAAAGCCTCAGAATTAGAATGGAGGAAGCAGAACAAAGAATATCAGACCTGAAAGATAACACAGAGCAACTAAAAAGCTCAAATAAAGATAATGAAAAATACACAAAAGTGGAACAACCAGGAGATATGGGACACTATGAAAAGACCAAACCTCCACATCATAGGAATAGAGGAAGGAGAAGAATCTCAAGAGAATAGTATTGATCAGATCTTCAACAGAATAATAGATGAAAATTTCCCCAAACTAAAAATAGACAAACCCATACAAATACAAGAAGCACATAGGACCCCAAATAGACAAGATCAGAAAAGAAACACCCCACGCCATATCATAGTTAAAATGCTAGATGCCCAAAACAAAGACAAAATTCTGAGGGCTACAAAAGAAAAACAAGTCACATACAAAGGGAAACCCATCAGAATTACAACTGACTTCTCGCCTCAAACCATGAAAGCAAGAAGAACATGGAGCAAAGCATTCCCAGTGTTAAGGGACTATGGATGCCAACCCAGAATACTTTACCCAGCAAAAATGTCGACTATACTTGAAGGAGAGAGAAAAATCTTCCATGACATAAACAAGATGATGGAATACATGTCTGGAAAACCAACTCTTCATAAAATACTTGAAGCAATTCAAAGGGCAGAAGAGAGGAGCAACAATCCTCAAACACCTAGGAAAAGAAACTAATAAAAACATAACCATAGGAGCAAAATCAAAGGCTAGAAGTCCAAATGGATAATAAAGTGAAAGGAAGCAACATCCATCTTTCAATTGTAACCTTAAATATTAATGGGCTAAACTCCCCAATCAAAAGGCATAGACTGGGAGAATGGATTAGGAAACAAAACCCATCTATATGCTGTCTACAAGAAACCCATCTCAATTTCAAGGATAGGCACCAACTTAAGGTGAAGGGATGGAAGAAAGTATTCCAAGCAAATGGTACCAAAAAGAAAGCGGGTGTGGCTATTCTAATATCAGACAAAATAGACTTCAAAGCAAAAGAAATCAAAAGAGACAAAGAGGGCCATTACATCTTTATTAAAGGAACAATTGACGATGAAGATTTCACAATCATAAATATATATGCACCAAACATCAGTGCACCAAACTTTATAAAGACAATTCTTCAGGATCTCAAGGCACAGATTAACCCCAGCACACTAATACTAGGGGACTTCAATACCCCATTAAGTCCTCTAGACAGATCAACAGGACAAAGGATAAACAGAGAGACATCTGAACTAAATGACACAATACACCAAATGGACCTCACAGACATCTACCGAATATTTCACCCAAACACCAGAGAATACACTTTCTACTCAGCACCTCATGGAACATTCTCCAAAATAGACCATATACTGGGACACAGGGAAAAACTCAACAAATATAAAAAGGTTGAAATAATCTCATGCATTCTATCAGACCACAGTGCAATAAAACTCAATATCAACACCAGAATAAACCCTACAACCTACAGGAACACATGGAGACTAAACAACACTCTCCTGAATAATGAGTGGGTCAAGGAAGAAATAAAAAAAGAAATAAAAACATTCCTGGAACTGAATGACAATGATAAAACAACACAGCAAAATCTATGGGACACTCTTAAAGCAATCCTAAGAGGGAAGTTTATAGCTCTAAGTGCCCACATTAAAAAAACAGAAAGAGCACAAGTGAACGATCTAACACTGCAGCTAAAAATACTTGAGAGACAACAACAAATGAACCCTAAACGGAGCAGACAAGAAGAAATAACAAAAATCAGAGCAGAGATCAATGAAATAGAAACAAAGAAAACCATACAAAAAATCAATGAATCCAAAAGTTGGTTCTTTGAGAGAATAAACAAGATAGACAGACCTCTAGCCCAGTTAACCAAAAGAAAGAGGGAACAACTCCAAATCAATAGAATCTGTGATGAAAGGGGAAATATCACAACAGACAATGAAAAGATCCAGACAATCATACGGGACTACTTCAAAAACTTATATTCTACTAAGTTTGAAAACCTAGAAGAAATGGATGAATATCTGAAATCCTGGGAATCACCAAAGCTCAACCAAGAAGAGATCGACAGCCTAAACAGACCAATAGTACAGGAAGAAATCGAAGATGTAATAAGTAGCCTCCCAACCAAAAAATGCCCAGGCCCGGATGGATTCACGGCAGAATTCTATAAAATATTTCGTAAAGACTTACAACCATTACTACTTAAATTGTTTAGAAGGATACAAATGGAGGGACTTCTCCCAAATTCCTTCTATGAAGCCAGCATTACGCTACTACCAAAACCAGGGAAAGATACAACCAAAAAGGAGAACTATAGACCCATCTCCCTAATGAACACAGATGCCAAAATTCTAAACAGGATTCTGGCAAATCGCATACAGACTCACATCAAGAAAATCATCCACCATGACCAAGTTGGATTCATACCAGACATGCAGGGATGGTTCAACATACGAAAATCAATAAACATCATCAAACATATCAATGGACTGAAGGACAAAAACCACACCATCATCTCAATTGATGCGGAGAAAGCCTTTGACAAAATCCAGCACCCTTTCATGTTTAAAGTCCTGGAGGGAATTGGTCTGGAGGGATCATTCCTCAATGTAATCAAAGCCATATACAGAAAACCCACAGCCAATATCATCCTAAATGGGGAAATGACAGAAGCATTCCCCTTAAAGGTAGGAACTCGGCAAGGCTGCCCCCTGTCACCACTCCTCTTCAATATAGTGCTAGAAACCCTAGCTAGGGCAATAAGGCAAGAAAAGGAAATTAAAGGAGTTCTAATTGGAAAAGAGGAAGTCAAGCTATCCCTTTTTGCTGATGATATGATTGTCTACCTAAGGGATGCTAAGAACTCCACCAGAAAACTCCTAGAAACGATTAAGAGCTTTGGTAAAGTGGCAGGATACAAAATAAACCTAGAAAAATCAGTAGCCTTTCTGTACACCAACAACAAGCAATTGAAGAAGGACTACAAGGAGACCTTCCCACTCACAATAGCCTCAAAAACAATAAAATACCTAGGAACAAACCTAACCAAAGACACCAAGGATCTCTACAACAAAAATTTTAAACCCCTGAAAAAGGAAATTGAGGAAGACATCAGAAGATGGACAAACCTCCCATGCTCATGGATTGGGAAAATAAATATAGTAAAAATGTCCATCCTACCCAAACTAGTGTACAGATTTAATGCGATCCCAATCAAAATCCCCAAGAGTTTCTTCACAGGCTTGGAAAAAAAAATCCTCAATTTCATTTGGAAAAACAAAAGACCCCGAATAGCCAAAGCAACCCTGAGTGAAAAGAGCAATACAGGGGGGATCGCTATACCAGACATCAAACTATACTACAGGGCTATAGTCATAAAGACAGCCTGGTACTGGCACAAAAACAGACCAGTTGACCAATGGAATAAAACTGAAGATCCAAACCTGAGCTCATACAATTTCAGCCACCTCATATTTGACAAGGGGGCCAAGAAGACACAATGGAAGAAAGACAGCATCTTCAGCAAGTGGTGCTGGCAAAACTGGATCACCACTTGTAGAAGAATGAAATTAAACCCCTACCTCTCACCTTGTACAAAGGTCAACTCCAGATGGACCAAAGACCTCAACGTGAAACCCCAAACTCTGGAGGTGATAGAAGAGAAGCTTGGCAGCAGACTACAAGACATAGGTGTAGGAAAAGACTTCCTAAATCAGACAGCAGCTGCACAAGAAATAAGATCGACAATTGACAAATGGGACCTCATTAAACTCAAAAGTTTCTGTACATCAAAAGAAACAATAAAGGAAGTGAAGAGAAAACCCACAGAGTGGGAGGAAACCTTCACTGCAGATACATCTGACAAAGCATTAATTTCCAGAGTATACAAGCTACTCAAAAAACAAAGAAGAAATAAAACAAATGAATCACTCAAAAGATCAAGCAAAGAACTGAATAGAGACTTCACAGAGGAGGAATTAGAGATGGCTAAGAAACATCTTAAAAACTGTTCAGCATCACTAATAATTAGGGAAATGCAAATTAAGACCAATCTAAGATATCATCTCCCTGCAATAAGACTGGGCAGGATCAAGAAAACAATTGACATCAAGTGCTGGAGAGGTTGTGGGGAAAGGGGAACACTCATCCATTGCTGGTGGGAATGTAAACTTGTACAGCCACTATGGAAAACAGTGTGGAGAACCCTCAGAAGACTCAAAATGAACTTGCCATTTGACCCAGTCATACCACATCTAGGTATATACCCACAAGACTCATCTTGCTGTAGAAATACATGCACAGCTATATTTATTGCTCTGTTCACAATAGCAAAAAGCTGGAACCAACCCAGATGCCCCTCAACTGATGAGTGGATAGAGAAAATGTGGTACATGTACACAATGGAGTTCTATGCAGAGGTAAAGAAAGACAACATCATGAATTTTGCAGGTAAATGGATGGAGCTGGAAGACATTGTATTAAATGAAGTAGCACAGTCCCAGAAAAACAAATGACGAATGGTATCCTTCATATGTGCATGCTAGCGTCAATAACCCAGTTACAAATATTTCTTGTGGAGAGGAATTCATATTAAAAGAACAACAACACCTTTATTCCTAGCACTTTGGAGGCAGAGGCAGGCGGATCTTTGTGAGTTCAGGGGCAGCCTGGTCTACAGAGCGAGTTTCAGGACAGCTGGGGCTACAGGGAGACCCTGTCTCAAAAAAGACTAAATAAATAAATAAATAAATAAATAAATAAATAAATAAACAGAAAGATTGCATCAGAAAACTGACTGAAATCGTGAATCTGGAGGGGTGGGAGAGGGACACGGGTGTTTATTTGATTAATGCATATTTAATTGATGTGAGTTCAACAAGTATCCGATTTTGCCCAGACTCTGTCTACAGGTTACATGGTGTTTTAGGACTTAGTAAAGTAAATATGTGTATATTAGGCAACATTGGTTTAAAGGTTCTGATAAAAATGGTAATGCACCTGAGTTAATTGGAAATATAAATTGTTGTTTTCCACATTTGTTTTACTTAAAATATGTACAACAATAAATTTGTTATTGGCACACACAAATGTTCTCTATAATTTTTCTGTTGTACTGTACCACCTTGTAGCAGTCTCTTTTACCTGTAGGATGATTTAACTTAAAAAATTAAGGTTGTTCCCCAAGTTAACTACATATAGTCACCCAAAACAGAATGGCTGAATTTGATGAAATCTGTGCCTTGATTCCAGCCTATAGGTATGTGTAATACAACTGCGTTTTTGAGACCCATGGGTCCAAAAACTAAAACCTAAAATAAAAATAAAAGGGGATACAGATAGATATTAAACCTTTTTGTCAAAAACCTTGCAATTCAAATCTTAAAACTAACTACAGGAAAAGATTTGTATGTTCCAACAGGTCAAAATGTCACCAACTTAATGGCTGAGAAAGAAAAGATACAGCTTTGCATTGTGTATCATGCACCAGGAAGTGCCAGCAGAAAGGTTGGCCCATCTGAACATTGAAAGGAATAAAAGCCTCAGATTGCTACAGACATCAAACCCATCTGTGGATCCTACTTGTAACAAATATTTATAATGAGTCCTAACGAAACTTACCTTCTAGGTGCTGCAAAGTTTTAATATGAGAGACTTTCTTACCTCCCCCCCCCAATAGAAGAAGGAGAAATATGATGATGATGAGGTCATTCTCTAACTGTAAATTGGAGCCAACTGTTATAGAGGTAATCTCTTATAAAACCAGTAAAACTGCCTTCTTTTTTAAAATTTATTTTATTTTATTTTATTTTATTATTTATTTCTGTATTTGTATGAATGTACTGTCTGCATGCAAGTCTGTGCACCCATGTCGTGCAATGCCGCGGAGGTCAGAAGAGGGTGTCGGATTCCCCTGGAACTGGAGTTCTCCTGGAATTTGGAGTTTCAGATGGTTCTCGGCCGCCATGTGGGTGCTGGGGATCGAACCCGGGTCCTCTGCAAGAGCGGTTGGCTCTCTTAACCACTAGGCCATCTCTCCAGCCCAAAACTGCCTTCTTTAATTGACAGACATAGGAACTGTGAAAAGGATTATTCTCTATTCAAAAACAAATATAATACTAAAGTCTCCTTAAGCTATGCATTTAAGCAAAATATATTAATACAGGAGAGCTCTGATATCAGAAATGGGTTATTCTACCAAGGAGATGTTGACCAAGGGATCCGAGCCCTCCCAGGTAAAGGCTTCTTGCCTGTAAAGTGGGATACCTGCAAGAAGAGAGGCGATAAGGCCCTGCTGTCAAAGACCTGTTGTAAACATGGGAAAGATGTATTGAGACCACACTTGCAAGTGTACAGTTGGTCTCTGGAATACCAAGAGAGTGTTACCAAAGGCCACTAAACCAATAAGGCAGATATAGGTCTCCTTGAGTCAAGCAAGACTCCTCCGTCAGCACCAGCTACACCTCACCTGCCTGGAAATACTGTGCAGCAGTGGCAGCCATATGCCTGTATATCCCAAATCTACTTGGCTATTAGATCTCTCCTTGGAGGAATAAGCCATGGCTGATGCCCCAAGCTTACATCCTCTAGTGGTTAGGAGATGTTATAAGCCACAGTAAGACCCTGTCACATTTAACAGAAAATATGTAATTCATGGATTAACATACCATCCAAACATCTGTGTCTATACCAAAGTAACCTACCATAACAATTAGTACTATTTAAATACCTGTATATCTAATTGCTTGTGCTTCATTAGTAGGACTGAAAGGTTATTCCTGGACAAATTGTCAAACCATGAAAGGAAACAGCCAGAATTGACCAGAGTCCAAGACAACAGCTCCAGAGAAAGTAGACTGTTTTGCTTCATGTCCAACTGTGCCCTTTTTCTAAGCCTAGGGAACAATCTGCGGAAGAGGGGGCGTAGTAGAATGTAAGGGCTGCAATTTGGGTGAATAGTGAAACTACAGCGATATAGTCTGGACACTCATTTGATCAACCTGATTGAACATACAAGCCCTCCCCAGCTGGATGGTGGGACCCATGGGCTGTGTGGGTTTGGGCACAACTGCTTGCATATTGGTTTTACATGAAGGATGCTTGTAGTCATAAATTATTACTTATTGTTTAAAAAGAAAAAAAAATAGGGGGCTGGAGAAATGGCCTAGGGGTTAAGAGTGCCGACCGCTCTTACAGAGGACCCGGGTTCGATCCCCAGCACCCACATGGCGGCCGAGAACCGTCTGAAACTCCGATTCCAGGAGAACTCCAGTTCCAGGGGAATCGTCTTCTGACCTCCGCGGCATTGCACGACATGGGTGCACAAACTTGCATGCAGACAGTACATTCATACACATACGGAAATAAATAAAACTAATAAAAAAAAGAAAAAAAGAAAAAGTAATAAAAAATAAAAATAAATAAAAGTTACAAGACATGTATGGCATAATGCATGAACTCTGGTGATGTGGGGGGCATGGAAAGGGAAATGAGTCTAAATTGGATTGAGAAATTTTATATGATGTATGATGTATGAAAAAGATTTAATAACAAAAATATGTTAAAAATACCTTTGGAATATCATTTTTGTTTTAATGTATTACTCTTTTATATTTTCTGACTCTGTGTTGCTTCACTTAGCATAACAGTTTCTAGTTCCCTTCATTTACCTGCACATTTATTGATTTTTATCAATCTGTACTGCTGACTAGAACTCTATTGTGTAAATGTACCACATTTTAATTATCTACTAGTCAGTTTAAGGACACTTAATCTACTTCTATTTCTTATCTATTGTGAAAAAGAGCAACAAATTACAAATGCAATTTCTTACTATATGCTAAATATGGATCCCTATGTTTACAGATGAGTTTACAACTCAACACTCATTAAACAGACTGTGGAGTGATACAGACTTCCACAACTGGTCACACACACAAATTGTGTCTGTGAAAGGTCTAATTTAAGTGTCAAATCTACAATGCAACCGCTACACCTAAGGTGCATGGAACATTGTGGAACAAGAGGTACAGAAAATGCTAATATATCACTCAACTCTCATCAATGAAGCTTTCTCATGCAACAGAGGGCAATGTGTACAAAGAGTCACAGATAGCCAAAGCATAGAGACTAAGCATCTTCAGAGATTGGGTCCTTCAGTAGGACTACCATATTAAACTGCACCTACCCAGTGCTCTGGGATCATTGGAAGGGGTTGGGGGAGGGAAGGAAGATTGTAAGAGCTGGGGAAGAGGTGTAGGCCCATATAGAAATAGAGTATTGTAAGCTCTTAGAACCTTGCTCACATGAATCTACAGTTAGTGGTGTCAGCATGCATAATACCTATGCAAATTCAAGCAGACAAAAAACCCAGCATAGAACTGTGTAAATGAGAACCAGGCCTTAATTTTATCTGAAGAACTGTTGGGCAGCTGATTACTGCTGTGTGAGGGAGAACTGATATTTTTAATAGAATGACTCTAGGTCGGCTGACTAGAACCCAGTGGGGAAACATCCACTGATGGACATCTAGGAATGCTAACGATGTCATAGGTCTTACCATAAATTATGGAACACATGGAATCCAATGGGATTAATATGAAGGTATCAATAGGGAAGGGAGTATAAAGATTATTAAGCTGTTGCATATGGAATACAAAAAAATTCAGTCAAAATATACAAAAAAGACAGTTTATATTGTTCCTTATTCCTAACATTTTAAAATTTCACCCTCTCCAATAATTGGTTTTGCTGGGGAGGCAGCAGAGGTTGACTCATTTGGGCGTCTGCAGTTTTTGTTTGGCCACAAGAAATATTCCATTACAAATATTACTGCTGCTGGAAATGATATTATATTAATTACTTCACACTGATTGCATCTAAGGAAAACAGTGGAAAGAGAACTGCAATGAAACTTTGGTTCATTTCTATTCACTAGTATCATGTGAAGAGCTATTGGTCATCTATTAGTGACAACTAATCAATAAGATAACAGCTCAAAGAAGCCAAACAAGTATCATTGCTTAAAAATAGACATTTGGTAACTATAAAGGTGCCAAGAATATCAATTCTGTGTAAAGAATCAACAAGGCTTTGTACAGCACATACAGTATTTGCTATTCATACCACATGATTCTGGGGCAAGATATCATGCATGCCAGCAGAGCATTGTAAGGTGTGGTTCTAGAATTTGCAGTTGGAATCTGGTTTCCTTCCATGTCCCCTAACAGACGTATGGTCCACCACTCCACTCCAGGACCAAGTGTAGCCCCACCCAGAACCTGATATAGGAACTTGATTCCTAGTCTACTTGCCTAGCCTCCTAAAAGCCACTATTCTCATTATGCCATTCAGAGACAATATGGAGCTTAAGCCAGAACAGAGGGTAGGGACGGACCACAGACCCAGTCCATGCAGCTGTAATTTTGTTTTTGTCTTTTTGAGACATGGTCTCCCTTTATTCCCAGCTGGATGGGAGATCACTATGTAGGCCAGGCTGGCCTTGATTTTGACAGCAACCACTTCCACTGTGATTCTCATGGACCATGTGATATCTACCAGGAACAGTATGGTCAGAAGCTGCATGTATCAATAATGAAATGAGAGCACTTCAGACACCCCACTTATACATCAACACAAAATATACTGAAAATACAACCAAACACCACTCAGCTGATCCACACCCTGACAAGTTGGACAAACAGCAAACGAACATGCAAACACTGACTTAACTACAGCAAAATTCAGATAATCATGCCAAGAAATACGATGGAAGACATGACTCCAGATGCATATGCCCCATTGCTAAAAAAAATCACCATGAATTTCCAAGACAATATATTTCTTACAAAGATAAGCACTTCAAAATGTTTTCTGTGAAATCATAGTTAATACATGGGGCACTGATTTAAAAGTACTAATTATAAACATGTTTAAAGAACTCAAAGTGAATATATATATATATTAAAGTGGCAAGAGTAATGAGAGGAAGTATGGATAAGGAAGGGGTTCTAAAGCCCATCAAGCTATATGATATGAAAATCATAAAATATATCTTAAATACATGAAAAGAGAAAAAAACGATATTTGGGTAAAGAATATAGAGAACTCTCCCCAAAAGATAAAACACAAGTGGCTGAGAATTATTATAGAAGTTAGCACCTGTCCTCTGATTGAATTTTAGGCCTGCTTTGAGAAATGGAACTCATAGCTGCACTAGTATAGTCCCCAAAGAACCTGTGGCTAGGTAAGTCATAGGCTCTATGAGAGAACATACTAGTATTTCACTAAATTTACATAGTACCAAAATGACTCTTAACGACTTGTTCCTAATCCTTAGACTAGATCATTCTTGACCTTCACCAGAGAAACTTCTTAGCAATTTCAGAGTGATCCCAATCTGGTCAATCACCAGAGAATAATAGATTTTGGAGTGTTCAAATCTAAAAGGGGCATAGATGTCATGTCCTTCTTGCAAGAATCATGTCTCATGGTGGATGAGTGTGCACAAAGCTTTTAAGAGCTGAAGGTGATGGATGACTGCAAAAAACAGTGTCTTTCCGGTAGCAATGCATTACATATATGAATTCATAGCAAGTGCATCAGCATGCACAAAATCTACTCATGGTCAAGCACTACAAAAATCACAGCATTGGGTGGGAGTGGGCATTTGTTTCCATCCTTAGGTGGAAACTATTGGCATAGGTTTGTGGCTGGTGCTTAAGGAGTCTATTTTCTTTATGATGTGTCCTTTATTTGACTATATGGAAATTTCCACAACAAAGAATATTTGGACAGCACATGTTAAATTCAATATAGAAAAATGATGCAGGAAGTTTGATGGGTAGAGGTGTGAGGCTGTATCGGTAGGAGTTGGGGTGGTAGAAGTATTATTAAAATATTTTATATGATGTTCTCAAAAATTACTAAAATTATCTTTTAAAAAAGAATTAACAGTTGTATGAACCTGAGGTTGAAAAACAAATATAAATCTCCAAGTTTAAGCCTCATACTCCTTGTTGAGTACTATAGTTGAATGAAATAAATGAACTCAGATTTCTTTTTCCTTTATTGTACTGGTATAATTTTAATCGTAAAACACCTATCTTTAAATTCTGAGAATTCCTCAGACATATTTATTCAGTATTTTCATTAGACACCTTTTTGCTATTGGAAATAATCCTGGGTATGTAATGTCTTTAGCAGGATCCCTAGCCTCTTATCAGTTAGCTGTCAGAAAAAAATGTCAGTTTCGTGATAGTGAATATGTCATTAGATATTGCTATATATCCACTAAGGGTCAAAATTGCTTCTTGTTAAGGAACTACATTCAAGGTGATACCTTAAGAAATGTTTAAGAAGAACCTGTGTATGTGTTTTCATGTGTGTGTGTACACAATATGTATATATACATGTCCATGGTGTGTTTGCATCTCTGTGTATCTGTTTATCTATGTACGTGCATAGGAACAAGTCTATATGTATGTATGCATCTCTGTGTCTGTTTATGTATCTGTGTGTATATGCATGTATAAATAAACATGCTCAAAATCACTTCATATTCAGGTATAAAGAAGAAGATTTTGTCCATCTTACGAAGTTTGATAAATGATCATTGTTCTTGAAAGCTTTTGCCTTTTTAATTATCTGTAATAGAACTATACCAAAACTTGAGCCAAATTCATTGTTCAAAACAGTAAATAACACCAAAATTATTATATTTATGTATGTATATAATTAGTGGAATTAATTCAAGTATAGTGTTTAAAAATAATAAGCTAAAAGGCTGATCTGCATAAATAATTGTTAAGGATTCTATATCACTTTAGTTTTTAATTTACCACTTTTTAAAAAACTTTTTGGTATTTTTGAGACAAAGTCTCCCTTTAGTCCTAGCTGGCCTGGATCTCGCTCTGTAGACCAGGCTGGCCTTGTACTCACAGAGATCCTCCTGCCTCCACCTTCTCAGTGATAGGATTAAAGGTGTGTACCACCACGCCTGGCAATTTATTTATTTTTATGTATTTATTTACTTATGTATGTATGTATGTATGTATGTATTTATTTATTTATTTATTTATTTTTATGCATATGAGTGTACTGTCTGCATGTAGGTTGGTGCACCTGTGTTGTGTAATGCTACAGAGGTCAGAAGAGGGCTTTGGATTCCCCTGGAACTGGAGTTAAAGACGGTTCTTAGCCGCCATGTGGGTGCTGGGAATAGAACCCAGGTCCTCTGCAAGAGCAGTAGGTTCTCTTAACTGCTGAGCAATCTCTCCAGTCCTTACCACTTTTAAAACAAATACCAAGAAGAAGAACAAGAAGAAGAAGAAGAAGAAGAAGAAGAAGAAGAAGAAGAAGAAGAAGAAGAAGAAGAAGAAGAAGAAACACAGTCCCAGAGAAACAAGCAGTGAATGGTCTCCTTCATTTGTGGATGCTAACACCAAATCCCCAGATGAAAGGCAAGCTGAACAATATTATTGTTATATTTCTGCTTATCTTAAAACAACTGTGTTGTTATAATGTAAATCTCTTAAGGAGCTCTAGAATTGATCCACCACTTACTTTCAGACTCTGTAATTACTGTATACGAGTAGAAATTATATATGCATATTTTAGAGTAATATAAAAGCAAAGGAGGAAATTGTGAATTCCTAAACAGAAAAAAACAGATTGAGAAAAAGATGCAGGATAGCTATTGCAGAGTGCCTGATCTGGGGTGGGGTCAGGGGGAGAGAAAGTGGAAAATGTCTAAACTGAACTGAGAAATGATGTCTGAAATACACAAAACATCAATAAATGCATTATAAAAAAAGAAATATGCAAGCTTGTTATCCTTACATAAAGATATTGCCATGAACCATAGCAATAAAATATGCCTAACATAATTTGCCAAACTGCTCTTCTTGAGACAAAAGTAATGGACTGCTCCTCAGAGTAATTCATTGATTCAAGAATATTGCATTACATTCAAATGCATTATGTTCAAACCTTGTGGTAAAATAAAAGCGAGGAAGTAACTTTAACTGTAGTCAAACTTAAATATGTATAGAAGGAAGATGGAAGAGACGTAAACAGGGAAGTAAATTAATTTTTAATTTTTAATTTTCTCCACCTGATATCTGTAAACTTTGATGAAAATATAACATAAAGGAGGTACAAGGAACAGGTCTTTGGATAAAGTGGTACTACATTGGTGTGCCTAAGGGAGCTACCCAGTGGACCTGACATACAATGTGAGCTGAATGATGGGATGTTGTGAGCACCATGAAAGAAAATGTTTCACCCCAGAAAAAAGATGAGCAGCAATGTACTAGATACTCAGTCTGTCTTGTATCTTTGAATAAATAACTCACTAGTGGGGCCGACACTTCAAAGAAGGGTGACAGGAGATAAGCTTTGTGATCTACTCAAGCTCAAGCCAAAGGAAACACTAGCATGGAGGGGGAGGTGGGCTGAAATCTTACCCCTGCCATTGATAGCGACTAGAAGAGGGTGAGTCACTCTTCTTCAGGATATGGGCCAGGGAGAGTGACCCCCCTCTAGAGCTGGAAAATGACTCAATGAGAGAAAATAGAGCATGAATTTGGTTGGCTTAGGAGGAAGGCAGTAGATCTAGGAGGACTTTGGGGAGGCAGAGAATATAATCAAAATAAAATATACAGAACTCTCCAAGAAAAATAAAATTTCAGTTTTTAATTTTTAATTCACCTTTTGCACATTTCATACAACAGTTCTTAATCAAATTAAGATCCCCTCCCCCATTCATACATCCACATGTCACCCCCCTTGGACGTCATGTATTCCACCATACGTGTGAAATCCTATTCTATCAACTATTAGTTTCCAGAAGACCATTGGTGCATACACCTTTGAATAAATAACTCACTAGTGGGGCTGACACTTCAAAGAAGGGTGACAGGAGATAAGCTTTGTGATCTACTCAAGCTCAAGCCAAAGGAAACACCAGCACGGAGTGGGGGGTGGTCTGAAATCATTTTTTTCACAATGTTTATTGATAGATACAAGTACATAAAATCAGGGCATGAGCATGATTTGATAGATTAAGTAGATTTAATTTCAATACTATAATAAGGGAACAGTTCAAAGTCTCACCATTTGTTTTACACCCACAAAAAAACACTTCAAGGGCATTGACGATCTCTCAAATCTGATGAGTTTTGGGCAAGTAAACCATGTTTCTTTTCAAAAAGACTGTGCACTTGCCCAAGCTCAAGGATATTGAAATCTAGCACGTAAAGCCCATTACTAGAGGTAGAAATACAGGCAGTATACATCTTATCAACATATATCCACTTGTGTTTAGTCAGCTTATCTACAGATCCTAAGAAAGTTTCTAGGCTTGGCTCAGGTAGGCTCCCATTTTGCCCTTTGCTCAACTCTGTGTCCTTGTCTGATTGAGTTGGCATAGGTCATATTTTATAATAATTATTATCCTAAATTGATATGATTGATAGCAAAATGTTTTTAATTTAATAAGCATTGCATTTACATAATAGCAATATATACTTAAATCATAACAATGAATTAAAACAGTAGATTATATTAAATCATACCATGTCTTTCTGACATGCTTATTTCCAATTTTTCAAACATTTGTTCAGAACGAATACAAAAGAATTCTCTAGGCTTTCGTTTGTTATTTTGCTAATCTGGTATATGTATCATTATACTGTGTCTAAATTCTCTCCCATTTTCCAGTTTTCTTAAAATCCCTCACATATCCCTTTTTGTTATCACCACTTAGACAGATTTAATAAAATTAATAACCTGCTTGATCTACTTATCAGAGGGTTTCTAGTACAGAAAATACTAAATTATTTTCCTCATAAAACATTTTATATTTGATATTTCTGTAATCATCTAAGTGGATTCATTTCTGAATTTTCACATCCAAAGAAATAAAATCTTTAATGGTCTTAAACATGGATAAAGTTGTTCAAGTTCAAGTATGGACATTGTCCTTTAGGACGCATCATAATAGGTTGTTACTTCATTTGTTAATATTTACTGATGTCAGAGACTGTGTTAATTTCTTAAAACACAGTTGTAAATAAGGCAGAAAAAATAACCTGCCTACAACATGTTTACTCTCCAGGATTCAAAGTGATGAAAATACTAAATATCATAAAACTTCCAGTTGAAGTTTCATTAGTGTGTATATTTTTGGCATTTGCTACAATCAGAAAAGGACAACTATGGAGATTGGCAACCATGGATTTTTTTTTTAATTTTATTTATTTCCGTATGTGTATGAATGTACTGTCTGCATGCAAGTCTGTGCACCCGTGACGTGCAACGCTGCGGAGGTCAGAAGAGGGTGTCGGACTCCCCTGGAACTGGAGTTCTCCTGGAATTGGAGTTTCAGACTGCTCGGCCACCATGTGGGTGCTGGGGAGGGTCCTCTGCAAGAGCAGTCGGCGCTCTTAACCCCTAGGCCATCTCTCCAGCCCCGGCAACCATGGATTTTCATCACAGACTTCAAAAGGTGTATGCCCTTTCATTGATTTCTAACAGGAGTATCTATATTATATATCAATCCAATATTTCGGTATACATTGCCAGTAACAAGTACTTGTCTAGAAGACAGATATTCATAAGAGGATTTTCAGTTATTTCAAATGTATGTTTCAAATGTAGCACATGTGATAGACATTTCCTATACCAGTCAGGAAATTATAGCTCTTGATTTCCTTGATCTTACATTGTGGCTCTAGCAAAGAAAAATAAATTTCATGAATCATATTCTTAGAGAATGAACACTTTGTAGTAAAGTGGCATAATAGTGTCCTAAATATATAAAATAAATTAAAGTAAAACTGAGGTATATTAAATAGACATAAAATACTTTCATAAATCAAATTTCACAGTTAATGTATTAAATGCAGAAAGATATAAATATATATGTACAAATAAAAATTTATGGTATTTGTTTTGCTTTCTTTCAATATCAGGTGATAATGACCATTTGCACATTTTACTTCAAAAGGTCACTTAACATCTCACCCATGGTAAGAATTGTGGAATATACTGAATATTTACTAGTGTATATTCCATGTGCCATAATAACCTTCAAATAGCAGCTGGAGTAGTTCCATGAAAAATTATTTTTAATATTTTTATACATTATTCGAGTTTTCTTACATGTATAAAAAATCTTTTTTTCTTTTTTTTTTTTTTTTTTGCATTTTTGAGACAGGGTCTTCCAGTAGCTCCAGTTGGCCTGGAATTCATTCTGTAGACCAGGCTGGCTTGAACTCACAGAGATCTGCCTGCCTCTTCCTCCCTAGTGCTGGGATTAAAGGCTTGCACCACCATGCCTGACTATAAAAATATCTTAATCATATGTATCCACCATTTGATTGAATACAAAATCTTTCATTAAAATATATTTGACTGAGTGACATATAAATTTTACTAAACTATAAAAATTAATTGATCAGAGAGTCTATGATTTCCGGTGTCGAATGAATAATTTTGTTTATTTAATATTACTATTATTTGTTTATAAAATTAATGTACTTTAAATTGTCTTAATCAAAATTCTCATGAACAGAGTTAATAGTGTAAGCATAATAGCTTATTCATTAATGTTTAAAACATGTTTCTCACTTTGAAAACTTCTTTTTTTTGAGGATTTTAATTTTCTTTTTTTTATTGATGCTTTGTGTATTTCATACATCATTTTCCCATTCATTTCAGGCATATTTCCCTTCCCCTTCCACCCACCCCATCCCACCTCATTCCAGATCATGCATTCTGCCATAACTGTCCTGTATCTTTCTCTCAGTTTTTTTTTTCCTTTTTTAGCAATAAGTGATAATTTATGAGTACAAGCATCCTTCATGTAAAACCAATTTGCAGGCAGTTGTGCCCAAACCCACACCGAACCATCCCTGCATCTCTGGTTCTATTGTGTCTGTTTAAGCTGTCAATCTCTTCTTGGTTAAGCTTTGTTGATTCCCAGGATTTCAGGTATTCATCCATTTCTCTCGAGTTTTCAAATTTAGTAGAGTATAGGTTTCTGAAGTATTCTAGTATGATTTTCTAGAACTTTTCTTTGTCTGTTGTGATGTTTCCCTTTTCATCATGAATACTATTGATTTGGAGTTGCTCTTTCTTTCTTTTGGTTAACTGGGCTACAGGTCTGTCTATCTTGTTTATCCCTTTAAAGAACCAGGTTTTGGATTCATTGATTATTTGTATAGTTTTCTTTGTTTCTATTTCATTGAGTTCTGCTCTGATTTTTGTTATTTATTTCTTTTGAGTTTAGGGTCCATTTGTTGTCTTTGTAGGGTTCATTTGTGATTGGAACTAGCATCCACAGATGAGGGATATCATTCGTTGTTTGTTTTTCTAGGACTGTGTTACTTCATTTAGCATGATATCTTCTAGCTCCATCCATTTACCTGCAAATCTCATGATGTCATCTTTCTTTACCACTGCCTAGAACTCCATTGTGGAGATGTACCACATTTTCTCTATCCATTCGTCAATTGAGGGGCACTAGGGTTGGTAAGCACCTAGTGTTTTAACTATGATATGGCATGGGAAAATCTTGTCTATTTAATTTTATACGAACTTTTCCTATTTGTATGGGTTTGTTCTTTTCCAGTTTGAGGAAATTTTCTTATATTATTCTATTGAAGATCTGATCAATACCATTTTCTTGGAATTCTTCTCCTTCCTCTATCTCTAGTATGTGGAGATTTTGTCTTTTCATAGTGTCCCACATTTCCTGGTTGTTCCACTCTTTTTAATTATCATAATCTTTACTTGAGCATTCTAGTTGTTCTGTGTTATATTGCAGGTCTGATATTTTTTTTTATGCTTCATCCATTCTGCTTCTGAGACATTTCCCTATCCCTTCCTGTTGATTGGATGAGTGTTCAATTTCCTTTTTCATTTCACCTTGTCATTTCCATAGTATTTCTTCTTCCTCTTAGAGCTTGTCAATCTCTTCTTGTATTTTCTTGCTTCATTGGTCAGTTCCTTTCTTCATTTCAGGTGGGATCTTTTCAGTGTTTCCACTTCCTTCTGGAATTTATCATTATCTCCTAGTTTTTTTCCAGAGTTTATCAATCTTTCCTTCTAGTTCCTTTCTGAGTTTTTCATTTTCTCTCCTTGTGTCTCTGGGTTGTTCTTTATATTCTTTGATTTCTTTGAATATGTCTAAATTTGTTCTTCGAAGTTTCATATCTTGATTTCCTTCCAGGGAGAGCTTGTTGTAGGGATCTTCTATAGTACTGGTAGAGTTTGATGTGGATTTTATTATGAGTTTTTAACTTGCTTTTTGTTGTTGTTGTTGTTGTTGTTGTTGTTGCTTTGGCATTATTTTATTCTGGTGCTAATCTCAAATATTAATATGGAGAACTGGATGGTCACTCACTCTGCTTCCTGCTGGTGAATTCTCCTACATTAGTTGTGCAGCCTAGAATCACTAACACTGTGCCCACTGATTGTATCACAACACCACCAGTTTGAGGGCTTGGGGTTTGTTCCTTTGGCCCACACAACAGTACCCTGTACTCCCCCTGTATGCCTGTCTTGCTCTGCCCATACTGCTTTATGCTTTTGTACTCAAGTTGGGGACTTTCCAGGTCCTCCAATGCTACTAGGGGCTGAGGGCCTCTGATCTACTATCTTCTGCCTTTTTTGAAGTAATGTGATCAAGACAGGTTTGCAGATAGGTCCCCCATTCAACATGGCAGATCAGAGTTCAGGTACAAAACCCTGGACCCTCTGCCAGTGTTGGTAAATGGTGAAAGAGCAATAGACTTTTGAAAGAAAAGTCCATTCTTTCCTTTTCCTGACTCTTCTTTACATTGTGACACAAAAGCAGTTTCTTTTTTTTAATTTTCATTTTTATTGATGCTTTGTGTATTTCATACATCATTTTCCAATTCAGTTCAGGTATATTTCCCTTTCCCTTCCCCCCACACCACCCCACCCCATCACAGATCACACATTCTGCCATAATTGTCCTGCATCTTTGTCTCAGTTTTTTTTCATTTTTTAACAATAAGTGATAATTTATGAGTACAAGCATCTTTCAAGTAAAACCAATTTGCAAGCAGTTGTGCCCAAACCCACACAGCCCATGGGTCCCACCATCCAGCAGAGGGTGCTTGTATGTTCAATCAAGTTGATCAATTGATTGTCCAGACTATATTGCTGTAGTTTCACCATTCACCCCAATCGAAGCCCTTACATTCTACCACACACCCTCTTCTGCAGATTGTTGCCTAGGCTTAGAAAAGGGGCACAGGTGGATGAGAAGCAAAGCAGTCTACTTTCTCTGGAGCTGTTGTCTTGGACTCTGGTCAATTCTGGCTGTTTCCTTTCATGGGCTGAGAGTTTGTCCAGAAATAACCTTTCGATCCTACTAATGAAGCACAAGCAATTACATATATAGGTATTTAAACAGTACTAATTGTTATGGTAGGTTACTTTGGTACAGACACAGATGTTTGGATGGTATGTTAATCCATGAATTACATTGTTTATCTGTTAAATATGACAGGGTCTTACTGTGGCTTATAACATCTCCTAACCATTAGAGGATGTAAGCTTATGGCATAAGCTGTGGGTTATTCCTCCAAGGAGAGAGCTAATAGCCAATTAGATTTGGGATATACAGGCATATGGCTGCCTCATCTGCACAGTATTTCCAGGCAGGTGAGGTGTAGCTGGTGCTGATGGAGGAGTCTTGCTTGACTCAAGGAGACCCATATTTGCTTTATTGGTTTAGTGTTCTTTGGTAACACTCTCTGGTATTCCAGAGACCATCTCTACACTTGCATATGTGGTCTCAATACATCCTTCCCATGTTAACATCAGGTCTTTGACAGCAGGACCTTATCGCCTCTCTTCTTGCAGGTATCCCAGTTTAGAGGCAAGAAGCCTTTATTTTTTGTGGGGGCTTGGATACCCTGGCCAACATCTCCTTGGTAGAATAATCCATTGCTGATGTCAGAGCTCCTGTATTAATATATTTTGCTTAAGTGCATAGCTTAAGGAGACTTTAGTATTATATTTGGTTCTGAATAGAGAATAATCCTTTTCACAGTTCCTATGTCTATTAGTCAATTAAAGAAGGCAGTTTTACCGGTTTTATAAGAGATTACCTCTATAATAGTTGTCTCCAATTTACAGTTGGAGAACGACCTCATCATCATCATATTTCTCCTTGTTCTATGGGGGGGAGGCAAGAAAGTCTCTCGTATTAAAACCTTTGCGGCACCTAGAAGGTAAGTTTCATTAGGACTCATTATAAATAGTTGTTACAAGTAGGATCCACAGAGGGGTTTGATGTTTGTAGCAATCTGAGGCTTTTCTTCCTTTCAATGTTCAGACGGGTCAACCTTTCTGTTGGCACTTTCTGGTACATCCTACTCAATGCAAAGCTGTATCTTTTCTTTCTCAGCCATTAAGTTGGTGACATTTTGACCTGTTGGAACATACAAATCTTTTCCCATAGTTAGTTTTAAGATTTGAATTGCAAGGTTTTTGACGAAAAGGTTTCATGTCTATCTGTATCCCCCCCCTTTTTTTTAACCCATGAGTCTCCAGAAGACAGTTGTATTATACATAACTATAGGGTGGAATCAAGGCACAGATTTCATCAAATTCACCCATGTTGTTTTGGGTGACTATATATGATTAACTTGGGAAGCAAACTTAATTTTTACGTTAAATCATCTTAAAGAGAATGCTACAAGGTGATACTGTACAACAGAGAAATTATAGAGAACATTTGTATGTGCCAATCCCAAAGTTATTGCTCTACAGATTTTATGTAAAACAAATGTGGACAACAGCGAATTATATCTCCATTTAACTCAGATGCATTACCGTTTTTATCAGAGTCTGTAAACCAATGTTGTTTAATATACACATATTTACTTTTACTAAGTCCTAAAACACCATGTATCCTGTAGACAGTGTCTAGGCAAAACTGGGTACTTGTTGAACTCACGTCAATTAAATATGCATTAATCGAATATACACCCGTGTCCCTCTCCCACCCCTCCCCCCTTCCCAATTCACCATTTCAGTCCGTTTTCTGATGCAGTCTTTCTGTTGTTGTTCTTTTACTATGCATCCCTCTCCATGAGAAATATTTATATCTGGGTTGTTGGTACTAGCATCCACATATGAGGGACACCATTTGTCGTTTGTTTTTCTGGGACTGTGTTACTTCACTTAACATAATGTCTTCCAGCTCCATCCATTTACCTGCAAATTTCATGATGTTGTCCCTCTTTACTGCTGCATAGTATTCCATTGTATACATGTACCACATTTTCTCTATCCACTCGTCAGTTGAAGGGCACCTGGGCTGGTTCCAGCTTTTTGCTATTGTGAACAGAGCTGCAATAAACATAGCTGTGCATGTATCTTTGCAGTAAGTTGTGTCTTGTGGGTATATACCCAGGAGTGGTATGACTGGGTCAAATGGAAGGCTCATTTTGAGTCTTCTAAGGGTTCTCCACACTGCTTTCCATAGTGGCTGTACAAGTTTACATTCCCACCAGCAATGGATGAGTGTTCCCCTTTCCCCACAACCTCTCCAGCACTTGGTATCATTCGTGTTCCTGATCCTAGCCAGTCTTATTGGAGTAAGGTGATATCTCAGAGTGGTTTTAATTTGCATTTCCTTAATTATCAGAGATGTTGAACACTTCTTAAGATGTTTCTCGGCCATCTCTAACTCCTCCTCTGTGAAGTCTCTATTCAGATCTTTGCTCCATCTTTTGAATGATTCATTTGTTTTCTTTCTTCTTTGTTTTTTGAGTAGCTTGTATACTCTGGAAATTAATGCTTTGTCAGATGTATCTGCTGTGAAGGTTTCCTCCCACTCTGTGGGTCTTCTCCTCACTTCCTTTATTGCTTCCTTTGATGTACAGAAGCTTTTGAGTTTAATGAGGTCCCATTTGTCAATTGTCGATCTTATTTCTTGTGCAGCTGCTGTCTGATTTAGGAAGTCTTTTCCTACACCTATGTCTTGTAGTCTGCTGCCAAGCTTCTCTTCTATCACCTCCAGAGTTTGGGGTTTCACGTTGAGGTCTTTGGTCCATCTGGAGTTGACCTTTGTACAAGGTGAGAGGTAGGGGTTTAATTTCATTCTTCTACAAGTGGTGATCCAGTTTTGCCAGCACCACTTGCTGAAGATGCTGTCTTTCTTCCATTGTGTCTTCTTGGCCCCCTTGTCAAATATGAGGTGGCTGAAATTGTATGAGCTCAGGTTTGGATCTTCAGTTTTATTCCATTGGTCAACTGGTCTGTTTTTGTGCCAGTACCAGGCTGTCTTTATGACTATAGCCCTATAGTATAGTTTGATGTCTGGTATAGCGATCCCCCCTGTATTGCTCTTTTCACTCAGGGTTGCTTTGGCTATTCGGGGTCTTTTGTTTTTCCAAATGAAATTGAGGATTTTTTTTTCCAGGCCTGTGAAGAAACTCTTGGGGATTCTGATTGGGATCGCATTAAATCTGTACACTAGTTTGGGTAGGATGGACATTTTTACTATATTTATTTTCCCAATCCATGAGCATGGGAGGTTTGTCCATCTTCTGATGTCTTCCTCAATTTCCTTTTTCAGGGGTTTAAAATTTTTGTTGTAGAGATCCTTGGTGTCTTTGGTTAGGTTTGTTCCTAGGTATTTTATTGTTTTTGAGGCTATTGTGAGTGGGAAGGTCTCCTTGTAGTCCTTCTTCAGTTGCTTGTTGTTGGTGTAAAGAAAGGCTACTGATTTTTCTAGATTTATTTTGTATCCTGCCACTTTACCAAAGCTCTTAATCATTTCTAGGAGTTTTCTGGTGGAGTTCTTAGCATCCCTTAGGTAGACAATCATATCATCAGCAAAAAGGGATAGCTTGATTTCCTCTTTTCCAATTAGAACTCCTTTAATTTCCTTTTCTTGCCTTATTGCCCTAGCAAGGGTTTCCAGCACTATATTGAAGAGGAGTGGTGACAGGGGGCAGCCTTGCCGAGTTCCTACCTTTAAGGGGAATGCTTCTGTCATTTCCCCATTTAGGATGATATTGGCTGTGGGTTTCCTGTATATGGCTTTGATTACATTGAGGAATGATCCCTCCAGACCAATTCCCTCCAGGACTTTAAACATGAAAGGGTGCTGGATTTTGTCAAAGGCTTTCTCCGCATCAATTGAGATGATGGCGTGGTTTTTGTCCTTCAGTCCATTGATATGTTTGATGATGTTTATTGATTTTCGTATGTTGAACCATCCCTGCATGTCTGGTATGAATCCAACTTGGTCATGGTGGATGATTTTCTTGATGTGAGTCTGTATGCGATTTGCCAGAATCCTGTTTAGAATTTTGGCATCTGTGTTCATTAGGGAGATGGGTCTATAGTTCTCCTTTTTGGTTGTATCTTTCCCTGGTTTTGGTAGTAGCGTAATGCTGGCTTCATAGAAGGAATTTGGGAGAAGTCCCTCCATTTGTATCCTTCTAAACAATTTAAGTAGTAATGGTTGTAAGTCTTTACGAAATATTTTATAGAATTCTGCCGTGAATCCATCCGGGCCTGGGCATTTTTTGGTTGGGAGGCTACTTATTACATCTTCGATTTCTTCCTGTACTATTGGTCTGTTTAGGCTGTCGATCTCTTCTTGGTTGAGCTTTGGTGATTCCCAGGATTTCAGATATTCATCCATTTCTTCTAGGTTTTCAAACTTAGTAGAATATAAGTTTTTGAAGTAGTCCCGTATGATTGTCTGGATCTTTTCATTGTCTGTTGTGATATTTCCCCTTTCATCACAGATTCTATTGATTTGGAGTTGTTCCCTCTTTCTTTTGGTTAACTGGGCTAGAGGTCTGTCTATCTTGTTTATTCTCTCAAAGAACCAACTTTTGGATTCATTGATTTTTTGTATGGTTTTCTTTGTTTCTATTTCATTGATCTCTGCTCTGATTTTTGTTATTTCTTCTTGTCTGCTCCGTTTAGGGTTCATTTGTTGTTGTCTCTCAAGTATTTTTAGCTGCAGTGTTAGATCATTCACTTGTGCTCTTTCTGTTTTTTTAATGTGGGCACTTAGAGCTATAAACTTCCCTCTTAGGATTGCTTTAAGAGTGTCCCATAGATTTTGCTGTGTTGTTTTATCATTGTCATTCAGTTCCAGGAATGTTTTTATTTCTTTTTTTATTTCTTCCTTGACCCACTCATTATTCAGGAGAGTGTTGTTTAGTCTCCATGTGTTCCTGTAGGTTGTAGGGTTTATTCTGGTGTTGATATTGAGTTTTATTGCACTGTGGTCTGATAGAATGCATGAGATTATTTCAATCTTTTTATATTTGTTGAGTTTTTCCCTGTGTCCCAGTATATGGTCTATTTTGGAGAATGTTCCATGAGGTGCTGAGTAGAAAGTGTATTCTCTGGTGTTTGGGTGAAATATTCGGTAGATGTCTGTGAGGTCCATTTGGTGTATTGTGTCATTTAGTTCAGATGTCTCTCTGTTTATCCTTTGTCCTGTTGATCTGTCTAGAGGACTTAATGGGGTATTGAAGTCCCCTAGTATTAGTGTGCTGGGGTTAATCTGTGCCTTGAGATCCTGAAGAATTGTCTTTATAAAGTTTGGTGCACTGATGTTTGGTGCATATATATTTATGATTGTGAAATCTTCATCGTCAATTGTTCCTTTAATAAGGATGTAATGGCCCTCTTTGTCTCTTTTGATTTCTTTTGCTTTGAAGTCTATTTTGTCTGATATTAGAATAGCCACACCCGCTTTCTTTTTGGTACCATTTGCTTGGAATACTTTCTTCCATCCCTTCACCTTAAGTTGGTGCCTATCCTTGAAATTGAGATGGGTTTCTTGTAGACAGCATATAGATGGGTTTTGTTTCCTAATCCATTCTCCCAGTCTATGCCTTTTGATTGGGGAGTTTAGCCCATTAATATTTAAGGTTACAATTGAAAGATGGATGTTGCTTCCTTTCACTTTATTATCCATTTGGACTTCTAGCCTTTGATTTTGCTCCTATGGTTATGTTTTTGTTAGTTTCTTTTCCTAGGTGTTTGAGGATTGTTGCTCCTCTCTTCTGCCCTTTGAATTGCTTCAAGTATTTTATGAAGAGTTGGTTTTCCAGACATGTATTCCATCATCTTGTTTATGTCATGGAAGATTTTTCTCTCTCCTTCAAGTATAGTCGACATTTTTGCTGGGTAAAGTATTCTGGGTTGGCATCCATAGTCCCTTAACACAGGGAATGCTTTGCTCCATGTTCTTCTTGCTTTCATGGTTTGAGGCGAGAAGTCAGTTGTAATTCTGATGGGTTTCCCTTTGTATGTGACTTGTTTTTCTTTTGTGGCCCTCAGAATTTTGTCTTTGTTTTGGGCATCTAGCATTTTAACTATGATATGGCGTGGGGTGTTTCTTTTCTGATCTTGTCTATTTGGGGTCCTATGTGCTTCTTGTATTTGTATGGGCTTGTCTATTTTTAGTTTGGGGAAATTTTCATCTATTATTCTGTTGAAGATCTGATCAATACTATTCTCTTGAGATTCTTCTCCTTCCTCTATTCCTATGATGCGGAGGTTTGGTCTTTTCATAGTGTCCCATATTTCCTGGTTGTTCCACTTTTGTGTATTTTTAAATTTTTCATAATCTTTATTTGAGCTTTTTAATTGCTCTGTGTTATCTTCCAGGTCTGATATTCTTTGTTCTGCTTCCTCCATTCTACTTCTGAGGCTTTTTCCTTTTCTTTCTTCTTGATTGACTGAGTGTTCTAATTCCTTTTTTGTTTCCTCCTGTGTTTTCTTTAGTACCTCCATTTCCTTTTTGAGCTTCTCAATCTCTTCTTTGTGCTTCTCAATCTCTTCTTGGTGCTCCTTTCTTCTTTGGTTGGCTTCCTTTTTCAGTGTTTCTACTTCCATTCGGAGTTTTTTTTTTTCTCCCTCTAGTTCTTTCTGGAGTTTGTCAATCTGTTCCTTTAGTTCTTTCTGAAGTTTGTCATTGTATCCCTCTAGGTCCTTTCTGACTTTCTGAGTTTTTCATTCTCTCTCTTTAGTTCTCTGAATTCTTCTTTATTTTCTTTAATTTTTGTGCGTATGTCTGCAATTATTCCTCTAAGCTCTGTTCCTTGCGTCTCCTCCAAGGGGATCCCATTGTAGCTATCTCCTCCAGGTTTGGTAGATCCTGATGCAGGATTATCCTGTGCCTTTCCCATGTTGTCCCTTCATAGTTTCCCTGGCATGTGGGTTTCCCTTTTGTTGTTCAAATCACAAATGTCTTTTCACTATGTTAGCAGATGGCTTTTCTTGCCTCCTTCCCATTCTTTTTTTCTTTCTTTCTTTCCTCCTCCTTGTTTGTGGACCATTGACTTGTCTAGGTTTCAGGCTTTCAGTTTTGTTTATATATTGGAAATTGGAAGTCTAAGTCACTCTTCTCTTCCTGTTCTGAAGGTTCTCCAAAAGAAAGTCCACTTGGATTCTCACCTATTCCTGTTGGGGGTGGGGTGTGCCTGACCTAGCCTCCACCTCTGTACCTGCCTGAGTGACTTATAGTGTCCTGCCTGCACATCGGGAGCTGGCCCACACAAAGCAGCTGAGAGACCAAACCCAAACACCACCCTCTGGTCACGCTGCAAAGGCAAAGCATGTCCCTGCTGAGATGGGAAACCCACCCCCCCGCAAGAGGGCCCCTGAGACAGTCCACCCCAAAAAGTACCTGCCTGAGTGACTTATGGCCTTCTGCCTGCACCTCAGGAGCTGGCCCACACAAAGCCACAGAGGGACCAGATCAAACCCCAAACCCAAAAGCAGTTTCTAATCCATAATTTTACCTGGCATCCTGAATATGTACCTTGGTAAATTCTCAATAATATGTTGGAAATTAAAATAATAACTGCAACTGTTGTGGCAGGTGTTTGTTAACTTGATGTGGGGGTACTGGGAACCAAATCCAGGTCCTCTTCAAGAGCAGCTAGCATTCTTAGCTGCTGAGCCTTCTCTATAGTTGCTATTTCTTACATAAATTTCTCTTTGGTTATACATTATGAATTTTGACAGCATTCAACTCCATTTCAGTTCTCTACATGATATTTTTTTATTTAACTGTATTTCACAGTCGTTTCTAAAAAAGAAATGATTTACTTACCATGTCAAATTTGGTAAAAAATGTTCAAAGAGAAATACTATAATGTTAACCAGTAATTGACATTGAAAAACTATAGAGGGGCATTTGAAATTAATTAGATGGGAAAATAATTTATAAAATTTAGTTAAATAATCATTTACTCTTTAAGTATGGCAGCATCAATTAAATGTTAATTCAAATGGTTGCTTAATTTTAGACAAATTTTAAACAATGAAATTTTCCAAATGATTGTACTCTAAGTAGTAGTTTTCCCTACTCCTGAAAAGTGTTCATTCCTATTTTCATTCTTCTTATCTATCTTCACAAGGTAACTTGTCATTGTTATTGTTTGGCACACATCAGCCATGAGTGTTTCTATATTTTGGTTTGCTTTTTGAAACATAACAGTTAATAATGCAGTCAATATTTCGGTATAATTAATCTTCTATTTTAAACAAGAGAAAAATGAGAAATTGCAACATAAAGATAACCTATTTCCTTCACCAAGTACTAACATAGCACTGAATTTTATTCCTTGTTCAATATAGTCAGGAAATGAAAGAACAAAATTTACATCATATGTGGAATAGTTGTTGGAAACATCACGGAAAGCCATCATTAACATTTAAGGATATGGCTTTTTTCAAGGTATCAAGTTGAAGCAGTTTGCCATTTTCTGCTAATTTTAATTACTGCCTTCGTGAATGTTTTAGTAACTGCCAAATTTTCAAGTAATGATGTGTTCTGTGATGGCATTCATCAGGTTGTCATTCATTTTGTGAAGCTAAAACTAATTGGCAAAGATTTTAAGAGCAGCTTGGGAACAAATTTCTTTTACATGGAGGTGTTAGCAGTGGAGGAGAGGCCTCAAACTGCCCAGAAAGCAAATGCTGCAGTATAAAGAAAATCACGTTTCCCAAGCTACATGAATTGCTTTAACATTTGGGAAAAAAAATATCACATTGAAATGCTTTTTAAGAATCCAAACCATAAACATACAATTCACAACATAATTTTAACAAAAATAATATAATGTGGATTTTGGAAAGTAGAAAAAAAATGGACTTTTGTTTTTGAGATAGGGTCTCCCTGTAACTCTAGCTGGCCTGTAATTCCCTAAGTAGAGCAGGCTGGTTTTGAACTCACTCTGATCCACCTGCCTCTGACTCATTGGAAAAAAAAATACACTAATAATTTACTATAAGAATTAAATGAATGTATCATATAGGGAAGTTATGGAATATGTTGAATAATCACTTTTCAGTGCTTTACATACAACGTTTATTCAACTATGCTTCTGTCAAATGGCCATCAGATAAATTCCTGTTCTGTATCTGATAAACAGTCACCAATTCTTTAGTAACTGAAGTCTTTAATAAATACACTGTATTATTTTTTTAGGTAAACAACAGGGTAAGCCTGTTATTGACTATAAATGTCAGGGGAAGGAATGGACATGTCTGTGTTCCCTGTATTCATGCTCTTACACTGAAACCATATTTTGATTAAAAGTTATGTGTCAAGCAGTAAATGACAGTACTAATCAGCAACTAAAACCAACAAAACAAAAGTTTACTTTCAGTTTAAAGAAAACACTGCTGGAAAGTTATTCAATAATTGTTCTTCATTCTACAGCACTGGAAAAACTGGGAGATTTTTACATTGTGGATTATGAATTCATGGGCCCAATCCCCTGAGAAAAACATAAGTGAGCCCAATATTTTGTGTTTTAACAACTTCTATGGGTTATTAAATTTCATAAAAATGGTCTAGAACAAAATGAAAGGAAAAAATAGAATTATTTTTGAAAGGGCAAAAAACAAACAAGTCATATTTAAATTTGTTCATCAGTGAAATCCATGATAAAAAGTCATTTTAAAAAAAGGAAAAAAAAGAATAAAATAAAATAAAAAGAAAATGAAATCACTCCCCCATAAATAAATGCTAATTGCTTCTCCCATGTAAACAATAAATAATAGCTTTTCCTAATTATGTCCCCTGGTTAATAAAATTAATTGAAGAAAAAAGTAAGAGTAGTCTCAACTGTCTTTAAAATATTCCTCTAGCATATTTAAAAATATACTTATTTTAGGGGGCTGGAGAGAGGGCCTAGCGGTTAAGAGTGCCGACCGCTCTTACAGAGGACCCGGGTTCGATCCCCAGCACCCACATGGCGGCTGAGAACCATCTGAAACTCAAGTTCCAGGGGAATCCGATGCCCTCTTCTGACTTCCGCGGCATTGCACGACACGGGTGCGCAGACCTGCATGCAGACAGTACATTCATACACATACAGAAATAAAATAAAAAATTAATAAAAAATATATATACTTATTTTAAATGTTTAAGGAAGCATGAAAGCATATTTCTTTATTAATATATTTGAGAAGCAGTGTAGCAGTGTAACCAGAGGAAGGATATGAGAGTAGATGCTATGTTTCCATTGAATGTGATTATGTTTCTTGTGATAGAATTGATCCCATTAGCTGGTGCAAACTGTGACATGAATGGTTCAACAATACCTATGATAGTATTCTTGCTATAGTCTTCTTAAAATTTTTAAATATTTATTTTTATTTTATATATATTAATGTCTTGTCTGCATTCATGTAAGTGCAACTATGTCATGAAACACCCTCTGAGGTTAGAAAAGGGTGACAGATCTCATGAAAATGGAGCTGCAGATGGTTGGTAGCCACCACGTAGTTGATGAGAATCAGACTCTGGTCCACTGGGAGAACAGCCAGTGATCTTACCCACTGGGCAAATACAGCCTCCATGGGTTTTTCCTTAAACAACTGGAAACTTATTGGCTATTTGTTTTATTCCTATAACAATTTACTAATGTTTAATTATTGTCCAGTAGAAAATCTGGAAAAAATGTACCATGAAATGTTAAAAGAATACTTCAAATAGAAGAGTATTATATTATAATACATACATATATATATATATATATATATATATATATAATCAGCCTTAATTTAGAGTTATTGGGTAGCTTAACACAATTTAAAAATTAGTACATCTTTGGTTAAAAATAAGAAAAAATATCTACGGATACATTTTACACACATGTCTACATACGTATATGTATAATTCTATATTTATGTGTTTATAACGTGTATGAATCAGTGCTCCTCCAAAACCTTGGTGTGGTATCAAATTTTCAATATTCTGTCATTTAAATATAGCTGATTGTAAAATTTGTGTCGTTTTACAACCAGCTCATCAATAAAAAGAAAAACAATTCTAGCTTGCTTCTTGCTAGCTGCTTTAAATTTTGCACATTATCTTCATATGACTTGTCACAAATATCTACGCACTTTCCACACAGAATCAATGGGCATCATATGCCTATTATAGATGGTAGTGAAAGCACTATCAATGACAATGGAGTCACTCAGTATGACTGAATATGTGGTTTAAACCACCCAGCAAACTAATAATGATGTCCTGTCAATTTTTACATCATATATATGATCAACAATAGCTTATGAAGGTAATAAATAAGCAATAACTCATCACTGAAATGAAACTATTATTAAATCAAGACAGCAAAGACAATATTAGAGTGAGAGCCTACAAACTTCAGTGTCTTCAGTTATATTAGGAGTTATATTTTAAAAGATCCACTGATATAATACAGAAGCTCCCAGTTCTTACTTAACTACAATAATCTACAAATGTTTCAGTGTAAAATATTATTTCCTTTTATGTATTATTTTCATATTCATATACATAAGTGCACCCATGTCATCCTGCAATGTCCGCAGATGCCAGAATGAGGGTTGGGATCCCTTGAAATGGAATTATTGATGGTACTTAATTCTGATATGGTTTTGGGGAACAAAACCCAGGTCCTCCACAAGGGCAACCTGTGCTCTTAACACTGAGCCATTTCTCTAGCTGCTCATGCTATTTCTAATGAATTTAAATTCCATGTGTTTTAAATATTTCTACCAATGAATGAATATGGGATGAATTTATGTAGATAGATTATATTAAAACCAAAGAGTTTTCACACAGAATATCTAATGAAAGTAATACATGAAAATGTGCTATTAGAACATATAATGGGAAAATAGTGAACAACTCTGGAAATCATTGTACCATGGCAGCCTTCATTGTAATGGCTATGCATTTACACAGCAATCATAATCCATTCTATCTTAAACCTTATGTATTCATTGTGAGATGCAGTGTGTGATTATATAACCATGTAGGCATTTTACTCCATATCTCAAGATCTTGAGGAATAGGATTAGCATATACAAATAAAACAATTCTATCCTCATATTTTCTAAAGAGAAAATTAGACGTCTGGGAACAACTTATTATAAAATGTAAAGTATTTTAATCACAGTGTTCTACTCAGATTTCCAGAAATAAAATAACTTATTTGTCACCTTTTAAATGTTGTAATGTTTAGTCCACTTTGGTCACAAATTTGGAGGTTTCAGTCAAAGTTCAATGCTTACACCATTGCTTTGTAGCCTGTGAAGAGACAGCACATGAGGCTGATCCAAAAAGTCGAGCTCTTGGGAGAGCAGCTTAGAAGCAAAAAATAGGGAGAGAATGATTTCCCATCAAACCTTTGAAGACATACTCCCAGTTCTAAGTTCTTCCACTACTTTCATCTGGGAAAGCTTATAACATCTCCAGTTATCAATAAGTTGGGTATGGGCTGGAGAGATGGCCTAGCGATTGAGAGCGCCGACTGACCTCTCTTACAGAGGACCTGGGTTCGATCCCCAGCACCCACATGGCGGCTGAAAACCGTCTGAAACTCCAATTCCAGGAGAACTCCAGTTCCAGGGGAATCCGACACCCTCTTCTGGCCTCCACGGCATTGCACGACATGGGTGCACAGACTTACATGAAGACAGTGCATTCATACACATACAGAAATAAATAAAAAATAAAAAATAAGTTTAAAAAATAAGTTGGGTATTTGGAGTTGGTTGACTACAATTCCAGAGAAAATGGGATGTTAAGCTTCATGGAACAATTAAGATAGAAAGGAAAACAGGATGGTAGGAACTATTAATCTAGCCCTTGTGTGTGAAAGTCTCAAAAACTTACCAACATATTTAAAAGATCTAAAATTCACCACACTTACTGCATATGTGTAATTGACTAAATCCATAGGTACTGAAAGAGGTTTCCTATGCAAACTATTTTTGTATACTAATATTATACTTACTTTTACAGGTTTCAAATTTATTCACATTCTGAGAACATCTATCAGCAGTCCTTGCGACTTATATTTGCTTGGGGATCAAATATCCTCAAAACTTGGTCAGTTTTCAAGGACTTTGTGATGCTATTGAGTCATTTACTTCCTAAACTTAAGGTACTTATCTGCAGGATGGAGTGTTTCATTTTTCCTCAAAAGACCTTGATGTTTACCTTCCTAAATTTAAAACATTCTGTTGTTTTCCTACTTAAATGTAGGACATCCTGATGTTTTCTTCCCTTCAGACATTCTGTATTTCACCTTTCTGAATTTAGGACATCCTATTGTTAATTCAGCTTCCCTCCAAGTTAGAAGGTTTTGGCTCAGAGAACATTGCTACAGAAAACTTGCTTAATTTACTAGACTAACCTCACTTCGTACATTCCACTCTTTAAAACTCCCAGAATTTGCATGGAGCTAGAACTGTGAAATATATTTAGTTTCCACTATGCCTCAGTTGGCCCTGCTACAATCTATCTAGCAATATTATACCATCTAAGGTATTTCAGACCAAGAATGAAATTGTTTGCAGTACTTTCTCATTTCCTATCTTTCTCATGCTAACAAATGACAGTGGAAGTAGGCAAACAAACAAAATGACTATAGTAATAAATTTCATGAAGAACAGTATGGTGAAATCCAATTGAAGAGGAGATGAGTGCCATATTTGGGCTAAACTCATTCTGTTCAAATGGAAGTATAAAGACTCAGGACCTGCAGTTGAGCAGAGAAGTATTTATCTTCAAAGCAAGACACATTTTGCAGTGAAGGCAGGGATATCATCATTTGGTTTCTTCATGCGTTTGTGACTCATTCCTCACAGCTAATAATTAAGAAAATATAAATTAAAGCAATTTTAAGATTTCATCTCACCCCAGTAATACTGGCTATGATCAAGAAGAAAAATGCATAGACAGTTGAAATGGAGTATGTGTTTATGTGTGCATATGTGTGTTTGTGTGTGTGTGTATGTGTGTGTGCTTGGGGTATGTGTGTAAGTTTGTATGTTTGTGATGTGTGGAGTCTGTGCCTGTGTTTGTGTTTAGTATGAGTTTTTGTGTCTCTGAAGTGTGGTATGTAAATATGTGTATGGTGTGTGTATGTGGACATTTTATTTATGTGCCTGTGTATGTGTGGTGTATGTAGGTAGGCATTCTCTCTTTCTCTGTATCTCTCTCTGTCTCTGTCTCTCTTTCTCTCTGTGTGTGTTTGTGTGTGTGCATGTGTGTGTGTGCATGTATGCATGCATGTGTTTCATGATCAAACCATCTTAGTCAGATATTTGGAAATCATTTGAACCAAGTGTTAAAGTTATATTTTAGATGTTTTATTCCCTTTTATTGTTCTATATGACTAAGTTATTTTTCTGTTATTTTGTTTGTTTGTTTGATTGATTGATTGATTGATTGATTAATTGATTGATTGATTTTCAGACAGAAGTCACTATGTAGTCCTGGCTTTCCTGGAGCTTACTGTTTATTTATTTTTATTGTATGTGTATAAGTGTATTGTCTGCATGTATGTAAGTGCACCCATGTCATGTGTTAAATTTATGACAAGTGAAAAGGGTGTAGTTTAGAGAATAGAAATAAGAACAAGCACCAGAGATGCAACAGGTGAGAAACGCACCTTTTATTCAAAGAATCAGATTGAAGGGGAGAAGGTTCTCTCCAGGAAGAAGGCATATGCCCCTTAATGAAGGCTTTTTATAGGAATTCTACTGGACACAGCTTCAGGAGTTTACTAGATGCAAGATCTTGGATCTTTGGGAGACTGAAGGTCTTTCTTCTAAGATTATTTTCTCAATAAGTTCAGGCAAGCTATCTAAACTAGGTTCCACAAACAGTATCCTTCAGTCCTGAATTGACAAGTTTATAAGGTTTGAGTAAGGCCAGGCTACCAGTTAGGCCCAGCTGCTCACTTTATGGGTTTCTTCCATGAGGCTTATGGCTCTCATGTAATTCACACATTCTATCATCACACAATATCTATGGATGATGAAGAAAGATTTGGATCCCTTGTAAATGGAGTTATGAATGTGTAGCTGCAATGTGTGTGTTAGGATCTGAACACAGGTCTTCTGCAAATGTAGACAATGATCTTAACCACTGAGCCATCTCTCTAGCTCCTTATTTTTTTAATTTAAAATTTTTATAGTCTGGAAATTTTAGTTGGGGAATGAATGTCAAACTCACATTATAGTGACAGTGAGATATTTTTATATGTGTATAAATATTTTGTCTGTATGAATGTAAGTACACCTGTCCCATGCAATCTCTACAGAAGACAGAAGAGGGGGTTGCTTCACCTGAGATGGAGTGATGGATGTTTGTTAAGTACCAAGTAAATAATTAAATCCAAACATGGATGCTCTGCAAAATCAACCAGAGCTTTCAACTACTCAGCCATTTGTCCTGCCCCACAATTTTTCATTTTTTATAATAATGTAAAAAAATACATTTTTAAGCTTCTAGGTTAAATTAATTCATAAGAATCATTCAACTATTGAAATAAAACAATATTTCTATTTGGGTTGTCCATTATTCATTTACACCACTGTAGATGATTATCAATTTTCAATATAGTACCCTGATAATGTTCCTCAACTAGCAGTGGGAGTTGACCTTGTGTGATGCTCCACAGTGGCTTGACCTTGTGCAGGTCACATGTAAGTAAGCAGAGCTATTGTCCGTTCACAAATGCACTTGCTTTATTGTATGCACAAGGTATTATTCACAGTAGTCCTCTCTGAACTCTGTCTTTTGCAAACTTTCTGTCACCTCTCCTGTCATCCTTGAACTTTGGCAGGGCGATGATATTGATGTGTACTTAGTGCTCAGCATTCTCCAGTTATTTATTTCATATATTTTTGTTCAGTTGTGAACCTCTGTATTTACCAACAACTCCCAAAAGAAGATTCTCAGTTGAGTGTCGATATATAATATATAATGGATATATAATAACCATTTAGCAATATAATAGTAGCAGATTCTCCCCAACAGTTAATAACTTCATAACTTGGATTCCTGCTCTGGCTTAAAGTTCAAGGCATGAGGTCCCTCCTATGGAGCAAATTTAAATCTAATCAACACATATCAGTTGACCCCATTATATTCATTCTCCTATTGTGTCAAACTATTGAATATGTTTTGCCAGACCAGTCTTTATTTTAGTTTCAGGATTCACAGCTAAATTAGACTCATCTTGATTCCGTATCAGCAGCCTATGTAGCACCTTACAGCATTATAAATGTTATCTAGCAGTGAGGAAACATTCAGTTTTTTAATGCCCTGTGACCAAAGTTTGTGGAATCTTTAGCACTGGGGCCTTGCCATCAAGTCATGGTGATCAACAAATTGCAAAGGCAATTGCCTGTATGGGTTTTGGGTTCTCTGTCCCTCCCCCATCAAACAAAGGTATTTTTGTATAATAACTTATCATTTTTGGGAGGAAGCTTAGCCTTTTATGTAGGGTACCTCCATTCACAGTTTTGAAACATTATGATACCTTGTGAGAAAGTATGTTTCCATATGGCTATTTCCAACTTCCTTAGTGTAAGTTATTCATTCTCCCACTTGTCTAACATCATAAGTTCTTTGGTACTTAAACTTTTTTCCCATCATTCTCCTTTACTTTTTCATAATACCTGTGTCCTAGAGTCTCCCTCTCAAAGTGTTCCCAGCCCTAACTGCAATTTACCTGTCTGGTTTCCTGATTTAGATAAGTATCGTGACTATATATATGATTTGTCTCAGCAGTAGAAGGCATCTAACATATAAGTCTAAGACTTTCCATTTCAATATTATTTAGTCATTGTAGTTTATGTTTTCAGGAAACATCCACTTCATTTAGGTTTCTTGATTTATTGGGATAGAATAGTTCAGAGTACAATGTAATGTCTTATCCTCAAGTAATAAGATGGAATGCAAGAACACTGATATATGAACTCAACTTAATTAAAAACAAACAGCAAAAATCCAGTGTTATGTGAGTTGGTAGGGCTCCTCCTATGACAGATCTCCACAGGGGACCACAAATGAAAATGATGCACCTGAGTTCAAAAGACACACTAAGCTAAGAGAGATGATAGTGTTGTTTTGTTTTGTTTGCAGCTACTGAATAAGAACTAGAAGGAATAAGCAACTATAGTAACAGTAAACATATTGGCAGTTTATGGATGCTTCATTAAATGAGTTATTAAAATAGCCTCAGGAAGTTTCTATAAATTGTTCTGTATTTAGGAATAGAGTCTTATATTCTATACTGGAATCTAAAGGATGTTATTTGCTGAGTTTGTACTAGCAACTAATTCAAAACTCTGAATTCCTAGCCCTTAAATACATGTCCCAATAGAAAACAAGTCACAGTTAGATGAAAGAAAAGGCACAGAATTACAACATGAACTAGCATAATAGTAAGTTTTCATATCAATTTGGAATTCAGTGACACTTAAATCTTGGAAGTTTTAGGAACAAAAAAAAGGTGTCGATCGTTGAGGATGCATTTAAGTGCCAGCTAAGCGACACCCATATAATATTCAAATTACATTTATTTTTATTACACTATTCTTAAACATAAATTTTTTTATAGTTCTTTTTTTAGCCTACTAAGTGAATGACTATAACTAGCTCTTGCATATAGGTTAACATAACGATGTGCACGCCCCGGTGTTCCAACTGTAATGCCACAGAAGGTCAGAGAGAGGTCTCAGACTTACCCTGGAACTGGAGTTCCTCCTTAATGGTAGTTGTACAGACGTTCTTAGCCGCCAAGCTTTCGGTGCTGGGAATCAACCACCCGGGTCCTTCGACAAGAGGCAGTCGGTTGGCTCTAACTCTTAGGCTAAGCTCTCTCCAGCCCCCACCCATTTAATTTTATTATTATGATCTGATATGTATGCCAATGTACTGTCGCATGCAATGCTGTGCACCGTGCGTGCAATGCTGCGGAGGTCAGAAGGAAGAGGTCTCGGATTCCCCTGGAACTGGAGTTCTCCTGGAATTGGAGTTTCAGACGGTTCTCGGCCACCATGTGGGTGTTGGGGATCGAACCCGGGTCCTCTGCAAGAGCGGTCGGCCCTCTTAACCGCTAGGCCATCTCTCCAGCCCCACCCAGTATATTTTAATGGGTGTCAGAATAATGGCAATTTTGCCATATTGTAATCAGTATCCAAAAAGAATTCATAGGCCTAAGTGAACAGTTTGAGTTTGCAATGAAATCTGTCTTCAAGTTTGTTCAAATTCACAAGCAAATTTCACAATCCACATGTCAGTGGTGAGTTCTAAATTAAAACTTTTGAGCAGATACAGGACATCTAAGCAGGTAATATGATTTTGCTCTGATGGATTATCCAACATCTGAATTGATTCTGTGGGTTTACTGTGGGCATTTGTTAGTATGATTATTTTTTTTCCTCCAGTAAAAAAAATCACAAACACCTTGTCTTTGTTTATTCTGAATTTTGAGGGATTTGAAATCTATTAAATGTCCTTGATGTGGCCACATTAAGTCCCACAAACTGGATACCACAATCACAAGGAACTTCAAGTCTGTAAACCATTTGGATTCAGAGCCTAATTCTGGAGTTTTAGGACAAAGCATCAATGTGAGGACAATGGGGGCAGAAAGACACCCAGTATATCTTAATGGGTATCAGAATAATGGTATAGACATTCCTTGACTTAATGCCCATCCACTATTCCATAACTGTCTCTCTTCCCATGATATTCTTCTGTTTTACACATAAAATATTACTGATTATAATTTCTATAAAACAACTCTGGTCCTTTAAACCATAACAAAATAATGTTAGGAAATGCTTGCAATTCAGGTCAGAGTGTGACTAGTACGATGCCATTTGCTCAGTGAAATATATTTCACTATCCTTTGCAGTACTTACACCGGTTAGAAAAATGTCCTCCAAAAGTTATTCTGTCAGTGATGCTTCTACACCCAATGGCCTTTTAAAAACTTTATTTTTGGAGAGCTTAACAAAGAAGCACTGGAGTTCTATCATTTATATCTCACCCTGTAACATTTTCTTTCGCCCTCTACTGCTTCTTAATATTCATGAACTTTTCTTTAATAATTATGGTTACATTTAAATATATATATATATATATATGTTTGTGTTGTACATGTGTGAGAGAGAGAATATATGTACACATAGAACCTACTGAGTCCATTTACTGATAATACATTGATATTCTCTCTCTGTCTCTCTGTCTCTCTCTGTCTCTCTCTGTCTCTGTCTCTCTCTGTCTCTGTCTCTCTCTGTCTCTCTCTGTCTCTGTCTCTCTCTGTCTCTGTCTCTCTCTGTCTCTCTCTCTCTCTGTCTCTCTCTCTCTCTGTCTCTCTCTGTCTCTCTCTCTCTCTCTCTCTCTCTCTCTCTCTCTCTCTCTCTCTCTCTCTCTCTGTCCAATCATTGGTTATCTGTATCTCCTCATCTAGAGGGAGGACCATATGAAAATTCTCCATTCAAGTTGTCATGTCTACTGCTATTTTCATCATGCTTTTTTAGTTAAGAACATCATAGTTTGTTCTTTCATGAGTGCAACTTTCTGGTCAAACCTAGAAGATACTACTTAGCAGCAGGCATCCTGGTCCGATTCTTACAATCTTTGTGCTCCATATTCTGTGATGTTTCCTGAATCACAGGTACAGGGGTTGCATTAGGGGTGGATACCTAAGGTCACTTATTATTCTCTGCATTTTGATCAGCTGTGACTCCTTAAAAATTTCTGTCCATTATGAAAAGAAGCTTCCTTGCTGAGTGATGAGAGCTATACTTACTTGTGGGTTTAAAAATAATTATTTAGAATATAGCCAGAAATTATGCATTTTAACAGAAAATTAATTTCTCATTTAGATCTTGAATTTATGAATCCAATTAATTAATTAATGGTTACAGTAGTTGTGTTGATTAAAATAAACTCAGTTGAGCTGGAGAGATGGTGTAGAAGTTAAGAGCAGTTGCTCTTTTAGAGGACCTGGGTTCAATTTCCAGCACCCACATGGCAGCAAACAACTATCAATAACTTCATTACCAGGGGATATGACAACCTCTTCTGCTCTCCACTGGCTTTGCAAGACATGGATGCACTTACATGCATGCAGGAAATACACTCATATAACCTTAAATTAATAAAATAATAATAATAAATAAAATATTTTAAAATAAGCCCTGACATAATACCCAAATTTCTATAAAACTACTCTGTAAATTAAATATTTATTTATTTTTCTAATATTTATTTTTAATAACAAGAGCAAGTGACCACTAGTCTTACAAACTAATTTCTCCCAGCTACATATTAGATATAGGAATTTTCAGAAGCCATGGCAATTTCAATACTTGACATTAAAAAAGTCTAGAAATTATGGATAAATTGAAAGTGTTTTACCAAATACATATTACATTTTGGTAAATTTAAGATAGCTAATCAAAATATAACTAGCTGTTTACCTTTAAAAATATTTTAAGATTTTATTTTCCTTTTTAATAGTACACCCCCATATACCAGGAGTTTAATAAACAATGCAATCTAGGCAGCGAATGCTTTGATTATTACAAGTTATTGGAACATACTGCCATGGATTATAACCCCCAAGGGAATAGAAAATTTTTCAAAGTTCCAAGAGGAATGATTTTGTAATAACAAAAGTTCTAAAATCAAATTATATTAGAAGTGGAAGATTGATGTTATCCATTTTTAAAGGTTAATAAAATGGTAGTTTTGCTTATTTTCCCATTATTTGTTATAACCATCTGGAATTGGAACACATTTCATGTTCTATTATTTTCAGTGGAGTAATTATCTCATAGTATTTACACTCCAGAGTCATTTTAATACTTAGTTACATTTGAAGGAAGAATCTCATAAGCCACTGAAATTAACTTGCCCATGGTAGCTAATTATATTTTATATGACATTGCAAAGTCTTTTCATAAATAACACAGGGAAGTCATCTTGTATCTTAGAAATTTATATTTTAAAAAATTGGAGTTTATAATAAAAAGGCAAAGTTCTACATTTGTGCTACTGCTACTATAAAGCACAGCTACACTTGTTTGTTCCTGTGTTGTAAAAAGTTAAGAGAACATTACTGAGAAAATATATATTTGTAAATGTATCATTGACTGTTTCAATCTTATATACTCTATAAAATTAGTAATAAATAAGCAGAATGAATTAAAATAAAGCAATCTATTTTTAAACCTTTAATTTGTCATATGTAGTGTTTGAACATTTAATTTTAATATATTAGCATCATTTTTTTTTTTTTTGGTCTTTTCAAGACAGGGTCTCCCTGTAGCCCCAGTGGTCCTGGAATTCACTCTGTAGACCAGGCTGGCTTGAACTCACAAAGATCTGCCTGCCTCTGCCTCCCAAGTGCTAGGATTAAAGCGTGCGCCACCACGCTCGGTTATTAGCATCATTTTTATATCTAAGTTTGATTTTAGCATGGAACAGAAATAGATATAAGAATTAAAGAATAGAAAGGAATTGAGAGTTTTTTTAGTGTATAAAACTGGACTGCTAGTACCTAAAATTGAAAGAAATATGCATGATTCTCTGAATATTATCTTTAGTTTAAATAAAAAAATTTTGGATAATGAAGTTATTCATTTCCCATGTACTGTAAATATTCCTCAGGCTAGCACCCTACAGAAAAAGGATAAAGACCACTGCTAAGTTCAACCACTAACCCACTAACATTAACTAGAAGGACTCTCCTTTGGAATCCAAGACTCATTGACATGGCTATTCCATATGCCAAGCACACTGGTGTATCAAATTGAACATGTGCATCCTAGTGCTCCCAGACACTGTAGCTGCTGAAGTGCATGTAGTCCCCAAACATACATATTTCTTTGGATTTCTGTGAGTGTGTGTGTGTGTATGTGTGTTTATGAGTGTGTGTTTGTATGTGTGTATGGGTATGTCCATTTGCAGGGGTGTGGCTATATGTGTACAGGCACACCTATGTGTACATGTGTTTGTAGGGGTAAGAGGATAACCTGTGGTGGTGTTACTTGGCACTTTTTAATTTGTCTTTTGAAACAAGAGCTCTCATTGTCCCAGATCTCACTGTATAGGACGGGTTGGCTGGCCACTCAACCACAAACTACCTGTGTCCTTTGCCCAAAGATGGGATGATTCACAAGTAGTACTATACCCAATTTATTTTTCTTCTTCTAGAAGGCAAGAGTTATTACACCAAGTATTTATTAAATACAATCTTGGGGCTGAAGCTCACATCTCCCTGCTTGTAATGCAAGCACAGAGTCATTTCTCTAGTCCTCTGTCCATTGTTTTTAAAGAATTGGAATGTGACCCCGCAAGTTTTAGAATACTTAACGGACTCGGAAACTTTTTCTTCTTTCCTTATTTCTTGGGTTACCTTTAAGGGACAACTATCTTTGATTACATATCTGGAACTTGGGTAGAATATTATTGGTTTCGGGCTGGAGAGATGGCCTAGCAGTTAAGAACCCCGAATGCTCTTGCAGAGGACCCGGGTTCGATCCCCAGCACCTACATGGCGGCTGAGAACCATCCGTAACTCCAATTCCAGAACTCCAGTTCCAGGGGAATCCGACGCCCTCTTCTGACCTCCGCGGCATTTCAGGACACGGGTGCACAAACCTACATGCAGACAGTACATTCATAAACATAAAATAAATAAGCTTTAAAAAGAATATTATTGGTTTCAACAAGGGTGTCCCCAGAAGATATTAGATATTAGTATGAGAAGACAAAATAAGAATTACCTCTGCGTGGCACACTAACAAGTAAATTGGGGCCTTGAAGAAAACAACAGAAACAGTGACTGCAAAGAGCCAGCACACTCTATTTATGCTGCTTTGGGCATTAAGTTCTGGGCTCACTGGAAGTTGTAGTCCGGGATGTATACCACTGGCAATCTGAGTTTTCAGCTTTTGAACCACTGCCTAATAGTGACATTGTTGTCTGTTCTGTTCATGATTTCTTTAGACCTAGGCAGAGCCAATATAACCAGAATCCCATGATCTATGACTTGTTCATGCCCTCTTTGGGGATTTCTCAGACTCCATACTTATGTAACCAAATTATTTTAACACATCAGTTCTCACCTATCTACTGATATCAAGAGCTCTGTATATGAATAAATGACTAGGGCCATTCTATTGATGTTGTTTTCGCTTTTTTCCCCCTCTAAATTAGCTGGAAAAAGTCATTATTAACATTCATCATATTGGTTGGCTATCATAATTTTTGTGTAACTGAATAATCAGAAAAAATTTATATTATTTTTCAAGATTAGAACTTTAAGCAAGTATATAATGTTTCAATAATAAAAAGCCAATTGGGTTTCAAATAGTTAAAATCAAACCAGACTGGAAAATACAAGCAGGCCTACAGTCATAACTAGTTATAGTGACATATCAAGATAATCAGCATAGATACAGAATATATGGTTTCTCTGGTGTCATGCAGAGTCTGAATGTGGTACTCTGAACCATGTAGTTTTGTTTTTATTTCTAAATAATGGTTCTTAGATGCCAGCCTCTCATGTATAATCTATAATGTTATTCTGCCTTAGACCACCCATCTTTGAAAAATCCATCCAGATCCCTGAAATCTGGGTCAAAATTTTTCAGCAGGACCCTCAACATTAAAAAATAAACCTATCTCTCAACAGTGAAGCTTCTTCATGCAAAATAATGTGATTCACACAGAAGGCTACAAATGGCTAGTTTTAGAGAAGAGACTATAACGTTTGTGTCCCTGGATACTTATCCACACAGGGCACAGCTATCAGTGTGGATAAGGTGGAGGAAGAGTGTAAGAGTCAAGGTTGGTGCCTCTGAGAAATGGATCATAAAATTGCAAGGTAGTGTCTGCAAGCAGCACTCCATCAAGACCCATGCTGACTCAATCAGACAAAAAACCCAGCATAGTATAGGGAAAATTGTCATCAGGCCCTGACTCTAGCCAAGGTATTAGAAAATGACTACTGTGGAGTGAGGAAGATTAGATCTTCCTTCAAGGAATGACTCTAGATAGGTTGACTGACTAAAGTTGATGAACTTGTACTGAGGGACATATAAGCACATATTCTTGACTGGATAAGACTTAACTTGTATGACAGAGTGCTTGAAATCTGGTGTGCAGTGGAAAGGGAATAGCGGGTTTAAATGGATTTAAATGTATTGTATGAAATGAAGAAAATCACAGTAAAATATTTGGATAAAAATTGGACTACTTCTTAGCAATTTAACTGTTTCTTTCAAATGGTTTCTAATCTGTCATAATAGCATGTTAGCAATTCAGAATCAGTAGGATGTAAAGGTGTTTCTGTAACCATCCTAATTAGTTCTTAATAGTTTTGTTTGTTTGGAACTTGATTATTCAGTAACAATCAGTGCCTTTCCACAAAATTCTAATGAATGGTCACTTTTATACTTTTACTGGTATGAACAGTATACCCCGTCTTTCTGATCTACAGCTTCATGCTGCAATCTGATCAACAAGGTGAATTCTGTAATATGACTTTTCACCAAAGAATGTTTATGCTCTGTAGCATAATTTATTTATTCAGTGAATGAATACTATCTTTGCAGTTTCAGTATAAGGTTAAGGATGTTCATTTTCTATTGTGGAAAACCTTATTTTTACTGGTGATAACACTCATGAAATAAAGTACAAGGAAAACTTTTGAACTTTTTTCCAGTTCTGCAGAATAGTACATAAAATATCATCAGATACAATGGCATAAAATTTTGAAAACAATGAGTTGATTGAGTTCTAAATATCCAGGAACTTATACATGCACAATAAAAATTTACATATTAGTGAGAAACACAATTAAGAGGATAAACAGCATATGTTTTAACTAATGAGCACTCATAAGCAAAACTAACGTCAAAATTTGGGGGGAAGCAATTTAAGTTATATAATTTCATCGATGTACCGTAATTGCTAGAAGCAGTAAAAATTTTAAAATACATGATCAATTTGTTATCTTACAATATGATCCCCAGGTATACTAATGGGCAACCACTTAAGTTTGAATTTTGGAACACTTTCATTTTGGAGTTATTGATATTATAATTTTATCTGAAATTCAGTCAATAAATCATTCTCCATTGCCAACTAACAGCAGTGGTGACCTTAAAAATATATATATATATATCAGTGGGAATGAATGAGGAAAAGGAAGGTGATTTTTTAAATTAACACAAAAATAAAAATCTGTTAGAAAGCTTGGATACCTAAATTTTCAACCATTATTTACTGAAAATAGCATGATGCAAAGTTGAAAATTCATTCTCCTTTAGTATAGGAAAAGATAACATTGCACAGAAAATATCTCAGAGTCAAATAACAAGATATTTTTGCAGCTATCAATGTGTTATTTTTCCAAAACAATTTTAGAACATTCAAAGATTGTTTAAATCAGGTGCGGAAATATTAAATTCAAGTATCTATTAATTTGTCAAAACATAGTTCATGATAAAGAAAAGCATCTATATTATATAAGTGAAAGGTTAATTTTAGAAGGACAGTAAAGAACTTGAGTAATACTACTGAGGCAGGACCTAGCCCAAAGTAGGTAGGCAAAATGATAGAGGTCTCATAGTGAAAATAACAAGTGGTGCATGTCTGTTACAGTGTCTATGGATTTTGGGGCTGAAAGAACTATTATAACAGTGAAAAGGTAAAGGTATATCAGTGAGGCCAAGAGCCCCAGATGAGAAAAAAAATCTTTTAAATTTTATTTTCAGTTATTAGTTTTTATTTTATTTGTATGAGTGGTTTAGACTATTTGAGTTCCCCTTTGCCTGCAGTGTCCACAGAGGCCACTTGGGGGCTTCAGATGCCCTGTAACTGGGCATCTGGGCATGTGGGTACTGGGAACTGAACCCAAGTCCTCTGCAAGAGCAGCCAGTGATCATACCTGCTCAGTTGTCTCTCCATTCCTAAGAATTAGCAAATCTTACAGCAGGGCATGAGAGAGCTACATGGACCAGGTACAAGACAGAGAGCAGGCAAGAAAAAAGGCCAGATAAAGGGCTTGCTGGCTGGATTCCATGAGTCCTTTCTACACATTCCTGCTTCTGATGCAGATAACTAAAATAGACCAAGCTGGAAGCAAAAGGATAGATTCTAAGAAGACTGCACCCAATTCAGGAAGAGATCCCAGAAACCATATGGAAAAAAAAAAACAAACAAAAAGAAATATGGCAAGCAAACTACAGCTAAATCCTGATAGAAGTAGACAAATGGCAGCTTATCATAATTAACAGAACTTAAAATTTATTCCTATCTCCCTACCCCACACCCCACCCCATTCATGCATTCTGCCCCACATGTCTTGCATTTTTTCTGAATCTTTTAAAAGTTTTTTCCCTGCAAAGGTTTATTGTTTGGGGCAGAAGTTAACTGTTTCAGTCAGTTCTTTGACCCTGTCCTTGTGTTGCTGTTGTTCCCTCTCCTTTGTATTGCTCCAAAATATGCCTATATAAGTCACATATATACCAAAATTATGACCTCTGAAAACAAACTTTATGTTAATTCCAAAATATGTTTAGGAATTCACATTTTTCCCTTTAATTTTATCCTATTATAAAATATGAACACATACCATCCACCCATATACCGTAATTACAATGTCTAAATATAGGTGGTAAGTTAATTCCACAGCCCATTAAGGGGTTCACATTATAACAGCACAGTTGCTTTCAGATAAAAAAGACATATAACATGAATGTTGCTCAGCTTGCCTTTCAAATGGGAATTTGGTGCTAGTTTCCACAAATGAGGGATACCATTCATTATTTATTTTTCTGGGACTGTGTTACTTCACTTAGCCTAATGGCTTTCAGTTCTATCCAATTACCTGAAAAGTTCATGATATCATCTTTCTTTACCCCTGCATAGAACTCCATTGTGTAGATGTGCAGTGTTGGAGATAGACAATCAAAGACATAACAAAGCTGAAGTCAGAGATGGACAGAGCCTGTGGGGCAGAACAGTGCATGACTGTCTCCCTGCTAGAGCCAGGAGGAAGTCCATTGAACATCCATGATACCTCATCATTTTAATCAATCTCAGCAAGACTGCCTCAGCCTTTTTCTGATTTCTGCCATGCTCTCAGAAACACATCTAAAGAACGGTTTTGTCATTTTTTTTCTCTCTTGGAATTTATTCAGTGTTAGGAGTTTCTCTCATGTTTAGGAGTTTCACTTTTCCTTGGCTTTTCACTTTTCTAAATTTCACACTTATCTGTAATTTTTAAGAAACTTGTTTTTACATGGCGCGCTCCCAGAAGATTCTACAACTTGACTCTTGCTTGTCGTGAGAGAACAAACTTAGAAACAACTGTTACTCGTTCACTCATTGAGATTTGGTGACTACAATTTTCAAGCAACATGGATCCTTGGATAATGAACTACCAGATCCCCAAATTGTTATATTCAAGAAACATGTATCATCATCATCCCCTTGAATATATGCAAAGAAAAATGATTTTTCTCAAAACAATTCTTTATTACCATGGCTTATTGCAAATTGCCTAGTTAATAAATGTTCTTAAAGTCATTCAAAGCAAAAATAAAAGTATTTTAACTGACCCATAATAGGAAAGTAAATATTAGTCAATAATATAACATCATTGGATTTATGCTGCAAAATATTATTCTTTAAATAATCCTTTGACATAATTTTGCTCGAATGTTTGTTTGAGACAGATTCTCTTGTAGCACCAGCTGGCCTGGACCTCACTAAGTAAACCAGACTGACCACACAGAGATCTGCCTGTCTCTGTCTCTGGAGTGCTGGGATTAAAGTCCTTTGCCACCAGGTCCAGGCTTTTAGTTATTACTTTTTTTAGTCATCTCATTTTATTTTTTAATTTTTTTGTTTAATGTCTTATTTTTTAACTTGTAAATGTTTTTATTCAATAAATTATAACACTGTAGGAAGAAGACACAAAGGAGTCCATTTATGTTCCCAAAGCAGTACATTCATGATCAAAATATTTAGGCATTCATATTTTTCCATCTAATTTTATTTTACTCTAATATATGAATACATACTTTCCACCCATATACGGCAATTACAATGTCTGAAAATCAGTGGTAAGTTAATTCTAGAGCCCATTAAGAGATTCATATTATAACAATACAGTTGCCTTCAAATAAAAAGAAATATTACAATAATTTTGCTCAGTTTGCCTTTCAACTGGTGATTTGGTGCTACTGTGCAGTTGAGGGATATCATTTGTCATTTGTTATTCTGGGACAGCAAAATGAAGTTTCATCTTCTGTTTGTAGAGGACTCTATCAGGATGGTGGGCACTGGAAACACAGCTCCCTGGATACAACACGTGCCCTGAAAGCGTGAGAACAAACGCTCAGTTCCCTGAAATTGGCATAAAATGTGGGCAGTCACGATGTCCACTCTAACCCTCACACACAGAAGGCAGAAAGAGGAGATCCAGCAAGCAAGTTGTTTGTCTAGACAAGGCAAATCAGCACTCTCTGTGTTCAACGACAGACCTTGCCTAAATAAAGTAGAGAAAGATGGAACAGTGACGTAAAGTTCGGTCCTCGAAGCACAGTGTACACATACATACAGTCACACACTTGTGTGCTGATATGCACAAGAACATGGACACTACACAGAAAACAATGACAATAAAAAGTTAAACCTTATCAAATACCAAAAAATCTATATTTATAATAAGGAAATTAATAAATACATGTGATGATCACACAGGAGGTGACTATTTGAATTTTCCATAAAGTGATAGGCATATTGATCTTGGTAACATGTATTTTGTAGTTGGTTTCATTTATTTTTCTGTGGCATAAATAATCCATACATATTACTTTTCTGTTCTCGCTCTAGAAAGGTTTTTATTATGTAACTCTCAAAACTATGTTAATGGTAGTAACTAGTTGTCAAATTTTTGTAAAAGCCAGATTGTATAAAGTATAGAAATAATGAGTAATCAAACTATTTCTAGAATTAATTAAAAAAAAAAAGAGTGGATGAGATAACCACTACATCTTGATTTTCAGAAAAACCCTTTGACTCCTCAGGGCAGGAAAGATGATGGCCCAGCAGTTAAGAGAGAGTGTTGGTCTTCCAGAGGACCAGAGGATGCAATATATGGGAAGATCTAGTTTGAATTAGAGGCTAGTTCTCAGCTAGCACCCTTCAGGGCACCATGTGGAATCATGGGGATCCTCTGTCCCTGCCCCAAGAGGAAGTAAGCAACTTGGCCTAGGCACATGATATTAGGCAGAGCAGCAGTACACAGTGGTGCGGAACTGGGAGTTTGTGATTGGCTCTGAGAGCTGATGTCATTTTGCTTACAAAATTGAGGTGCAGTGGGCAAAAAGTCGAATTCCACATTACCATCATTACACAGAATTCCATCCTGTTATTTCTGCATGCATACAGGCCCAGGCCGAAGCAGGCTTGAATTTCGAGTGTCATGGCCAGTGGATAGGACAGTGGTCCTTCAGACCACCAACCTGTTAATCTGCTGTGGGTTTGGATGGCGATCTATCAAGTCACCATTGTGCATGGGTGTAGGCTAAAGATAAGCCATCAGCCATCAGCCTGAAATTTCTGTCCAGAAACCAGCAGTCTTTGGGCAGGTGGGAACGCACGGCCAAAATGGGATATGTTCTGTTTCCCCAGGCTAAGGACCTGAGTTTGAAGTACCTCTCAGGTACGAAAGTAACCAACTGACCTCTGCACCAAGGGGTCAGTTCCTTACAGTGGATGCTGTGCTCCCCTTCCCTTAGCAGGACTGCGCTGTACCTGCTCATAGAAAGAGAAGCTCCTATAGAAGTGCCCTTTTTTCCCACTTTGGGCACATACTTTTAGTCCATACTTTCAAATAAACAGGCATACATACATAAAAAAAATAGAATTAAGTATTCAATAAACAAAGTAGCTCCCTTTCTGGCCTGAATACTTTCTTCTTTACTGTAAATAACAGTTTCAACTTCCCAAGGTCAATTTTTTTTAATCAAAAGCTGCAAATTATATTCTTATAACTACCCCGAAAACACCAAACACCTCACTAACTCACCCCCAAGCACTATTAAAAGGCAAGGATACAAGAGATGTTGATCTTTCTATCTCAATTGTCTCTGGTTAGAGCCCTCAGGTCTTTCCCAAAATGAACCTGTCTTATATACTGAGCTGTTTTGTCTGTCTTTACTCTCATACCAGACGTCACAAATTTTAATAGCTGCTAAACTGCATATACATATGAAAGATTTTACAAAGTAAAATAATACTTTTGGATTAGATGGATACATATTCTTTGTCTATTTAAAGGAATTACTTTAAGGTTTTTCTCTCCCACTTGTAGCTATATTTTTTATGAGTAAATGATTTGAAAAGATTATTCTGTGCTTCTTATTTATGAATGTTAATTTTTAAGATATTTATAAGTTGTCCTTAAAATTTTATCAATTTTCTGACAAAATTGAATCATCATCAAAATTTAAATCATTTCAAAATGCTTTGCGCCAACTTGGATTTATTTTGTTGCTATTGTTGTTTGTCTTTTTACAGGTTCTGCCTAGTCTCACTCTACCTGGACATCATAGGTATAGTAGTCTGCCTGCATCTCACAGAGATTCACTTGCCTCTCTCTTGAGTATTGAGATTAAAGGTGTGGTCTAGCCTGTCCAGAATTAAACTTGTACTTTTTAAAAAATATAATACTTTTATTGATGTTTTGTGTATTTCAGACATCATTTTCAGTTCAATTTAGACATATTCCCCTTAAACCCCCCCCCAGTTCATGCATTCTGCCTTACATGTCCTGCATCTTTCTCTCAGTCTTTTTAAAGACTTCCTCTGCAAAGGTTTATTGTTTGGGGCAAAATTTAACTATATCGGTCCATTTTTTGACCCAGTCCTTATTTTGTTGTGGTTCCCTCCCAATCGTATTGCTCCAAAATATACCTATATAAACATCATATGTGTACCAGAATTATGTCCTCCAGGAATAAACTATATGTTAACTTTGATATATTTTTATTGCAGCACTGTTCACAATAGCAAAGAGCTGGAACCAACCCAAATGCCCTTCAACTGATGAGTGGATAACAAAAATGTGGTACATGTACACAATGGAGTTCTACACAGCAGTAAAGAAAGTTGACATCATCAACTTTGCACGTAAATGAAGGGAATGCAAAGTGACTATGCTAAGTATCACAGTCCCAATAAACATGTACATGATTTCACCATCAGAGTCTAGTACACATTCATATAATTATGTAAAACCTGGCTCTGTTCTTCATGTTCATAGTGATAACCAAGCAATTTGGGTACGTGTTAGACATGTTTCTGAATATTACTTCTAGTCTGATTCCATTATAAGTAATTAAGTGTTGTAAGGAGTATTATGAAATAAATTTTGTAATTCTCTCTTCCTCATACCATACACACAGGTACACAAACATACACACAGATCACACAAACATAAATATATATTCTCTCTCTCTCTCTATCTTTCTCTTCTATATATATATATATGTATATATATATATATATATATATATTATATATATATATTATAATGTATGTGGCATGGAGGAGCTAAAGGAAAAGCCTCACTTCCATGATTAGGTTTGAATACAGTCAACAGAGTAGTTAAATTCATTTATGAATTGAAATCAGTGGATTTTGAGTGGAATAATCCTTCGAAGTAGCCTGACTTAATCAGGTAAGTCCTAAGTCACTGAGGCTTCATAGAAGATGAGATTTGAAATATAACCTTGTGGGGAATCCCTGTAGGGGGGCCATGAAAACAGGATTTGTTAGTGGCCTCTGAAACAAAAATATCATGACAGGTAGTGAAAAGGGCTTCTATCTAACACAAAGTGGGGATAAAACATATATATATATATATATATATTATATATATATATATATATAGAGTCAATGTGTGTACTATGTATCTACAAATGTATTTCAGTGGTAGAGAACTTACCTTGTGTGAGAACATAGGTTGATCTCCATCGTCTTACAAAAGTTTGAATTTACTAAGGTCACTAACCCAGTCTATTAATTTATTATACAGCATTAAAAATTAATTTTAATTCTACCCAGAAATAAAATATATGGATGTATTTCTTCAATGTAAACTAAATACATTTCAAAACCAACTTCTGAGACTAACTTAAAAAGTATTCACATGTTCCTTTGTTCCTACCATAAGATAACCAGTAAAAAGGAACTTCAAATATATCACGATTATAGGTTAAAAGTTTCTGCAGTTCTTTGAACAAGTATTTTGTTGTTCTTCTTCTTCCCTTTAATTTTATACTATTCCAAATTATGCTTGTAGACACACCACACATATACCAAAATTAAGAAGTCAGATGGTTAATTCCAAAACAGATTTAGGGATTCATCTTTTTTAATGAAATATTTTTATTGATGTTTTGTGTATTTAATACATCATTTCTTAGTCCAATTTAGACATATTACCTTTTCCATGTCCCCCACCCCACCACAGTTCATGCATTCTGCCATACATGTCTTGCATCTATTTCTCAGTTGTTTTATTTTTTTCCTCAGAGGTTTGTTGTATTCAAAGAACTGACTGAAACAGTTAGTTAACTTCTGCCCTAAGTAGTAAATTCATCTAAAAATTAAAAGAAAGGACTTATCTAAAAGTGCAGTGTACATATGGCAGAATGAATGAGCTCTGAAGGGGGGGTCAAAGGGGAATAGATATAAATTCGATTAAGAACTGTTATATGAAATGCAAAAAAGTTCAATAAATATAAAAAAGGAAAAATAAGGAACCAATAAAGCCTAAAAAAGAAAAAAACATAAGAGTTTCTGCAGCGACTGTATACTGACTCTAAATATTTCAAAGCATATAAGAAAACACAAACACTTGCCTACATTCTCTGTTATGAATTTTGAATTGACCTACACACGTAAAATAGACAGACACTCAAAATAAAATTTCCATGTGACATGCAGTAGAAAAAAGACACTTATTTGGATTTTTTGTTTTTCTTTCTTAGTTTACTTACATATATATTTTTCTTCTTATATAATTTGATTACCAACAAATTTGTAAAATAATTTTGCACATGTGCCACTTATTTGTTTCAAAATATTTTATTAATTCTTTGAGAATTTCAAATAATGTATTCAAATAATATATTCCTATCATACTCAGGGATCATTTCCTGCAACATCCACCCCCTGTCCTTTTCTGACTCACCTTACTCTGAGGGCTGTTATTTTTTTTTAAACCCCTCTCATACAATTTGTACTGTTCATATACTCTTATGTATGGAGCCATTCACTGGAGCATAGTTAATCTAAAAAGGAATATAATGTTTTGTGTTTGTTTTCTTTGAGACAACAGCTGTAGCTCTAGCTGCACTGGAACTTGCTATGTAGATCAGGATGGCTGCCATTTGACAGAAATATGCTTGTCTCTGCATCTTGATTTCTGGTATTAAAGTTGTGTATCACTACAACTGGCTTAGGGAATATAACTTAAAAAAATGTTTCTCCCATTCCCAGCAGCCATTAATTGCCAGTAGTTCATTAACTTGGGAAGGACTTCCATGCCCAAGTCTCAATTTTGTTCTGATATTCTGTCTGGCTTGCACTTTTACAGGATTTATATTGCTGTCACCAATTTATTGAGCTCATATATGTGACTGCCCTGTTACATACAGAAAAGCATGTTTCCTTGTAGTTGTCTAACACTTTGAGCTTTTGCAATCTATAGGTCCCCATTCCTCAGTAATCTCTGAACCTTTGTCAGAGAGTGTGTAATATAGGTATCCAATTTGGGATTGCTAGCTCACAGTCTCTAATTCTCTCCATGTTGACCCACCATGAGCCCTTGTGTTGTCATCTACTGTATGAAGAATGCAACATATTGGTGTCAGCATGCACAAAACCCATGCAAGCAGAACTAGACAAAAACCCAGCATGGAACTGCAGAAATGGTTATCAGAACCCAATCTTAGCTGAAAGAATATTGGCAACTGATTATGGTCGGGTGAAGAAGAACTAGCCTTCTTTAAGAAAGGGACTCCAGAGAGGCTGACTAGAGCTCAGTTGATGAACTGATACTGAGGAATGGTTGGGTAGAGTAAGTTTGCACAATAGACCCTAACACAAATAACAGAAGGTATAAACTCCACATGGGGGCTGCCAGAGGATGACAACAGAAAATTGAATCTAAAGGCAATTAAGACTAGTTGAAAATTATGTTTGAAATACACAAAAATATCCAAAAAATTAAAAAAAAAAGAAGCTTCTCTGGTCAAAGTGCAGAATTGTACTAATCTGTCAGTATAAACAGTCAGTCATTATGCATTCATTTAAAATTATGCCCATTTAGTTTTATAGTATGAGTAGTTTCCTCTGTATAGCCCATCAACTTTTTGGCCACAGATTATGTCTCAATTATGGGCTGCATACTGTAAACTAGGTGTTCGAGTTTCTCTTCCATTGCTGTGACAAAACACTCTGACTGACACCAACTTGGGGAGGAAAGGTTTTATTCAGCTTATATCTCCTGGGTCACAGTTCGTCACTCAGGAAGCCCAAGGCAGGAACTCAGGGCAGGAACCTGGAGGCAGGAGCTGAAGCACAGGCCATGAAGGAATGCTGTTCACTAGCTTGCACCCCTGGCTCATGCCCAGCCTGCCATCTTATACAGTACATAACAACCTGCCCAGGGTGGCACCACTTATTGTGGGCTGGGCCCTCCCGCACTGCTCGACAATCAAGACAATACTCCACGGATGTGGCCACAGGCCAATCCAATGGAGCCAATTCCCCAACTGAGGCTCCCTCAACCCAGGTGTGTCAAGTTGACACTAAAGCTTTCCAGCAAAATTGACCCCTTGTCAACTTGACACACAAAACACTCACTACTAAATCACCACCTTTCCAGTTCATATCCCCAAAGTATGATGTTAACATTAATCATAACCTAAGACAGTGCAACCTTAAAAGCCCCATTGTCCTTAAAATGTCCAAACACTTATAAAAGTCTCTTAACTGTGGGCTGCTGTAAAATCCAAAACAAGTACTATCTTATTTCAAAGGGAAGAATCAGGCACTCTCAAACAAAACCTAAGTCCAGCAAAGTAGCTTAAGGCTGGACACCTGGGATTCACTCATGATCTTCTGGGCTCCAAAGGGTTTTGGCAGCTCCCCTTCTCTGACGCTGCCATCCATGGCACACACAGCTCATCTTGCAGGCCCAGGCTGACTCCAATCCACACCTGCCACTGCTCTTGGTGGTCATCGTATGGTCCTGGCATCTCCAAAAAGCTGGGGTCGGCACTGAAACTGAGGCAGCGCCTTCACCAATGGTCTCCTCTGACATGTCCTGGTGCAAAGCCTCAGCTTCTCTCCATGACACCTGCAAATCTGGAGTCTTCACTGCAACCGAGGTGTACTTCCACCAATGGTCTTTCCTGACCTCACACAGTGCCAAGCCTCGGCTGCTCTCTGTGACCTCCTCAAATTTCAACACCAGAAACATATAGGAGACTATCTTACACACTACCAAGTCATGCTTCTGGCTTGACATGGAGGCTCTGGCCCCTTCTGGAACATAGCTTCTGTGTGCTGACCCTGAAGAAATTCTTCCCAGAAGATTTCACCATTTCATCATCAGTGATGCTAGTCTCTTGTTACTTACAGCTGATTTTTTCAGCCACAGCTAGCCAGGCCTCCATTTTCTACAACTCCTCCAACAAAACTGCTCGAAGCTCCACAGAAACAATCTTTAGGCATTCAATGATCTTCCCAGCCCAAAGTTCCAAATGCCTCCACAATCCTTCCCCAAAACACCAAGGTCAGGTCTATCACAGAAATACCCCACCCTCTGGTACCAATTTCTGTTCTAGTTTGTCTTCCATTGCTGTGGCAAAACACTCTGACTGACACCAACTTGGGAAGGAAATTATTTATTCAGCTTACATCTCCTGGGTCACAGTTCATCACTCAGGGAGCCCAAAGCAGGAACCTGGAGGCAGGAGCTGAAGCACAGGCCATGGAGGAATGCTGTTTACTAGCTTGCTCCCCTGGCTCATGCCCAGCCTGCCATCTTATACAATACATAAAAATCTGCCCAGGGTGGCACCACTCATTGTGGGCTGGGCCCTCCCACACTGTTCGACAATCAAGACAATACTCCACGGATGTAGCCACAGGCCAATCCAATGGAGCCAAATCCCCAACTGAGACTCCCTCAACCCAGGTGTATCAAGTTGACACTAAACTTATCCAGCACACTAGGCTTTAAATTAAAGAGTACTTGTTTACTTCCATTACAGTTGTGCCATTATTTCACCAGTGGAAATGTCTTGCCAGGCCAGTTGTTGTGGTTTACAGTGTTCATGCCTTGGTAAGATTGATGATTACTTGTCTCCTCCAGTAGAGTATATAGCATATTTTAGCACTATAAAACCTAGCTAGTAAAGATCAAGCTTCTAAGGCAGTAAAAGCTTGAGTTTTCTGTTTTTTGACCCAAGCATGTTTTGTCTTCATCAAAATAGAGAGAGGATCAAAACTGATAAAATTTAAAATGAAAAGGTAGACATTATTACAGACACTGAGTACATTCAGATAATACTTTATGCTAACACATTGTAAATTGTAATATAACTATATATATAATATATATATATATATTTCTGGGATTAAAGTTGTGTATCACTACACCTGGCTTAGGAAATATAACTTAAACAAATGTTTCTCCCATTCTCAGCAGCCATTAATTGCCAGTAGTTCATTAACATGGGATGGACTTTCATGCCCAAGTCCCAATTTTGTTCTGATATTCTGTCTGGCTTACACTTTTACAGGATTTACATTGCTGTCACAAATGCATTGAGCTTATATGTGTGACATCCCTGTTACATCCAGAAAAGCATATATATGACCTACTAAAGTTATATCAAAAGGTGGAAAACAATTTAACTAGACCTGTAATATCTACTGGGACAGAAACAGTAATTAAAAATTTCCTAATTAAAGAAAGCTCAGGGACAGGTGGATTTAACTGAGACATTAATAAGGTATTCAATGAAGAATTATCATCATTATACCTCAAAAATTACATAAAGTAAAAAGGAAATAGTAATTCCAAGTATTTTTATAAAGTCTATGTTATCCTCATACTAAAATGTACAAAGACCATGGAAAATTTATAGATCAATATCTCTGAGGAACATAGCACAAATATTCTTAATCAAATATTTCAAACTGAATTCTTGAACATATCAAAACAATTACCCACCATATGCTAGCTTAGAATATTTAGATATGTGATTTTCATTTGGAAAATCCATAGAGATCAGGAAAGTAGCATGCATTGATAAAGATGGAGAAAAGGTAATACTGGAAAAAGAATATTAAATTGGGGAGGAATGGGAGGACAGGTTAAACAAAGGATGGGAAGGGATCAGTAAAACTAAAAGAATTTGGAAGTAGTCATTTTGAAATCTACTATAATGAAGGGAATAGGCAGCAGGCTCTGGCCCTAACCTGGGAATAGCTGGCAACTGATTACTGTTGGGTGAGGAAGAGTAGATCTTCTTTAAGGTCCCCAGATGGGCTGACTAGAATCCAGTGGATGAACTTGCACCAAAGGATATCTGGATTCAAATGCATCACTGGATAGGACATAACATATATGATGGCATGTGTGAGGACTCGTTGGGGAACTATAGGAGAGGTGGATGGGGGAGAGAGTCTGAATTTGATTAAGAATTATTGTATGACATACACAAAAACAATAAAACTATTAAAGTAAAATAGAATAAAAATACATAAATACATACAATTTAAATTAAGTTACCCTATATTTGGGGGGAAAATGGCCCTGTTGAGAAGGAAACCAGTGAAATATCAACACCATTTACAGGAGACTGAAACGTGTATCTTCAAATAAATATAATCAAGGAAATGAAAGTTTC